>JAJGOT010000021.1:767500-1282500 GCA_022457155.1 Cladopsammia gracilis
TGGACAGCTCTAACTGCCGCACAAGTGAATAGTGATATGTAGACCTTCCTGGGATTTTGGTCTCTTGTGGAGCTCTTGACATACAAGGGGCCAGCATAATCCACACCAGTTGTAGCGAATGCTTGTCCTTCTGACACTCTCGATGGAGGTAATGGTGGTGAAGTTACAGGCCGGTATGGGGATCCATCCGTCTTTCGGCAAGTTACACATTTCCTCAGGAGGCTTCGAATAAATTGACGTCCACGGGGCACCCAGTACGTCTGTCTTAGTTGTGTAAGTGTCTCTCTGACTCCATTGTGAAGCACTTGAGCATGAGCAGCTAGAGGAACCAACTTAGTAAAATGTTCATTTCTTGGCAACAATATTGGAAATTTAGCTTCCTTGTTGAGGGGCGCATTCTCTAATCTTCCTCGACAGCGAAGAACATCATTATCATCGAGGTATAAGCGTAACTGACGGACTTCGACAAGTTATTTTTCCTGAAGCATCTAAAGCACCTGCTCTGCTTACGGAGAATTTCAAGCCGTTGGTCAACTGTTGGGATAATCTTGCATGAGTCGGAAGGGTGGGGCCCATCGCAAAAGGTACAGCTATTGTAATTTGCATTATCTCCTCCCATGGCAGCACCAGAAAACAAGGCACCAGCAGTATTAAACTTGAAGTTCGAAGACTCGTTTCGTGTTGGCATTTCATAGCTGGGTTGCCCTAGAATGCTTTTCTCCCTTGTCTCCACTTCATGTCTACGTTGTTTCCTCAGGTGTGCCAAAGTCCAAGTCAGTTCCTCATGACTTCTCATCATAATACGTTTCACTTCTTCAGGTAATTTCTTCATGACGATAGGAATGAGTAAATCCCCATATGATTCTGGGTGAACGTCTAACGATTCCAATCCATGTATGTATCCTTCACAAACATCGTAAAGACATCTCAATTTCCTCACATCGCTTGTCGCCGCCGGGATTCTCAGCAAGGCATCCATGTGAGCGTTGATCAATACTTGCTTCTGTCCAAAACGTTCCTTGAGTAGGTCGACGGCTCTTTTGTAATTGCTTTCACTCAATGATAAACCTTGAATAACTCTTGCCGCTTCTCCCTTCAGTAATCCGCTCAGATGATTCATTTTATCTACGCAGCTTATGTCGGAATTTTTGTCAACAGACGCTTGAAAACTGTCCCAAAATGAAAGCCACCCGAGAGGGTCTCCACTGAAAGACTTCAAAGTAATCTTCGGTAATTTGACATTCGCTTCTTTCTTCGTTGTAGATTTGTAGCTCGCCGCTTGTAATTCTTGCGGTTTAAGTGGAGCTTTCGCGTCGCGAAGGAATTTCACAATCTTGTTCTTTTGTGTCGTTAGCTCGTCGGTGTATTGAAGAGTTTGCGTAATTTCTTCTTCAATCTTGGTTTCTTCGACAGCGAGTTCAATCTTCAAATTTTGTAACGAGAGTTGTTCCATTCTTCTGCAGAGGTCTTCCAATATATCCTCGAGCGACTCCAAGTCAGGCGCATTGGACTCCATAATTTCCTTCGCTGCTTTTACGGCCCTTGTACAATGTCCTCTATAAGCTCCTCTGACGCTAATTAATCGCTTAAAATCTTCGGCCATCTTTTGCAGCTATCCAATCCTGGTCCCGGCACCAGTGTCTCAAGATAAATAGACGAACAACTCATCCAATAACCAACGTTACTTGAGACGGTTTATTACTCTCTTCTAAATGCAACTGAAATAATTTCACAATTTTCCTGAATAAATATACTCAATCACATGCCCACGCGCACGTGCATATACAATCGTGCATATGAAATCATGCATATAAAATCAATTCACAACAAATGAGTCCGAAGCACTCGAAGCACTTAAATGACATGCATGTATCAGCCTTTGCTTTTTTTGTGTCACTTATTGTGTCTGTAAGTAAAATTCAGAGTTATTGTTGAGAGAAGTGCTCCATGTTTTTTTTTTTTTGCATTGAAAATTAAGTATGACAGAAACCCTCATTTACAAACTTCATGAAATGTGCTTCAAATAGCTTTTCTCGCGTATTCTAGGATTGTTATAAGCAGAATAATGCTTAGCTGAGCATTTGCTGACTTTCTCTTCCAATTTCATTAAAATCAAACCACTTGTTTAATTACCGAATTTTGATGAAATCGCCAGAAAAACGTATAAATCGTTGCGTGAGGTGCAAAAATTCCTTCATACTAAAAAGCTTTTTAGTTGCCCAAACATTTTATTGTATTTTTCGTAAGCATAAATTAAGATACTTCTTACTTCTAGTATTAAAACTACGTTGTTAGCTTGTTGCCCATTGGGAATTAATATGCATAAATTTGCCAAATGGCCATTTTTCGGGGTGGGACCCTACAACTCAGAGAGAATAAAAAGTTTTGACCTTATATTTTGGTATATGTATCTACTCATGACCCTCAACCTTTGCGCCAAGTTTAAGCGAAATCGGTGATTTGAGTATGATCACCTCCTGTCTGGTCCTATGGTGGACACTCCCCTTACCAAACCAAACACTATTTTAAAACTGTTTTTAATGTGTTTTGAAAAACTATTTTTAATATATTTTTGAAAAATATATGAAAAATATGTATTTGAATCATGTTTTTTAAGTAGTTTTTGACTTATTTTAACGATGTTTAAACCTGTTTAAAACGATATTGAAATATATTTTAAAAACCTTTTCAGAGTGTAGTTTCGATGAATTCAATTCCTCATATACATTTTAAAATATATTTCAAATACGTTTCAACACCGTAAAAAATAGTTTTAAAAACAGTTCACAAATCTTTTAAAAATACATTATAAATTTTCCAACTATTTGCAAACTGTTTGGAAGGCTATTTTGAATGTATTTGTATTCAAAATACGTTTAAAATTCGTGCTTAAAATATAGTTTTAAAGTAGTTTTTGACTTATTTTAACGATGTTTAAACCTGTTTAAAACAATATCGTAACGTATTTGAAATATTGGAAAATTAGCATCAAAACAGTTTACAAATTTAAAAAAAACAGTTCTTAAACTATTTGCAAACTGTTTAGAAAGCTATTTTGAATGTTTTTGTATTCAAAATACATTGAAAATTCGTGCCTGAAATATAGTTTTTAAGTAGTTTTTGACTCATTTTAACGATGTTTAAACCTATTTAAAACACTATTGTGATGTATTTTGAAAGGCCTCTATATTTCGTGAATAGAGAAAATGGGTGATGTTTCAAAATATATTATAAATAGTATTTGAATCGGTTTTAAGAGCCTTTCAAACTACCTGAAAATACACTGAACATAGATTTTAAAAGATTTTAAAAACAACATGGAGTAGCATTTGCAATAAATGGTTTATTCATAATTATGTCTGTCAAAATACAATAAAAATATATTTGAAATACTTTCTAAATTCCTTACAAATAATTTTAAAACATGGTTCAAACCCTATAATAATATATAAATTTAGTATATACTGAAACAGTGGATAGCATTGTTGGCACGCTCTGATTGGCTACTGAAACTCGGAATAGCAAGTGCTATTCACCTCCCAGCAACTACCCACCACTACCCACCTCCACTTCGGTGAATAGTTGTTAAATACAATTCGAATTTACTAATTATTTCTTACAGTAATATAAAAAAATTCAATAAAACAGATGACAACTGTATGGATGTAATTTGCTGACCCCAAAAAGGGTCAAAATTTGAGTATTTTAAAGTCAAAATTTAAGTACAAAATAAATATAATAAAAATTAATATACTGATAATTTATATCAACATGAAAACCAAATCCGTGAACTTATTACTGGTCTAAATTCTTGATTATACAATTATTCACAATCACGACCATTCAATTTGATTCACGAATCCTATTCCTTGATTCTACATTTCGATTTTTGTTCAATACGAAAATTACGATGCTTGAAGATGTTTTTTGGCACCTTGATAAATATGCTTTGTGTTTAAGCAGTCAAGTATTAAAATGATACACCAAATTGAAGAAACGTTGTCGGGTGAAAAGCATAAGCCATGAACGATGTGACGCTAAGGTTTACTGGGAAGTTGGAAAATTTAATCTTTGTCTGTGACAGAATACACATATCAACACAGGATGCATAAATTATGCTCTTAAATGTCTCAAACAAAGAAAACATCTTGATTATCAAGAAATAGAATGTTACTAGCTTGCCAATGCTGCCTACCCAGAATCCCATTCGGTTTCATCGTTCATGGTTTATTCTTTTCACGGGTCATCGTTTCTTCATTTTGGTGTATACAACTTAACATCTTGTATTTTTTTGTGGAAATGAAAGTTACTGTGCACCTCTCAGATGAAATCCAAATATTAAATGAAAACCGAGCATATACTCAGCATCACATTCAAGTTTAGTTGCAAACAACCTACACTCACGAATCCACATGTATCATTCAGATATTTTGTGCGGTAAGAAGTAAGGAACATTTGCATTGTCAAATCAAAATATTTGAATTTGTAATGCCATAATGTAGGGCACATTCAATTCACCATTTTCCAGAATAAGTGTAAACAGAATAGTCTCTGAGAATTGGTTGTTCAGGCAAACTTGCTTTGCAAGTCTGTTAAAACATGTTTATGATACGACAGTAGCAGAAGTTAAGTGTTCTTATGGCTCCCAAATCTCAAAGAATGTTATTTGTTTATGACCATTCTGCATATTCCTACTCCGGAATCAGTCAATCGGACATACCCTTATCCTTGTGAATCAGCCCTGTTGTGCATCCTGTACCTGCTGGGCCTTTTTTCCCCTTCGTTTGCACATATTTTTCTGCAGAAAAACAATAATAGAATGTACTTATTAATCAAAGTTAATTGAAAAAAAAAAAAAGAATGCACAATAATAAACAATATTGCGGGTTATTTTTAACCTGATACACAACACTGACACTAGGCCACTCAAAGTAGGTTTGCCCCAAACTATACCGACAGTTCTATGCTACTTGCTTTTGAAAGGTAATGTCAGTACTTCCAAGTCAGTGGGCTATCTTTTGAGTGGCCGCTGAGCACAACAAACAAGATGGCGCACAAAAGAAACATTTTGGCGGCAAGTTGAATTTTTTTTTTATCATTCGTTCTGCAAGCGGCTGCTTTTCAGTGTCTGGGGCTATTATTTTGCACTCTACTAATTCATTCTGTTCAGCAGATATCACTGGTAAGTGATAACAATGAAACAATTCCCCAGGATGGTAATTTTATACCACCATTTTTTCGCGGTCTTCTCACCTCAGCTAGCCGGGTAACCCGGCACGAACCGTTTACATGGCAGAAAGATAGCCCTCCTAGAAGGGTGCCTTGGGAAGGATGGTTACCCTTTCTAACATGTACACGATTCAATGCATTTTCTAAAGAAACATGAAAAGTTGGCTCTCCCAGGGTAGCTCAGTTAACCAGGGCACCCTCCCTTCATGTAAACATACCCTAAGTGTCTAGGCACTTACATGTATTCCAATTTACTTACTTTACTTAATTTTTTTGAGATGGGAATTTTATGTTATACACTTACATGTACAATCATGTGGAGGAGCATTAACATTAGTCGGTTGCACTTTTGAAACTCAGATCTAAGATGCCTACATCTGTGATGGACAACACTTTCTCACAAGTCTTGCTCATCACAGACTTTTGACGACCTGAGAAATTTAACGACCCTAGCACTTCCAAAGCGATAACAAACTTTAGCCGATAAGTATTTATCGTGCAACAAAAGTGAGCCAAAGAAACTGCAATGTATGCCAATAGAGCTACTGTAGCACCGAACCACGGTATAAAGAAAGAAAGTAATTCTATCGACTCTGGACAGCATGAAATCCTCCTATCAATTTGAGAGATAATATGCCAAGATCAAAAGGCCAACATCATCAAAGAGAAAAAATTCATAACTGTGATCAAACGATGCAATTCTCTCTGAAATCTTTATGCTTTAGGCTTTTTAAATAAATTTTTGGTACCGAGTGGGAGTCATGTTCAGCCCGTCTATTTTTATACTACTGCATAGGTATCTAAAATTTTTTGACAGTGCTTCGTCCTGCTGCGACACACAAGATTACAGCTGAATGCATGTGGCACAATACTACTACATGAAGATCACATGCTCATTTTACTGGGAAAGCTTTATACTTTTTAAATACTTATTGTAACGAGTGGGAGTCGTGTTTAGCCTGTCTATTATTATACTACTATCTATGATTTTTTGACAGTGCTCCTCATCCTGCTGCAATGCATGAGATTACATCTGAATGCTTGTGGCACAACACTACTACATGAGGATCACATGCTTCTTGTAGAACATGCATAACCTATGCTTTTTCTTGTCCCCCAAAGACAGAAATGAGTTGACTGTGGCACCTGGGTCGGTAGTGTAGCAGCTCTCAGAAACCTCTATTTTCATTGTTTGTTCTATTGTTCTCTCGAAAGGTATCGAACCAATGGTGTGAGACCTTACGAGAGCTGCTACATCGCTCACCTGGGTACTGGTAGAGCATTGCCATGAGGTAATGAACATCAGGGTTCGTACTCCTTTCAGATTTTGAAATTCCATGACTTTCCATGACCTTTTCAAATTTTTTATGACCAAGAGTTTAACAGCTGTTTTCAAAATTTTATCAAAACATTCATTTTTTAATTTTTCACCTTGCTTTATTATTCCCACAACGTATGCTGCCTTAGTGATTTTGTACCATGAACATAATTTTCCATGACTTTCCATGACCCACACTTAAATCCCATGACCGTACGAACCCTAGTTCATGTCCATGTACTGTAGTGCAATGATCGGTGCAGACGTTTGCTGAATAATGAAGCCGAATTATTTGAACTTGAATTAAGCTAAAATACAAGCCAAAAATATATACAGTGCCACTGTATAATAATTATACATGTATATATATATTTATAATTCAACACATTCATACACTGCCCAAATATGGTAAAAAAAGTTATCGATAAACGTTATGTCCACATGACCTATAACCAGCGATGGCGGTAAATTTCGCATTTTGAAGGAAAGTGAAAATGACTGCTGCCTGCAATTTCATTTTTTTTGGCGAAAAAGTGCGTGAACTATTAGTTAAAAAAAGGAAAAGAAAGAAAAAAAAGAATAGAAAAGAAAAGAGAAAAATACTGTTCACATGATTGGACAAAAAAGGCGCGACATTTTCTCGTTGTCGCGGTCGCAGTGTTTCTTGGCGTAGCTGAATGAAAACTGGTTCAAAGTTTAACCGCTTGACAAGAAGTGAATGAATGACAAGAAGTGAATGACGGAGCACAGTTTTAGTGAAATTCCTTTGGTAATCATGCACCTCTGGAATATGATATAGACTTGATGTTTCCTCAGAAAAGTTTCTGATCTCGTCATTACGGCTGTGGGAGCTAAAAAACGAGCATTCCAAGTTTGTAAACAACATTGATCGACTCAGCTCGTACTTCGATGTTTGAAAATTTGGTGCTTATGGAAGGGAATAAAAAGCCAAATCAACTACAGGTACGATGTTTTAACCTTTTTTTGTATCCTTTAGCTGTGAATTTTTGTAAGCTTACTGTCCACGCTGCAGTTCTTTCCGACCTTTCGCCGCTATGTTTAGGTTCGTAGCCTAAGCCGTGTGTTTGTGCAATTTATTTTGATTCTGAATTGAACTTTTTAAGATACCAAACACTTGTAACTAAGACATTCTATGCCATTTTACTGTGTTTTAATTCTTGTAGTCACTACTCTGTCGCGTTCTTTGAGTAAACGAAAGCTCTTCGTAGAAACTGTCAACTGATTGTGTAAGCTAAATCAATTTTAGCTTGGCAAAAGTTTCGGCATTCACTGCTTGTTGTTTAAGAAATGGTGCGAGGTAAAATATCGTAGTTAGCCTTTTTACTTAATGAAATGTTGTATATCTCAATGATTTTTTTCTTGAAACTGTGATTTGTTATCAATGTGTTGAATTATAAAACAGTTATAGTGTTCAAGCTTGTACAATATTAACAAAGGCGCCACTTTCATTCATGAATTGTGTGATGTTGCAAGCGGTTTCGCGCGGTAAAACATCTGTAAGCTTTTTTTTAAATAAAAGGCTTGTCGGCGATATTTGTTCTTCAAACTGTGCTTTGTTATCAATGTGTTGAATTATAAAACTATTATAGCGCTCACGCTTGCGTGATATCGCCTAATTTTAGCCGACTCGGCCTACGGCCTCGTCGGCTGAGTATTTAACTATTATAGCGCGAAAGCGCGCGTGATATCGCCTAATACTTAGCCGACGAGGCCGTAGGCCGAGTCGGCTAAAATTAGGCGATATCACGCAAGCTTGAGCGCTATAATATTTTTATAATTCAACACATTGATAACAAAGCACAGTTTGAAGAAAAAATATCGCCGACAAGCCTTTTATTAAAAAAAGGTTACAGATGTTTTACCGCGCGAAACTTGCAACATCACACAGTTCATGAATGAAAGTGGCGCCTTTGTCAATATTGTGCAAGCTTGAACACTAGAACTGTTTTATAATTCAACACATTGATAAGAAATCACAGTTTCGAGAAAAAAATCATTGAGATATACAACCTTTTATTAAGTAAAAAGCCGGGCTAACTACAATATTTTACCTCACATCATTTCTTAAACAACAAGCAGTGAATGCCGAAACTTTTGCCAAGCTAAAATTAATTTAGCGTACACAATCAGTTGACAGTTTCTACGAAGAGCTTTCGTCTACTCAAAGAACGGGACAGAGTAGTGACTACAAGAATTAAAACACAGTAAAATAGCATTGTATGTCTGAGTTACAAGTGTTTCGTATCTTAAAAAGTTCAATTCAGAATCAAAACAAATTGAACAAACACACGGCTACGAACCTAAACATAGCGGCGAAAAGTCGGAAAGAACTGCAGCGTGGACAGTAAAGCTTACAAAAATTCACAGCTTAAGGATACAAGAAACGGTTAAAACATCGTACCTGTAGTTGATTTGGCTTTTTAGTCCCTTCCATAAGCACCAAATTTTCAAACATCGAAGTACGAGCTGAGTCGATCAATGTTGTTTACAAACTTGGAACTCGTTTTTTAGCTCCCACCGCCGTATAAATGACGAGATCAGAAACTTTTCTGAGGAAACATCAAGTCTATATCATATTCCAGAGGTGATTACCAAAGGAATTTCACTAAAATTGTGCTCCTTCATTCACTTCTTGTCGAGCGGTTAAACTTTGAACCAGTTTTCATTCAGCTACGCCAAGAAACACTGCGACCGCGACAACGCGAAAATTTCGCGCCTTTTTTGTCCAATCATGTGAACAGTATTTTTCTCTTTTCTTTTCTTCTCTTGTTTTCTTTCTTTTCCCTTTTTTAACTAATAGTTCACGCACTTTTTCGCCCCAAAACACGAAATTGCAGGCAGCAGTCATGTTCACTTTTCTTCAAAATGCGAAATTTACCGCCATCGCTGGTTATACGTCATGTAGACATAACGCATATCGATAACATTTTGACCATATTTGGGCAGTGTATCAATGTGTTGAATTATAATAGACGATATCACGCGCGCTTTCGCGCTATAATACTTAAATATATGTTGTGGTTCAAATGTTTCTTTGGTTTAAAATTATTTTTTCAAACCAGTTTAGTTTTTATTTTTCTTTGTCTCAGATTCATTATCATAATAATTATGAGACAAAGAAAAACAAAAATCAAACTGGTTTGAAAATTTTTAAACTATAGAAAACATTGAATCACAACGTTCAAATTTTTCTTTGGTTTAAAAATTTTCAAACCAGTTTAATTTTATTTTTCCATTGTCTCAGATTCATTATCATATTCTGAGCCAAAGGAAAACAAAAATCAAACTGGTTTGAAAAGTTTCAAACCAAAGAAAAATTTGAACCACAACATATACATATTAATTTTTTTTAGGAATGAACAAGCAAGCTAAGAAATATGCCAGCAAGAACAATAACTGACCTTTCTTAATAAACATTAAATTAAAATTAAATTAAGGAGTGTTTTTTTTTTCAGGAAGAGAAGGACTCCAGGGGGAATTTAAATGAGTTGAGGCATTTGAGGATTTATTCGAGTAAATTAAAAGTGTATACACATGCACTATATTTACATACAAACCACAAAGAGCAGGGTTTGCACTATCAAGTCAGGTTAATAGTCCAATGCAATCCTTTTCTTCCCACCTGAAAATGCAACTGAATAGGAAACTCTGCTAGCAGGCTACGACCGGTAACCAGTTAATCATCACCACAGTACACAGGAAAGATTGGTTAATTCCCAACTTGGGATTTGATAATTCCCAATTTGCAAATTTGGGTTTTATTTGGGGCAATATCGGGTATCTATTATGCCGACTTGGAAGGGGCGGTTTATGGTAACTTTGTTTTTGCGCGATTCGATCTTGTATGAGCCCCCGATGTCTTCGAGATCTTTAAACCAGCCTGAGCGCAGGTGTTTGTCGACCGTGTCTTCGTCGTTGGTGTACACCACTCTTGTCTGTCGCTCAACAGCTTCGATGAACTTATCGTAGGCGCTGTTGCCCAAAAGCTTGAACACTTCCGCGAGCAAGCCCTTCTCTTTGTCAACGTCGCCTTTCCTTCGGTTGTTTGCAACCTCCCGGACGAACCAGTCGAAGATCTTTATGGGTGTGTGATTCGATCGTGCGGTAAACAGCAACAACAACAACAACAACAACAACAGAAATCTTTATTAGTTAAAGTTATTATAGTTATTACAGCGGTTATGTTGAGCCCGTGGTTGTAAAGCCACTCCAGCACTGGGGCGTAAAGCAGCACCTTTTTTGCTTGAAGCACGCCTAGCAGCTTCTTTTGCTCTGGCAAGTGGTTTCTGTTGCTTTTCGCGAGGTAATCCTTCATGTGTTGAGGGATACCCTCTTCGCCCACGCTGCGGTTAATGAAGAGCGGGGGGAACTCTTCGAAGTGCTCCCACAGATCCCGAGGGGCTTCGATGTCGATTCCAGGGATGTCACTAACTTAGTGATTAGGGTTCTCGCTGCCTGTTGGAGGTCTTCCTAATGAACGACTTTCTCTTTACCACAGGGCATTTCCTGCAACATGGTGCTGAGGTAAAGAGAGTTAGCATCGAACCCGAGAATACGCTTCACGGGGCGCGCTAGATCGTATTTGTGTGAGCGAATGCGGGTTTCGCCGGCTACGTGTTTGCGTGTGAACACCAAGCTAGGCCCACCAACCACAGCCTCTTTCAGCATTGCATAGGCTTCGGCACTTGGGGTGTACAGTGGGGGTCGGTTACGTCCTCTCAGGGTTCCTCGCAGGATGTATTGCATCGAAACCCCGGGCAAGGAGACAGCGTCTTTGAAAATGTCAACCCCGAGCTTGGTGTAAAACGCTTTCATTTTCTCGAGGGTTTCAAGAAATGGAGTAACGTCGAGGTTGTTGTAATACTCCAGCCAGTCTCCGAAGGTCTTCATGCCGCGCTCTTTGAAAACCCGCTCGCATTGTTTGTACCCCTCTGGGGTTAGAGCAAAGCAGTTTCGGAGTTTTGAGTACCAACACCAGTATGGCGGCAAGTCCTTGTAATCAAGTTTGTCGGCGCTGTCAAACCATTCGTATGGGAGCCAGGACTTGGTTTGTTTCGCGCCATGCGTCTTGACCCATTTGTCGTAGTTGATACCTGGGGACAAATAGTTAGTGACGTCGAGGAACTTGAAGGAGGGCTTGTTGATGAACATGACTTGTCTCTGTTTCTCGCCCGCAAAGACGCCGCTTTCTTGCCCGAGATGAGAAACAAAGTGCTGTTTGATAAGGTGCAGATCGTATCGGCCTGAGTTGAAGCCGACCACTGGGACTTGCTCACACCATTGCTTGATGAGTTTTTGTTGGGCTTCCGGTAACCCCTCAAGATCTGGCGGCATGTATTTTTGGGCTATATCATCTCTGATTGCGTTGCCGCGGTGCTCCAGAGATTGATAAAACAGCCGAATAAGCTCTTTGGGGTCTTTAGAGCAAATGTACTCTGGCTCGAGCTCCAACGTGTCTGCAATGGAGACTGAGATAGGCACGTGCTCGCTTTCGAAGGAGAGATGCATGGTTGGCTGACTTGCGTTAGTCTTGTCTTGATAGGCTTCGAAGTCGTAGACGATAGCGCGTGGATATGTTTCGTTTCTTTTAAGGGGGATTCGATCGCGCCACCAGGGTCGGGTCATCTCGAGCTCCCACCGCTCAACTAAGTTGTAGCCAAGCATCGTGCTGATCTCGTGACTTCGGGTCCGAGTTCTTTCGAAGGCTTGCGCCCTTGTGATTGGGTTGCCTTTACAGTCACACGTGATCACTTCGTTTCTTTGTTCAGGTAACGGAAAGCACTCGCGACAACCGTGCCAGTGACAGCCCTGGTACTGAAACACAGTTTTGCTTTCTGGGTGATAGCCATCAATTTTGTGGCCTGCAATGGTGCGCTCGCCTCCATGGCCGCATCTGTGATGGTGGATGTGGATGCCCCGCTGCCGATTTTCATACTCTAGCCAGCAAGTTGCTTTGATACCGAAACTGCCTTCTGGATAAAACGCCTTTTCAAAAGCTGACTCGGGAGCAAGGATTTGATTTCCAGGGCAGACAATTTTGGTTTGACCGCGAGTGCACGTCTTGGCGTGGCGCGCTAAGTTACAAGCTCGTGTGAACCTAGCCAAACATGTCAGTGATCAGAAAGGCATGAGAGTCGTAGATACCGACAGTCATTGTAGGGGCGCCAACCTTGTCATAGCGCGAAGGTGTGTACCTCAAAACAAAGTCGCCGTTATCTGTAACAGTATAAGCGGCAAGCCCTTGTTTAAAGTGCCTTTGAAGCAGATGAAACTGTCGCAAACTAACAGAATTAGCATCACGACAAATTCTCGGGTTAACAGCAAAGAAGCTTTGCGCTAGTGCTCTGGCTCGTTGAGTACTCCGGTCTAAACGGTCGCCTTGATGAACAGCCAAACACCGAAAGACACAAAAATCGTCATTGTAAGTATCAAGAGAGATGACTTCTCTTTTGTTGCGAAGCCAATCAGGCAACTCGCCAAGGCCGATTTGCAAAGGTTGCCGATCTAAGATCACTTTGAGTTCAACAAGGACAGTGCTTTCAAAAACCCATTTCGTGTCAGGCCTTTGTATTCTGGTGCCTTGAAGACGAACCTCTTCTTGTCGTTGCAACCAAAGTTTCGTTTGCGATAAACGAGAAAACCAAGGGCTGTTGTGGTTTTTTGTATAATAAACGGTGTGTTCACCGCGGTTTCGATGTTTCGCAAATCAAAAGCAAACTGAAGGTCAGCTTTATGCCTTCTAGCTCTGCGAACAGATTGTTAAATTTTGTTCGTCATTTGGGGTACAAGAGGTCTTGTAAGGCCCTGAGTAAAGCGCCATTTTATGATTCTCCGTCTTCTCCCTGGTCTGCCTTGTAAACCCCATTCACCGCGACCATAGAGCTCAATGACCCGATTAGGCATCGGAAAGGCCCACATATGCTCTCGATCCAAAGGGTCAAACCCTGCAAGGTCCTCGTTGCGAGGAACCCTCAAAAGGGGTTTTCTTTCTTGAGCGTCAAGCCAAGCGATAAGCTCGCGCTGAGAGATATTGTCGAAAACGCCGCGCTCGTTGTTCATGGATCTCGCCAGATTTTTTTTAAAAAAACTGATGACCAGGCAGGTCACCGGTTTTATATACAACGGGTGTACATCTGTTCAATTGGTAATCACGGGCACCAATGGCTCATATAGGCTTCAAAAGGGTGTAGTTTTTGATTAAATGAGATAAAGGGTGAGTGCCCCCAATTATTCTGTAAAGCATTAAAACGGGTGAGTTACGGATATCATGTTGTTAAAATAAGCATTCATGCGCCAGAAAAACCGGCTTAGAAAAAACCGCATCCTGGGTGTCGGGCGCTTTCAGGCGCTTGAAACCGCTTTCGGGCGGTTGAGCCTTATTTTGGGGCTTGGGGGCTTGGGGGCTTGGGGGCAACTGAGCGCTTGAAACCGCTTTCGGGCGGTTAAAACTGGCCACATAGCGAGTGGGGCTTGAGGGCAATTGAAAAAGGGGCTTGAGCCTATTAGTCATTTAACGCTTTATTCGGCCCTGTAACACCTTAGAAAGTATAGGGACCCCCGGAGTAGTATGTAGTGAATTAGTCAAATACAACTTCGCCCGAAATCCCCGAATAAGGCTTTAACCGCCCTCGCGAGGCCCTCCGCGGCCCGAAGGATGAGGGACGCGGAGGGCTCCGCGAGGGCGGTTAAAGCCTTATCCGAGGGTTTCGGGCGAAGTGGTATTTGACTTATTCACTTCATACTACTAGGTACTACTTCTGTAAACTTTTACACCGTAAAAGGACATATGCGTGACAGTTATGTCACGCCAATAAAGACAACAAGTTCAGTTAACAGCATCAGCAAGTTTATTAATAGCACACTACCAAAAGTTAAATTATACTGCAAGGTAAACATCAATAGTAGTAACACTATCTGAATGGGTGTTTAACTCTTCTTATGTTCTGAGAAAAAAAATGATGTTAATTTCTCAGCATCAATACGATTCGCGCCCTATATAGCACAAAAGAGATAATGACGATAATGATGATTATGATAACAACGGCGATGATGATACCAGCTAACAGATCAAAAGACTTCAGCTATGAGTTGATGTTTCAAACGTAGAGCTTTTCTGAGTTAGAACACCCATCGCTCAAACTATAAAGATATTAATTTTATATCTATTTATAAAAGTTCTCAACTCATTATGTTGAGAAATCACAAATTTCTAAGTTTACATGCAGTCTTCGTAGTGTTTAAAAGGTGATATTAAAAATGCAGTCAGTTCATTTACAGCAAACTATGCAAATAGATTTTTATGGCATATAAAATGTACAATAATGAGACTACAGGTATGCTCTTAGTTTTATCGTTTTTTCTTTTGTTTTCTAATTTTGTAATTTTTTTGTCATTTTTGTCACATGTGACTTTAAATTGTTAGCTACCGGTAACATAACCTTAGCCTTTCGGATTGGTAAACACACAAATAATATCAGGGGCGGATCCAGGATTTTTTTTAGGAGGGGGTGCACCACTAAGGAATGTTTTTTTTTTTTTGCCACATAGTTTTTCTTTTTGCAGAATACCAGTTGTATTAGAAAACCGCGGGTCATCTCTGGGGGGAGGGGGGGGTGCGCACCCTCTGCACCCTCCCCCTAGATCCGCCCCTGAATATTTACATGTTAACGTGAGTAACTGGTCAAGCTAACATATTGCAGACATTTTGTCTTGTACCAAATGGTCTTTTAAACGGATTGTGATAGACTTAACCACAGGGTTACCATTTTCTTTTGAATGGTAGTCTGTACTTTGATATGGTTGTCAGTCTGATGAAACAATATCTTTGAAGGAGGTGTCTCTGGCTAAACTGAATAAAATGAAATAAACTCTCCTTTGTGTTACTGTGATTTACTTGCCAAACTGAGGGTTGCGACAACATTTATTACAACTGATGGTTTGACTCATTAATGAGTAAAAAATAAAAGCACAGACCACTACTTATATAGAGCGTGATAACCTGTGGTATCCATTGATTGCCTTCGGCTCAACCGAAATCACATTCGAAAGTAGTCTTTTATGTACATGACGCAGCATCGTTTGTTATCTAAAAGAGCGTGACCAATCCTCTTTGAAGACTAAAACTGGATAAATGTTATAATTTAACAAAAATAATTTCATTAACTAAACTAGCGCTATTCGATCGGTATTCAATGAATTGAAATAATTCAATCCACTCTAACCGAGTAAAAAGCATAAAAAGGTTAATTACTTAAAGGCTGTTCCAGACCCAATTATTCAAAAAGCGGACAACGTTATCAAAGTGAACAAATATCTATCTGTCTGATTAAGTATTTCTCAATTAATGCATGCTTCTCTGGATATCAATAGGCCATTTACACGATGACGTCATTTGACTACTGCTACCAGAATTCATTTCGTTTTTCCTTTCTTATTTAAATTTTGTAATTCCAGTGCGGTTTAAATAACAATAGCCCTAATTTGCACTACAAAACAAAAAAACGATTCTGGTAGTAGTAGTCAAATGACATCATCGTGCAAATGGCCTATTTGGAACCACTTAAGTTATTCATTCCTTAACCCTATTCAGACTGGGCTTTTTTAGGCAATCTGTGACTGGGGGCGGGGGGGGGGGGGGCTCCTCGGACCCCCCTTCATATCTCTGGAACCAGTAAGGCTAGGACCATGAAATTTTCACACAATGTTTATCTACATACAAGGAAACCTCACACCCAGTTTTGACCTGCCACACCCAATTATGACGTCACAACGACGTCATTTTTGTATTTCCGACGTTTCTTTGATATTTTTCCATCCAGATACTTAAAATATCAAATATAACTGTAAAATCATGTCTTTAATATTAAAACATAATAAATACAAACAAGGACACACTTGTAAAGCGAGAAAAAGAAAAAAAAGGCGATAAAACTATAATTTGGATCCGCCATCTTGGATCCGCCATCTTGGATTTCCTTTTTTTTCGTTTAAATTAAAATTTAAAAAATATCTAAAAGAGAAAAGGGTCAGAATGTATAAAACACGTATCAAACTAATGTATATTATCCAAACAATGAACTTAGAAGCGTTATTTAATAAATGGTACAACATTTTTCTCTATAAGTAAGAGAGCAAAAATTTGCCTACCCCTCCCCCCCAAATATTTGATGTTAAAAATTTTTGATGTCTTTCAAGAACTAGTCACAAGAAAAGACTATTCTAACAAGAAAATGCACTATAAGTCAAAGAACAAGATCTTAAAATAAAAAATTCACCATATTTTAATATTTTGAAAACCTATGTGTCAAAAACCGGTTGCCATGTCAACATGGTTAATCACACTGACATGTTATGGATACCAAAATGTCCCTAGATAAATTTTAGGAAAAGTCACAAAATTTCAGCCTTATAGCTATTTCGGTGTAAGAGTTATCACAATTTTACTGGAGGGGGGGGTTCGAAAAGCCCCCCCCCCCCCCCCCCCCCCCCCCCCCCCCCCCCCCCCCCCCCCCCCCAGTCTGAATAGGGTTAAAGAACCCAGCCTTCTGTGCTTACAACGCTTTTGGGCATAAAAAGGACGAGGGCTAATGAGCACAAGTAAAGGGACAGGGCAAGGGACTGGTGAAGAAGCCAAAAATCCGAATCTTCTTGCTCGCCTTATCTTCGCACCCCTTCCCCGTTTTCCTCGGAGCCGCGACCTGGTAATTTATAGAATTAATATCTTAATATCTTTGGAAAACATTGCTTCGTTACTAGCAAAAACTACATACACCTGTAGCTAACAATAAGTTCATTTAAAAGTTGAAAACGTGGCGCCCTTAAATATTGAAAGGACTTTTAACCCTGGGACGTACAGGGGAAAAGGGGGGTGTGGGGTGGGGGGGAGAATGCCACCCAACCTTAAGGTTTTTCTCCAATATTTTCAAGACCATTTATGATTAGCACATGCCGTTTACTGTAGCTGTTCGTTTATCCTTGAGACACATTTTAGTGAAGTTTGGAGACAACCGGTTGCTATGCTAATGAGATATGACGCCATAAGTAACATGAGGTCAAGCCATTTTTGAATAAAAATGCGTGCTTTGTTTACCTTTTTTAGCCAATTTGGATGACGTCACGGACCCCAGAAGCGCCACAACCCATAATATTTACCTTATCTTGTAGAACACATCGCGGCCTATCTATTAGATGTAAAATATTTCCGAAATATTGCAGCATCGCAGAAACCCAAAAGGGGGGGGGGGGGGAGGGGGTATTGCGACACCTCCTTGTACCATGGTGGGGGTATAAGTTTGCGTGTACATCCGAGGGTTAATATCACTGAATATAAAAACCACCCATGAGAATCCACGGTCCTTGTACTATTTGTCACGTTATCACTTGTAACTCGAAAGCGTGCACAAATGGCAAAATCGAAGACCCATTGCTTCCTAGAACACTACGTTCTGTTCTGAACACTTCCTTCTTGTGTCCAGCCCTCTTTATGTCCTTGGCGGGACAAACACATTATTGTTCTATGCTCAACTTGTATTTTGCTTAAAAAAGAATAGAGTGTAGAACAAGAAGTTGATGTAATTCGAAAACAATCCAAATTTTTAAAATCTTACAAAAAAGACTTTGGATGTAGTAGTGAATAAATTTTTTCACACTTAGATCGATTAACAAGGCTTCCACCTCAACAGACCATAACTTCTTATCGTTACTACCTTTTTTCTCCGAAATTCAACCGTTCTGCTTTTGATTACGGGTTTAAAAAACTGCCATCATATGATTATGATTGGCCTCGAGATCAAACGTTTTTCTTGTAATAAATATATCTGGGAAGTTTTTTTTATCAGTTTGAAGACAGTGGTGTATCAGCAAAACAAAAGCAAAAATTCACGAACACCCGATTGACGTTTGTGGAACGTGGTTGTCTAGCTAATTACGTCCATCGAATTAAAAAAAAAGGAATTCTGCAGCTGTAATTGTATATCTACGTGATCGCGAAAATAAGCCAATCACAACGGATATCTTTTTAATTGGTACCATTAAACAAATAGAATTGATGTTCGTCTGATGACTAATTTAGTTATTGTAATGTTCTCAGACTAACGAAAGAATGTCAAAACATCCAACGGGATGAACAAACTCGTGAAGCAGTTCGCCATATTGCTCATTCTCGTCCCTAGAGCCCTCGAGACGCAATTTAAAAAAAAGCCGTGGAGCTCTGGGGACGAGAATGCCATGTTGCTTAAAAACAAACGCATGCGTAGAGCATGCTTTAACAGGATGATACAATGCTCTGTTCCAGTCTCAAAAGTATCATCAAATGATTATGTTACAGTTATTCGTTGTTCCCTGTGTCTATTAAGTACTAAGATTGTAAGCAAATTACAGTAACCGATATGGAAGCTATATTTCCCCTATTATCGTGTTATGTTTTGGAAAATTTATACTTCAGAGGTATCTGAACGAACAATTTGCAAAGACTATTATTCTCTAATTCAGGAATACGGTCAATCAAGCTCGCCCTTAGTTAATAAGCACAATTATACATGGGTTTGTGTTTACCGTGTTTAGTCACTACCACAGTAGCGGAGAGCACAACCAGGTACACTACTAAGGTAGTACACATAGTATGAACTACAATTTCTCACTCTAATGTTTGTTGACCAGTGACAGCAGTTATTATTATATAGAAAACACACCGTCCCGCTGACCTGACCGTCTGCCACTGTGGGGTGTATACTGTTCATCCAGCCGGGTGCAGCAGTGCCACACTTGTAAGGGTGTGGACAGGAAGAAGCCATTCTTGAACCGGCTGAACCTTCAATCCTGAACCATCCAGGACTAAGTTCATTGTCACACTTTGTTCCGCTTCCGTACGTCATCTTTCTGTCTGCACTACTGAGGCTTTTATAATTTTGGCATTCTGATTAACAGAGAAAAAAAAGGCGAGTCGACAAGTTAGAAAGACAGTCTGGCCATGTGATATTTGATGATCTCTAGTGTATTATTCTGCATCATGTATTGTTATTTAATGAGTTATGGAAAGCCACTCGGGCCTGGGACAAACCCAAACCAGAGAGCGACTTGTGTCTCTGAAGGTGTTGTACTCGACCCGGCTTGCCTGAGGGTGGGAGGGTGGGTCACTAACCACTTCGTTTGGTGGTTGATAAAGAGTGTCGTAATATCTTACACCCTACCCTTTATATCCTATTCATTAATATTCTTATGGGCATAATTTACATCTTCAAATTGAGTTTGAATAGAGATGAAAGCACTCCGCCTTCGGCGTGGTGCTTTTGTTGTTTCGAGGTGTTTGGAACCCCTGATAAATTAAAGGGCTCTGAGAGCCATCTCGTTGATGCGAAACAAGTTAAGGGGCAAATTAGAGGGCGAGTAGTTATCTTGCAACAAAGGCAAAGGAAATGTAGCGTTTTTATTTTTTGAGTTAGCAAACAAATGACGGCATAACTGAACATTCTAAAGAGGTAAGAGCTAATGTCTTACTGCGCCTTTCAATAACATGCGGAATTTGAAATTCAAATCTCCACCAACAGTTGGGTTATTCCCTGCCGTCAATCATAATTAATACGAAAGCCAACGGACCATGTAAAAAAGAAACAAACAAAATGGATCGAAATCTACCAATCATAATGCACGGACGTGACCTTTTGACCTCATTGAAGTGAAGATCTGTTTCCTGAGAGGTAAGCTAAGATGATTGTCGGCAGTGTAAAACGCAACTGTTAGTGGAAATTTGAATTTCAAATTCCGCATGTTATTGAAAGGCGCAGTAAGGTGTAGTATACATGATCATGAAAGCGAGAGAAGTTATTTGAGACTTTTCATTAGTGTTAATTTAGTAGGTGCGTGTGAATAAAAGACTTAACGTTCAAACGATTTTTTTTTTCATGGTTAATAAGGGTTTGATTACTTTGATTGGTTTTGTTTTGATAGCGTGGATTGTTCATTTAGTACGTTTGGGCTGGTTTGCGTGATGAAATATCGAGTTTAAAGGTGTTTTGGCAAAGTGGATAAGATTGGGTAACTGGACTAGTTTGTTTTTTTTAAACTCTTGTTCTTAGGCGATCGTAGCTTGATTAAAAATAAAACACAACCACCGGTGATAAACATGTTAAACTAACGCATTTTCATAAAAAAAAGTTGACGTTTCGTATGCTAAGGAACATACATTTTCAAAAGTAACCATGACAGTGAAAACTGTTTACATAGTTGAAAATATGGGTCTGGAACCAAGATTACGAAAAAACAATCTAAACAGTAATTTAATACATGTAGTACGGACTGTCAGTCTTAAAAGGTACAAGCAATAAAGCAACAGCTTCTCACTGCTGACGTTAACATTTAAAGAAGGCTGTAGTTCTTGAATGAGCAGTCTCCTTAATTTTACAGTGAAAGTCTGTTTTACCGGACGCTAAAATATGAAAATGATCGCAATTAATGTTGTGACCAGTGATTTTCATATGATCAGCACGCAATGGCTGATGGTATGATCACTTTGAGTGAGGGCCTTAAAATGTTCGGTTTTTCTGTCATGAAAAAGGTTGAAAGACATAAAAGATTAACTAGGAAATGTAAGTCTTGTTGTTTCGAATAGCTGTTTATTAGAGTAGACTCTGTTTAACGATCGAAAAAGATGCGCTGTTCTGGTTGTCTTGTGTCATATGGTTTGCGGTTATTGGTAAACCGCCTGATATGTAAGGTAACGTTGCATGATATCGCAGGTGATTGTGTGAGAAGCGGTATGCGTGAATTCGCTTCTATATTTGAGGTAATTTTCTTGAGGAAAGGTTGTTAAGGTTAATTACATGAGGCGCTATCAAATTAAGTCACCTCTTCGTATAACGTGACTTGTTTTAAGGTGATTTGATATGTAAAAAGATTTGCTTTTGTGTTGAAATTATGATGGATTCGGTTATTTGGTTATTTTAGCGTAGCCTTTGTGGAGCGTGATGTTGTTTAAAAGGGAACTGGACGTTCGGGACATTGTTTGCAGTAAATAGTGTTTAAACGTAAGGGTTGAAAAAAAAAACAAAACAAGCAATTTGTAAACAAACGTGTATTAAACTGGATCTGGTATACCCGGCATAGTAAATCGAACGTTCGGAAATCAAACTCAATCGAACTCAATCCGTGGATTTAGTCCGATTGAGTTCGGCAGTCGAACGAAATCGAACACCGAATTTTGTGTGAGTTCGATTTCCGATCCAATCGAACCCAATTGAACTCAATCCATTAGATTGTGTTCGATTGAACACAATCCGATGGATTGCGTTCGATTGGGTTCGGAGAATAAATTCGCTTGAACAAAGCTCATATGCTATGTGGTCTGACTGCCCGCTCGGCTACTGTACTCGGCAAGCTCTGGTAAACCTATACATACAAAGCAAGCCCATCGGAAACAGGTTTTTCTCGTCCTGTTTTTTACTGCCCATTTCCTTCATCGTCTTCAACTCTTTTTTTCTCGGTATTTTTTGTGTACCTTTAACAGGGAAGCAACCTGTAAGGTGTTTCCCTCCAGTTTCCATGCAGCCGCACCGACCATTTTTGAGCGGCCGTTTAACTAAGTTTCCTTTATTGAATTAGTATGAAACTTACAAAAAATATTGTATATAGTTTGAAGTTTATAAGAGTGTAACAATTTTGTAAATCGCATTTAAAATTGCGGAGATAAACGAGAAAAATTGAAATTACTTGAGTCTAAATTCCGAGCGATTGCGATGGCATCTAGAAAGATCAAAACTAGTATGATAAACTATGACATATGGCAAACAAAATATCTAAAAATTAGAAACTTTTGTCAAGCCCATTTTGAGTAATTCAGAAAAACATTTCGAACTTGTGATTTGCATGTGTATGAGCACATCCATAAGTTCTTCAATTAAGCTTATAATAATAATAATAATAATAATTATTATAATAATAATAACTTTATTTATCCACGGAATCCTTATCACTAAAGAGTGGTCTTCTAAAGAGCCGTGCGCATTAAACCTAGTACAAAAAGTTATAAAGGTTAAATTTCTCGATCTCAAATTTACGCTAAAATGTGTGTTTAGTGTATGAGATGAAACTATGAAAGTCTAAAAGCGTTTCTCGTTTTAGTTTTGAAGATTCGATTTTCTATAGGAAACCATAGTTTTTTGACTGAGTCCTTGATATTGTAGTTTTAGCACTTTTCTACATATTTCAAAAACCGCGAGATAGATTTCTTTTAAACTTTTATGGTCGTTTCTTTATAATATAAACAACATTGTCTCGAAGTTTCATCTTGGTTGAAACATTGCAACATGGCCAAATAAAATAATAAAGTTCACCTAAAACACGATTGAGACTTTGTGTTTTGATTGCACGGTTGAAGGTGCACAAAGACGTTTTAACCCTCGGACGTACTATTTAAGATTAGCGACAAGTTTGGCGACAACCGGTTGCTATGGTAACGAGATATGACGTCATAAGTAACATGTGGTCAACCCATTTTTGAAGAAAAAAGCGTGCTTTCACCATTTTTGAAGAAAAAAGCGTGCTTTCACCTTTTTTCAGCGAAAAAACATATAAAATGCTACCAAAAGCATCAAAATGTTTGATTGTATGTTATTTTGCAACTCTAGCAGACAATATTTGCAATTTTCGCATTTTTCTGATAAATTTGAATTTTTAGTAAAATCCAAGATGGCGGCCACCTTGGCGGCCATTTTGGATGACGTCACGACGTAAAATATATCCGAAATATTGCAACATCGCAAAAATTCAATGGGGGGCGTTGCAACAACCCCCCCCCCCCCCCTTGTACCACGGTTGGGGTATACGTTTGCGTGTACGTCCGAGGGTTAATTAATTCAGGTGAAACGTAACGCATTTCTGTGTGACCATCATGTTTTGCGAAGTAACATTAGGGGCTGTGTTCCACGTTATTTTTATCATTCTCACGAATTTAAGTAGGACGTTTATTTGAAAGCAGGTTTTTTATTCGAATTTGACGTGCACTGGACACTCTCGGCATTTTGAATTGTAGGGAAAGAAAGAAGTCAACGCGATTTGCATAATTCTCAACACGCAGAAATGCGTTACACTTCATCTGAATTAATTACCGCGTCTTGCGCGACTTCAACCGTGCAATCAAAACACAAAGTCTCAGTCGCGTTAAACCAGTAAACCTGAACTGTTATAAACATTCCAGTTTTAATATCCTGGAAGCTGGAAGCGGAAGAAACAGCGCTACAGCGAGTTACGTTTTTAAAGCGAAGTATTTAGATTTTCGCCCACATGTACCCTTTTCTGGTTCTTACATTGCACTTGTTCAGGTACATGTAAATATATCTGGTAATAAGACTTAACAGGACAAAAAGTGGCACAGATGTAATAAAGATGATGCATAAAACATTATCGTTCTTCAATAAATCTGACCAAAATCATGGTAAAAATTGAATATTATTTAGTGACATAAACTTACACGTGCGTGAGATCCTAGCAGTGGTAAGCAAAGGGACACCGTGATGTAGCTAGCCGTTTCTATTTTAATGGCTGAAAACAGCAATGACAGCAAACAAAAATGTGTGGACGTACAAATGTAAGCCACGTAGGACATTGATGGATCCAAGCAGAAACGAAATCATCAAAAATGTTTTTCTCAGATCTCTTCCAACCATTATTTCTTTTGCCGTATGACAGAAACCGGTCAATTTAAGTAGCTTTCTCTACCGATAGTAGTAATATGGAGTGGTTCATACGGGCGTGGTCAGTGCTAGTTAATAGATTCAAGATGGCGCCAAAGCGCATTGAGGGGTGGATAATGAATTCAAGATGGCCCATTCTGGTTAATAAAGTCAAGATGGCGCCAAAGTGCATTGAGGGGTAGATAATGAATTCAAGATGGCCGCTTACAAGCTGTAAAATAGAAACGTATGTGTGGTTGAAAAAGAGCCATGTATTGGTACTCATAAAAGCCGGGCATGCCCGGGCAAGTGCCATTGCGCAATATCGCGCGCGCATGGGAGCGAGGTCAATAACGTCGCACATACGATTAAAAATTCACAAAATTTATTTTATGAAAAAATAACACCTGATTTACACGCAGGTGTGTGTGAGGGTCCTAGTGACCACTCGTCCCAGACTCTTTTTACAAATCCAACAAATTGTTGATGTTCAATTCATCTTCTTCTTTGTATCCATGTGGGTATGTGTCATAATACAGACAGCGTTTTCCCAAGAGCTCCGAGGCTTCATATATGTGTAATCGGGCCCAACAAGTGGTGAAGCAAGCAATGAATATGTTTAGGTTCGGTGATACGCTGACGTCCCCTCTTGCTGTTTGTAATGCACCTGTACCCTCTCTTCAGTGAGTGGACTTACGTATCTGACATCATGTTCGTCTGAGTACAGGAACTTGTGAAAAGCCACATGGTCGACGAATTCTTTGACCTGGGTCTTCTTTACTTGTTGGCCAAACTTGCCCCACATAGAGTTAAGCATGAACTTAGCCACTTGTCTCAGACCTGGATTGTACTCCATGTTTTGGGCAACAAGGCGAATACCTTCCTATTCGTTGTATCGTTGAATGTAGTCGGCCTTTTCCTTTTCGGTCCCCCTCCAGCTGGCCAAACCTGACCAATCAGCACTTGTTATGACAAAATAAGGAAGTTAGCGTGGGTTAGGAGCACGTGGGGGGAGGAGACAAGTTGCTCTGAGTTGCTCTGAGTTGCTCTGAGTTACTCTGAGTTGCTCTGAGTTGCTCCGAGTTGCTCTAAGTTGTTCTGAATTGCTCTGAGTTGCTCTGAGTTGCTCTGAGTTGCTCTGATTTGCTTTGAGTTGCTCTGAGTTACTCTGAGTTGCTCTAAGTTGCTCTGAGTTGCTCTGAGTTGCTCTGAGTTGCTCTGAGTTGCTCTGAGTTGCTCCGAGTTGCTCTGAGATGCTCCGAGTTGCTCCGAGTTGCTCTGAGTTGCTCTGAGGTGCTCTGAGTTGCTCAGAGCAACTCAGAGCAACTCGGAGCAACTCAGTTCGAGGTTTCAGCCTCAACAGTGAAGGAGCGGTCCAATTAAATTACCAAGTGATGAGGCAAAACGTCCTCGACGAGGTGCAGAAACCGCTGAAGAACACGCGCCAAATTCAAGACATCAAGAGCTTCCAGATACATCGGGATGCAAAACATTATCATCTCTTCACCTTTCCAGAGTACAAAAGGTACCAGTTGGTTTACACAAAAAGAGTATTGGATCTGCTGACCTTTGCCACATACCCATATGGATACAAAGAAGAAGATGAATTGAACATCAACAATTTGTTGGATTTGTAAAGAGTCTGGGACGAGTGGTCACTAGGACCCTCACACACACCCGCGTGTAAATCAGGTTTTATTTTCTCATAAAATAAATTTTGTGAATTTTTAATCGTATGTGTGACGTTATTGACCTCGTTCCCATGCGCACGTGATATTGCGCAATAACATTTGCCCGGGCATGGCTCTTTTTCGACCACAGATACGTTTTCATTTTACAGCTCGTAAGCGGCCATCTTGAATTCATTATCTACCCCTCAATGCACTTTGGCGCCATCTTGAATCTATTAACCAGAAGAGGCCATCTTGAATTTATTATCCACCCCTCAATGCGCTTTGGCGCCATCTTCAATCTATTAACCAGTAGGGGCCACGCCCGTATGAACCACTCCATATTACTACTACCGATGGAAAGCATAAAGTTTATTTCATGTGCCAAAATTTCTTTTATGCCCTTCACATAACGCATCCTGCTCCAACCAACTCGAGCGATTTGCATGAAAACGAGTTTTCAGACCGGGCGTTCCCCGAAAAATGAAAGAGGGGAGGCCACATGGCAGACCATGACAGAAAATTATCAAAATGTCCCGGATGTAAGACACAGCGAACTCAACACCAGCCACAGGACTTTTCATCGAGCGTATAAGACCTTTAAGCCCTTTATACTATTTAGTTGTTAAACAGGTCATTATAGGTTTTACTGTTATTTATTAGAGATCGAGTGAGCTTATAGTCTTGACCTTCAAAACGTTCTTTTATGATTAATTTTGATTGTTCATCTACTTAGTTTTGCATCTTGAAGAAAGTTTGCTTGCTGCTTCTTTCTGTTAGAAGCGCAACGAATCGAAGTTGTCCTAAATTGTACATGGTATTGGGAAGTTTAACATAGGAATATTCTATGCAATAAATTAAACTAAATGAATTAGTTCAATGTTACTCAAATATATTATTGTTTTCCGAGCATGTAACAGCATTAGGTTCACAAAAAAACTGTCCTTACCATACTTATGTAAGCTGCAACTTGTCTTCCCGTCTCCCACGTAACCATGGTTACAAATACAGTTGTATGAACCTGCAGTATTTGTACATAACGCGAAGTTTTGGAGGCAGTCATGAGATCCTTGGACGCACTCGTCGACATCTTTAAAGTAATAAAAGCTTGTTAATATACATCCTCGGGTTGGGGAAGGTAAAAAAGGGCGAAACAAAATATTTTCTACTCTTCCTCGCCCCGAATAGACTAACTGCCCCCGGGTGTACAGGGTAGTTTTATAATATGACCCTATTGCACAAAAATGGGAATGATTGGAACGGAAGTCATTCCTAGTGTAGAAAGTATAGTAAGATAACATGTCACATCATGCCCAATATATATAAATAAATATAAATAAATAAAAAAAGCTAAATGTGTGAGAACGAAACATGCACTGGAAACCTTGACAATGACAACTCCAACATTATTAACCCTCAAACGTACACGCAAACTTATAACCCCACCGTGGTACAAGGAGGGAAGGGGGGTGTTCCCCCATGGGTTTTTGGGATGTTGCAATATTTCGGAAATATTTTACATCTAATAGATAGCCCGCGATGTGCCCGTGACGCCATCCAAAATGGCCGCCAAGATTTGGATTTTACTAAAAATTCAAATTTATCGGGAAAATGCGGAAATTGCAAATATTGTTTGCTAGAATTGCACAATAACATACAATTAAACATTTTGATGCTTTTTGGTAGCATTTTACATGTTTTTTGAATGAAAAAAGGTGAAAAACCCCCATTTTTATTGAAAGAAGGGTTGACCTCATGTTACTTATGACATCATATCTCGGTACCATAGCAACCGGTTGTCGCTAGTCTTTACCAAAGTGTGTCTCAAGGATAAACGAACAGCTACTGAAAACGGCATGTGCTAATCTTAAATGGTTCGTCCGAGGGTTAAGTTCGGATCTTGTTTGCACGAATTGATTTAAGCCATGCTCGTGGACAGCGCACAGTGAATTTATCCTGTGGACAGCTCTTTTTGGGGGTGGGGCGGGCAGTCGGGTTAAAAGCGCGGACTGTTGAGAGGGGGAAGGAGATGAGGAGCCTGCGGACACTCTTCGAATGCCGGCGATCTGCATTCCAGTAATTATCCTGTTACAGGGGCTAGATAACTGAAGAAGAAAATCAGTAAATTAGTGTGCCCCTTTCTCGCTATAGTTTTTCAAAAGATCAATAACCCGCTTGGTTTAAAGATATCAATTTTTGTAACATTTGTTTTCGCTTTTGAACGTCTTTCAGACTTCCAGTCTGAGAATGGGTGTAGATTTCTGCAAATTGGACTCAAAAAAGGTAAATGTACGGGTAAGATCTGAGAAGTAGGTAGGGAAAATCACATATATTGGTATAATAGTGAGTATGATTTTCAAGAGCGTACTGCACACTCCCTCTGGGTTTCGAGCTTTTAAACTCGACTAATCCCCCCCCCCCCCAACCAGTTCGCTCAGGCCTCTTCCCATGCATGTATAGGTCAGCCATTGGAGTACTGTATATATGACAACTTCATACACGGGGATAAAAACAAATGAATCGAAACAGATGCTGAAGATGAAAACTATATTATTAATAGTTTTGTCTTACGAGTTGTCAAAAAAGTGTGAAGCGAATGTGTTTTACCTTTCTCGCAGTTTTCTCCAGTGTAACCGGCTGGGCACTCACACATGTATTGTTTGTCAGTAAATCCCAAATAACACTTCCCGTTGTTAAGGCAGGGGTGGGTGGCACAAAGATTCTGATTGGAACAAAACACAATTTGTCAAAATTATACTCCAGTGTAATCAGTCTTAGTATGATATTGGGTTTTGGTTTAGGTTAACGACACAATTTAATGTTTAGGGGAATAGTTCTAATCAGTAATAAATGTTCCAGCATCGTCCGCAATATACGCACGAAATTAGGGACCCCTTAACAGCCTTATCATCATCATCATCATCATCATCATCATCATCGCCATCATCATCACCATCATCATCATCATCATCATCATCATCATCATCATCACCATCATCACCATCATCATCATCGTCACAATTATCACTGTTATCATTATCATCAACTGCACTATCATCACCATCAGCATTATTACCTTCACAGTCATATAAACATAATTTACTACTATTCTAAAATTTTTATCTGTACCACTGTGCCTCTATAGATCCAACCTGTCCTTGCTTTAAGGCCTTTTCGATCCAGGAAGTGATCCGAATTGCTTAGTTCACAGGCCCTTATGTTGTGTTTTAATGGTCCAATATTAATTGACACGCACTCTCTCTCCTGGAGACATTCTTCTTCGCATTGTTTACGTCCTCCGATAGAAAGGTTCAGAAAGACGTGGCCCTTTAGAGAGTGATGTTTCTCGGGATCAAGAAACTGAAGGTATCGAATAATTCCACAGGTATCTACGAAACACAGGAAAATAATTAGATTCTTAAGCCTCTGACGTACACGCAAACGCATAGTTTGCACCCCCCCCCCCCCCCCCCCCCCCTCCCCCCACCCTTAGGTTTTTGCGATGTTGCAATATTTCGAAAATATTTTACATCTAATAGATAGCCCGCGATGTGCTCTACAAGATAAGGTAAATATTACGGGTTGTGGCGCTGCTGGGGGTCCGTGACGTCATCCAAAATGGCCGCCATCTTGGATTTTACTAAAAAACCAAACTTATCGATTGGGATCGATTAAGGCTGATTTTTAGCTTCCATTCGTCGGCTACCCTTTGGGTTATTTTAGGTTAGAGAGCACTAAGAATTAAAAACAGGCTAAAGTGTGGCATAAAGGCTCCAGGACAGTCAAGACACAACACATAGACAACATTTGTTTTTGATATGTGAAAATCATTATGGCTGTTTCTTGTCATCTTTCGTTTGCTCAATAAAACAACAGTAAAGTTCCATACAACTTGTTTTTTTTTTTTTATTTTACGACTACAAGTGGTCTGTCTAATCGCCGGGTACCCTTACAAGGAAAATATATATAGATTCCTTTGAAAACTGTATTCAAGGAGCAATGTGGCGATTAGGAAATTGTACCTTGCAGTAGGCCTTTTATGTAACTCTTGTACTTTTCAGATAATTCGTCGAAAAAGAACTTCATATGAAAGCTTTAATTGAAAAATTGAAATTGTGCTAAACAAAATAAGTTTCTCTTAGAAGGACTGTCTGTTAGTTCGGTGCACTAAGATCCTCTCCAAACCAAGTCCTTGACATATTTATATTTAAATTAAGTTTTTGTTTAAAATTTGCAGCAGTTTTTATTCATGTGTGACGACTCACTCAGTTGCTATGCAATTCAACTTGCTATGTAGTTCAAACTTGTTTATGAAAATTGCAATAAGTAATATCCAAGGATGTGCCGCAACCACTCAACGGCACTTGATCTTCGTTGTTCTTTTAAAAATGAATTTTAAGGTCTGTAGTCAGGCGAAACGGCATTTTATTTCGATTCTATTTTTTGTGGTAGCTCGGGATATTTCGTTTCCATACCTTGTAATATTTAAATGTTTTGAAAGATCTTACAAGATGTGTTTTTCAAACTTCCCACTTGCCAACGCTTTATCTTTTGTTTACTGTATGTGACATCTCATTGAAGCAGTTGCTGTGAAGTTCAAGGCATGTATTTCCACTATGTTCCTAAACTTTGAAACGCTGGTTAATTGTGTTGCTTTTCTTATGACTTTTTAAAAATACTGCATAATAGTTTTTACTTTTGCTGGAAATGTTGACCTGTTTGCCCAAATTCTATATCGGTAGCTTGGCGTAATTATGTCTGTTCTTGCACACTGTACTCCCTGTGGATATTTTCACTCTGTGACAACACAATTTGCGACACGTACCTGTTATACAAACAAACGTTCATCAAACACCTTCCTATTATGCAGCAAATTTGAAATGGAAAATAGCGTGTCAAGCTTCCTTTGCATATATGCCTCATTTTCTAATCGAGATCCAAAAATATCAACTCCGTATATTGAAAGGGCATAGCACAATTAGCTTTTTCAGCAAATTTGAGCCAGATATACTAGATACTCTTTGTTCAATTCTCTTTGTAAAAACTCATTTTTTTTGCAAAGAAAGTACTACTCATTCTCGCTTTTGCCACCAAGCAATTTTGCAGTTTTGGATATCATTTATTTTCTTAAAATTTAATGCAAAAAGCTATTTGTTGTACTGTCAGTAAGCTCGGTGCAGTTCTTCTCCAGACCTACTAGGCTTAGTTTGACGTTACATCTCCTGAAACAAGTGCTTTTCGAACATCCCATTAGCCAAATTAAGTTTTTGTTTACAATTTATAGCAGGTTTTAACCGTGCATGACAGCTCTTCCACGCAGTTGCTAATCGTAATTCAAATTTTTGCTATGTAATTCAAACTTGTTCATGAAAATTGAAAGGTTGCTTCTAGCGATGTTTTTGCTATAATTTATTCCAAAAACAATTTACTTCTTTTCACTTTTGCTGGAGGAGTTAAGTTGATCTGTTTGCCCAAAATCTACAGTTAGCTTTGAATTTGAGATCACTCAGTCAGCCATCACCTACATTCATCCATTCCTGGGAATACATTAACCCCGTGAAAGTGTAATACTTACTTTACGACTTGCGTTATTGAAATAATCGTTGGTCAAACCCATGTCTTTAATATGCAGCAAATTACAGATGGAAAACGTTGCAATAACACGGTAAACTTTTCCTGTTAATCCAACGTATCCGTGATACTTTTAACCACAGTACCAAGTTTTACAAAAATTGAGCTTCTCCGCAGTTTAGATGACTTGCATACTCACTATTTATGACAATCAATTTAATGTTGATATGGCGAAAAAAAAGTTCCCTCAAATTTGTGGAACCAAGAAATAAAAAATTAAATGAAGAATAAAGTAAATGCTGCCTGCCTAAAAATGCTCAATAACCACCTTTAGAGCGCCAGGGAAATTCACTTGATGCGTGGGCAGACAAAGAAAAACTCGCCACTAAAGAAATTCGCTTGAAAGTTGTTTCATTTATCGAAAGAAACCACAACCATGATTCACTCATAAAAATGTTATAAACACCTCTATTCTGAAGAAATGCTGCCTTTTACTTTATTTTAGTTTGTCGTTCAACGTGAAAATTCAAGCCAATAACAAGAGAGTTGGCGAGAATCCGAGCTCGTATATGCCGTCAAATCGGATATACCATTTTTATGAGCAATGTAGCGATGGTCAAACTAAGTTCGACCATCGCACGTTGCTCATAAAATTGAGATATCTCCGAATTCCCAAATGTGTTTTCGCTTTTCTTAAAAAGCAGGATGTATTTGACTCCGTATGTGAAATTGCATAATTATTTTACGACATCCGGTGTTTAAATAATGGTTCGTCAAACCCATGTCTTTAATATGCAGCAAATTACAGATGGAAAACGTTGCAAGCAGACAGTAAAATTTTCTTGTTAAATTCGAGATACTTTTAACCAGAGTAGCAAGTTTTAGGAAAATTTGGATAGATCTTGCAAGAAGTCTTTTTTCAAACTTCCCATTTGCCAACGCTTTATCTTTTGTTTACTGTATGTGACAGCTCATTGAAGAAATTGCTGTGAAGTTCAAGGCATGTATTTACACTATGTTCCTTAAATTCTAACGCTCCTGATGGTTTACTTTTCTTACGTCTTTAAAGAAACCGGATCATAATTTTTACTTTTGCTGGAAATGTTGACCTGTTTGCCCAAAATCGATATCGGTAGCTTGGCGTAACTATGTCTGTTCTTGCACACTGTGCTCCCTGTGGATATTTTCACCCTGTGACAACACAATTTGTGACACCTGTTATATAAACAAACGTTCGTCATACACCTTCCTTTTATGCAGCAAATTTGAAATGGAAAAAAAGCGTGTCATGCTCTCCGTATTACTCATATAGGCATATTTGCCTCCTTTGCATATGCGCCTCATTCTCTAATGAGATCCAAAAATACCAAATCCGTATATTGAAAGGGTACAGCGCAATTAGCTTTCTCTGCAAATTTGAACAAGATATGCTAGATACTCTTTGTGCAATGCTCTTTGTAAAAACTTTTTTTTTTTACAAAGAAAGTACTACTCATTCGCGCTTTTGCCAAACAGTAATTTGCGTTTTGGATATCTGATATTTCCTTAAAATTTAAATGCAAAAAGCTATTAGTAGTACTGTCAGTAAGTTCGGTGCAGTTCTTCTCCAGACCTACCAGGCTTTGACATATTTGTTTTTAGTTTGACGTTACATCTCCTGAAACAATTGTTTTTTGAACCTCCCATTAGCCAAATTAAGTTTTTGTTTACAATTTACAACAGGTTTTAACCGTGCATGACGGCTCTTTCACGCAGTTGCTAATTTTAATTCGATTTTTTTGAATTGAGTTAAGTTGATCTGTTTGCCCAAAATCCAACTTATCCGAGATTATTTTAACCACATAGCAAATTTCACGAAAATTCGGGTTTCTCCGCAGTTTAGATGACTTGTATACTTACTATTTATCACAATAAATTAAATGTTGATATGGCGAAAAAAACCCTCATATTTGCCAAACCATGAAATAAAAAAAAATAAACGAAGAATGAAGTAAATGCAGCCTGCCTAAAAATGCGCAATAACCAACTTTAGAGCGCCAGCGAAAATTCACCTGCTGCGTGGGCAGGCAATGGAAAGGTCGACAAAGAAATTGGCTTGAAAGTTGTTTTATCGAAAGACACCCCAAACATGATTCACGCATAAAAATGCTATCTATAAAGACATATATTCCGAAGAATTGCTGCCTTTTCCTTTATTTTAGTTTGTCGTTCAACGCGAAAATTTAAGCCAATAACAAGAGAGTTCGCGAGAATCCGAGCTCGTATATGCCGTCAAATCGGATATACCATTTTTATGAGCAATGTGGCGATGGGCAAACTGAGTTCGACCACGCATATTGCTCATAAAATTGAGATATCTCCGAATTACCAAATGTGCTTTCCCTTATGTTTAAAATAGGATATATTTGATAATGGTTCGTCATTATCTCGTATAGGTGAATATTTGCCTACTTTGCATATACGCCTCAATCTCTAATCGAGATCCAAAAATATCAACTCCGAATATTGAAAGTAAAATTTAAAAGTAAACTTTTGGGAGTACAATTTTGTTGTTAAATCCGAGATACTTTTAACCACATAGCAAGTTGGGTTTCTCAGCACTTTAGATAACTTGTATACACTATATTATATTATCACAATAAATTTAGTGTTGACTTAGCGAAGTTTGCCTTAAATTTTCCAATCCATAAAATAAAAACTTAAATCAAGAATGAAGTAAATGCAGCCTGAGTAAAAATGCACAATAACCAGCTTTAGAGCGGCAGCGAAAATTCACCTGCTAAGTGGGCATGCAAAGGAAAACTCGCTAAAGAAATTGGCTTGAAAGTTGTATGTTTTATCGAAAGAAATCCCAAACATGATTCACGCATAAACATGCTATAAACTCCACTATTCCGAATGAAATTGCTACCTTTTCGTTACCTTGGTCGTTCAACGAGAAAATCCGAGTTAGTAACAAGAGAGTTTGTGAAAATCCGAGCTTGTGTTGGCCGCTAAATCGGATATATCACTTTTATGGGCAATGTGGCGATGGTCAAACTGAGTTCAATCATCGCAAACTGCTCATAAAACTGCGATGTCTCCGATTTCCCAAATGTGGTTTCACTTTCCTTTAAAAGCGGAATACCTTCACTTTTAAGAAAATCATAACTTTAAAACTAAATGAAGTTTAAAAAAATATCTGAAAGATATTTTTATGATCATAAAGCTTTGAATGGTGGAACCGATTTTGGACGAAATATGGATCCAAACGGACATTGTTTAACGGTTTGTGCCTCTTATGTTTATTTTTTTAACTCTCCTTAAATGCTTGCTTTTTATCTCGGAAAACTGAATAGGTATCGCTATACAAACGTTAGCTGGCGTTTAGGAAAAAAAAGCCGGCTTATTTTTGTTTGTTTTGCAAGTTCATTGAATTGAAGAACAAGGCCAAGACGAGATCCACTTATCGCATAGAAATAAAAGGAAGGAAAATAAAATTATTTCGGTAAGGTGCGGTCAAGCAAGTTCAAAAAGGCGTCTTTTATAGCAATTATACAATATTTATAGCTTTATGATTTGTCGCAGGACAAGCAAACGTGAACTGCGTAGACAAAGGTTTGTGACGGAGCGGTGTTTAGCTACTAATGTTGGTTTTATATTTTTCCTGAAAAGTTTTGCCAATATTGTAAATTAGTTGGACAACCGTTAAAAAGGTTTCAACTAAAAAACACAGTTTTCTTTTAAACATTTTTAGCTCTGAAAATGCAATTTAGTAAAATATGTTGGTGAACTGTTATCTTCCTTCTTGAAATTATGAAGGCTCATTTTTTTCCGTTCCTTTTACCGTAAGAACTCTTTCGAACCTGTACGAGGCAAAAGGAAAAGAAGGCAAGCCATGTTGATGCGCATCGAGTTGATGTAAAGAATCGTAATATGCCTTCCTTTTTCTACTTTTTAAAAGAATTCGAAAGATGACATGCGATTCGCATTCGTAATTACATGGCAACATATGCCACCGACGAAGAGAACATGCTATTTTTTTTCTTGAACGGGCTCAGTTTCATCAACAAAGAATGCTTTTAGTCTCCCGGTTAAAACACCGATCAAATTTAAAGAGCCATTAAAAAAAAATTAATAATGCACCAAGTGTATAAGTTGTTTGTTACCTTGATGTGCAGTAGCAATGAAGTTCAGCCAAGCGCCCCAAACAACACAGGCCAGCAATAGTACTGACACGGAGAAACAGCAGCCTGCCATACTTGCAGCCGTAAAATAACCCGTTCCCACTCAGACTTGGCTAATTTCATTATAATAAAGCGGACGATATAAGCTGGTTACCTGTTGACATCTTGACGTTTCGTAGACATTTTATTCACCATATTATAAATAATTTTCGGACAAAACATAAATTTGTTAGACGTCTGACAAATGTGAGATACCTTGTAACAAAAGTCATTATTATATAATTGCAAGACTTTTTGTTTTTGTCCCACTTTCAGTTTTTATCTTTTTGGCTTTATGTCATTCTAGTGAGAATTCATTATTTGCAGTTTTTGAACAACTGGTCACTCCAGTTTCGCCATTACTTCATTCAAGGTCTGTCGGTTTTTTCGGTGTCTGTCATTTTTTTCGACCTTGCTTTGAAACATTCAGTACAAGGAATATCCAAGGATGTGCCGAAAACATTTCGTTGGCACTTAATCCTAGTTGTTTAGAGTTTTATGATTTTCCAAAATCCGTTTGATTCGTTGCTAAGATGATTAACTTGTCTACAGCAAGGATAATCTTTCGTTCTTTTAAAAATGAATATTTAAGGTGTGTAGTCAGGCGAAACAGCGTTTTATTTCGATTTTATTTTTTGTGGTAGCTCGGGATATTTCGTTTCCATACCTTGTAATATTTAAATGTTTTGAAAGATCTTACATGATGTGTTTTTCAAACTTCCCACTTGCCAACGCTTTATCTTTTGTTTACTGTATGTGACAGCTCATTGAAGCAGCTGCTGTGAAGTTCAAGGAATGTATTTACAATTTGTTCCGAAAAATTGAAACGCTGCTGAAGAGTTTCTTATTTCCTATGCATCATAATTTTTAATTTTGCTGGAAAGGTTGACCTGCTTGCCAAAGATCTATATCGGTAGCTTTCATTCATTCATTCATTCATTCATTCATTCATTCATTCATTCATTCATTCATTCATTCATTCATTCATTCATTCATTCATTCATTCATTCATTCATTCATTCATTCATTCATTCATTCATTCATTCACTCATTCATTCATTTATTCATTCATTCATTCATTCTTTATGTCTGTTCTTGCGCACTAGCTGTACTCCCAGTGTATATTTTTACTCTGTGACCATACAATTTGCGATACCTGTTATAAAATGCAGCAAATTTAAAACGAAAATATTGAAGATAAAATAGCGAAATTCGCCAGTACGTTGGAAAACCATGACTAAAAAACTTAAAACAATAACCTGCCAAGAAAGGCGTCACCAAGGAAAATGTCTTTGAACATGAAGTGAACAGTGGACGGCTTACCCTCTCAAACTCGCTAAAAAGCGCGTGCAAGCTCACCACGTTAGCTCTCAATATTTGCCTCATTAACATATGCGCCTCATTCTCTAATCGAGATCCGGCCATAAAAAATATCAATTCCGAATTTTGAAGGGGCACAATTAGCTTTCCCCGCAAATTAGAGCCCGATAAGCTAGATACTCTTTTTGCAATGCTGTTTTCAACTCTCGGACGTACAATTTTTTTTTAAAGCATTTATTATTAACCCATGCTGCCTTCAGTAGCTGTTTTCTTATCCTTGAGACAAATTTTGGTAAAGTTTGGCAACAATTGGTTGCTATGGTAATGATATATGACGTTATAAGTAGCACGAGGTCAAGCCATTCTTTGGTAAAAAAAAAACATAAAACGTTATCAAAAGCAACAGAATGTTTACTTTATGATATTTAACAAAGTGCATTGAATAAAGCACATGCAAGTCTTTTATACATATATATTTTATACATGTACTACATTGTAAAATTCTCAGCTATATAAGGTATACGAATCACTGTTTTAAGATCTTTTAAAACGAAACGAACTACAACGCAATGCTGCATGTGAAAAAGTGATATAAAGTACAATTCTGAAAACGTCTTTCGATATATATTTGTAACCACAAACAGGAAATTGTATTACTTACTCAAACTATCATCACTAACCTGATCACCGGAGTGTCCGTAATAAAGAGGTTAAGTTTATATGAATTTGCTCTCTGGGGCCGAGATTTAGTGTCCGTTGTCCGTATTAGAGAGGGTCCGTATTATAAAGGTCTTTTTAACCCGTGAATATACGCGCATGCGTAATGAACGGGTTATGGGTAACGGCGACAGATATGCAAATGAGTCACTCACTCGCACACTCCTTCCATCAGCTGTAAACTTAGTGACGTAATGCTCTGTTACGAATGCGTTTTGTAACAAGAACAGCGTGAATCCAGCGATAACAATAACTAAATTGGTGTAAACGAATATAAACAACAATAAGCTTAAAGATGTTTCGCATTTGGAGTCTTTAATGCAACGTTAAAATCAATCTAAAATGAATTTTCAACTGAGACACGCGTTTTGATGGTTATCTACCTTTAAGTAATAAAATTTATCCGTTTTTAACTCAGTAGTCACGATGGTCGAGTGGTGTAAGACGCGGACTTACAGCCGAAAGGCCCAGGTTCGAATCTCGTTCGGGCTGTTCTTTTCTTCTTTCCTTCTTTCTTCCTTTCTTCTTTGGACTGAACATTAGGAAAGTGATGTACTGTATTTTTATTTTTTGCGCTTGTTTAAACAAAATATGTGAGAATTCTGCGGGGCTTAGGAAACTGTCCGTAATAGAGAGGTGTCCGTATTAGAGAGGTGTCCGTAAGAAGAGGTTCGACTGTATTTGTTTTTCAACCTCCCGTAAGCGGACATCTCCCGAAAGCGGACACTTACCCTTGGTCCCGAGGGTATCCGCTTACGGGATGTTCGACTGTATTTAACAGGATGACTTCTCTACGTGAACTCCTATACTTATGAAATATAACAGCTTGACCGATCCTCTTTGAAGTGGATATATGTGATAATTTAACAAAAAACGTTTTCATTGACTAAAATAGAACAACTTCAACCAGCAAACATACTCAATCAAATGAAATATCTCAATATGAGCTAACTTAATAAATACCACAGAAAAGGTTATTTAAGGCTGCTCTAGATCCGGTCACTTAAAAAGCGGACAACGTTGTGAAAGTGTACAATAATATCTATCCGTCTGATTTAGTATATCTCGATTAATTTCATATGTTTTCAGTCTGGATATGAATTTGGAACCACTTTACGAAACTATCTATTGTTTGAAGAACCTAACCTTCAGTGCAGACAACTCTTTTGGGCAAAAGAAGGATAATGAGGACGAGTAAAGGGTCAGAGTGAGGGACTGGTGAAGAAGCTAAAAATCCGGCTCTTCTCGCTCGCCTCATCTCCCCACCCCTCTCCTCTTATTCTCTTCGTTTCCTTTCCCCCAGATCCCGTCCTTTGCCCGTCCTTGTGCCCCAAACCCCGGAGTTACCACTCCAAAGAACCGCGACTTGATAGTTTACAACTATTTTTAATATATGTTTTATTAGTAAATATTGCTTCGTTACTAACAAGAACTAAACTGCTAACAAGAAGTTCACTTCAAACTAAAAAGGTTCCATGTTAAAAAAAAAAAAAAAAACTTTTCTCATCACTGTTTAACCCATTGACAGCTTCCGAGTCATCAGTTTGTTGTTGCTTATAGACAGTCTTTTTTTATTTAAGTGTACGAGATCTCGAATTTCTTTAAACTAATTTCGATAAGTGAGCGAAACAAATATGCCTCCCTTGGGTCTGGTTACCAATTCCGCACAGGTCCCGATTTCCTCAAAAGGCTTCATTGAGGTAATTCGAAAATGGCGCAAAATGTGAGCTACAAGCGTCTTTTCTTCCAGGAGAGCGAACCGTTGACCTAAAATAAAAACAATGCCTTGTTATTTTCGAGGGAACCTGTTGCTGAACATTTCTGTTCCCGGATGCAGTATATCCAGATTTTTGAAAATCAAGGGGGAGACGCAGGCAGCCCACGATCAAAAATACCATATTTATCAGTTACCTTAAACAACCACTGGTCACCTACGCAACCGTTGTTTGGTCGTCACGCAAAGCACCGCCTCCCGTAACGTCGTTAGTGGGGAGGGGCGTTGTGTTACGACCCAAATAACAGCTGCCAGTAAGATTATTCCTGGGGGGAACTCCCCCAAAATTTGATTTGAAAACTTTCTTGAAACCCTTACCCCATTTCAGACCAAAATAATTGATTTTCCATACCCAATTTCACACCAGACGCGGAACCTAGGAACTGCTGCGGCTTGCGCAAAACATTTGAGAAGGGCTCAGGGCTTCAAATTGCCGAAGATTAATCAACCGCACTTCTCAAGCAATGAATAACAATAAAAACGTAGCTTCTTCTAAACACCATACCAATTCCAGACCAGAGTGCACAAACATACCCTATTTCAGACCAAAAATGGTCAAAATCGATAACGTATTTTAGACCAAAATGGCTCACAAACCATACCTTTTGGCTCCGCATATAATGGAGTATCCTCTCCTCGGGAGAGATTATACAATCATACCAAAATTAGTTTGCCTCTAGCTGGGAATGAAACGATTTATGAAACCAGTGGAAATATGTTACACACAAACTCACCGATACAATTTCTTGGTCCTGCTGAAAACGGAATAAAGGCAAATGGATGGCGTCCTTGACTGTTCTCTGGAAGAAAACGATCGGGATCGAACTCAACGGGTGCTGGCCACACCTCTGGGTTTCTGTGGAGGCCTATGGTTGAGACTCCAACGGTGGTGCCTTTTGGGACTATGTAGCTGTCTGTATTTAATCAGAATTATATTGTGATGATGATGAAAATAGAAATAAAACCATAATGTGATATATGTAAGGGAGTTATAATGGTGAGTGGTGTGAGGGGGGGGCGGGTATAGTACTTGGTAAGGTCGGGAGGGGCAGGTTAAACGAGGATGAGAATTCAACTTGTATGGGACGTTACTGGGGTGGGTAGTACATTTGTAGGTTAACAATAGTATATCTGTATTATTAATAAAAATTAATAAAACACACACAAAAAAAAAATAATGTGAGCAACTGCTCAAACCAAATATGATTGCATTCATAAGGAGCGGTTTTCAGTCGAGTGTTGTAAAACCAAAACCAACGTAATTACTCTGTCCAATCACAACAGATACATGTCGCTGGCACCAAGCTAGGGAAGACACGTTTTCTTCTGGTCAGTTGATAAAATGGCGGGATGGTATTTTTAGCCAATCACAAAGTATAGCAATGCAAAACCAAAGCAGTTTGATACAAAATCACTTTCGGAACTCAACAGGCCATTTGCACGATGCCGTTATTTGACTACAACTACCAGAATTCATTTCTTTTTTCCTTTCTTATTCGAATTTTGTAATCCCAGTGAGGTTTAAATAACAATAGCCCTAATTTGCACTACAAAACAAAAAAAACTGAAGGATTCTGGTAGTTATAGTCTTATGACGTCATCGTGAAAATGGCCTATTGAAATCCGTTCTATTTGCTATTATCAATCTCATTCCTATCATGGCCGGCCAGGTGTATATGAACACACAGGTAACACCTACTGATGCTACAAGCGAGGCTTTGTTTGCTTAGTTGGCAGAGCCTGAACATGTTTTCACGGCGATTTTTGATGCGATTTTTGTCGCGCTCCCCAATGCAACTTTTGTCGCAAGTGTAAACTTTCTGTGCGATTCGAATGCGACACTTGCTAAGATCTGCTGTAATTTCCCAAAAAAACGACGCCGAGTTGCGTCAAGTTTCGAACGTGTTCGAAACCTCCGCCGCATCGCGCGACAAATCTCGCCCAAATCGCACTGAAATCGCCGCTAGTTTAGACACGCGATTTCAAGATGCAACACCCGCGCGACAAAAATTGCATGGAAAAGTGCGACAGAAATTGCTGAAGCCAGGCTTACTTTTTCCGGCTAGGGAGGAGGGGGGAGGGAGGGAGGGTTAAGAGGTGGGGGCTTTGTTCGCAATTGTGTCAATTGAGCTCATCACTACCAGGATCATTTGCGTAAAAACAATGTAGTACGTCTATGTGATGCATAATGGCTTAGTTAGCGAGAATAATTATAAATTGTAAATTGTTTACTGAATATTCCCGGTGCTAATGAGTGATTGAAGCTCAAGTTAAATCCACTGTTGCTTAAAACTGTGTTAGATTGATGCAATTCTGAAGGACCTTTTGTCCCAATTACCAAAAAGCTCACGTTATCGAGGGTTCTCGGTTATCGGGATTTAAATGTATTGCAAAATTCCAGCAAACTTCAGGCTCCGTGATGACTGAAGTTATTAAACTCCCTTAAGGCCCAGACACACGGTGCAACACGCAACAGTTGCAGAAGTAGAATCGAGTTCTACTTTTGCAACGTTGTGTGCAACAAATTGCATTGTGTGGAGTGAGGTGCAGGATTGCAAAAAATTAATTCCTTTTTTTTTTAGAACGAAGCATGACACAATGGGATGTATTGTTATTCAATGAAATAGAATTATGATTTCCATCTCATTAAATTAGTTTTCTGCAATCCCGCACGGAGGACATTTGAAGGGATAGATGAGAGGGCCCAACAGGGAATTGGGACACCTTATTGAGACTTATATAACGGAGTAACAGGTTAGCCTTCGGTTACAGTTAGGGGTAGCAGTTTATATAGTTAAATTTAGGACTAAGCAACCGGAGAAGCTAGGTGGTACAGTGGTGCGGTAGGCTATGTAAGCCTTAGCCTAGCTGAGGTCACAGGTTCATTCCTGAGTGGGGATTTTAGATTTTCTTTTTTACACTTAAAAATTCATTGAAAATAAAATTAAAGTGTCGACATTACGTTATAATATATATAGATAGCCTGAGCCTAACAGCGTCGCTCTTTGAACAGAAAGCCGATGATAAACTTAACTGAGGTGAAAGGTCGGAAGCACAAGAATAAAATTGACGACCGGGCCTATCTTTTAATTTTAGAAATTCTCAAAAACAGACTTACGCGACCGTTTGCACAGTACATTTAGACCGTACAAAAGTTCACAAAAACAACTTTTTCTCCGTCTAGAATAATTAGTACGACTAATTTCCAAATAAAATACACCTGCTGCTTATAAAAATTGTCCGAGAAACTGATTTGGAAATCAAAATTGCAAAAAATACACAAACATATTTGCATAAGACCACGCGTGTGAAGTATCCAAGTCTTGTTTTGTTTTGTTTACATAAAATCGCTTTTCAACCTATGTAATGAATGAACAAACACATAAAAATGGACAACACAATCTTCTTTCGAAAAAATTAATTCAAATCTCCATAAGTTTGTGTTTAAAAGCAAAACGCGAACCATTAAGAGGCCGAGATGTCTCCGGTGAAAGAAATCAAAACAACTGAATTTAATTGAGCGAGTGTTATAAACAATTCTCCCGAAAACTAGCGAGAACACAAAAAAGTCAATCACAGATTGATATCAACATAAATTCCCATCGAAAAATGTATTTTGTTTTACCTTTAAGTCCATCCACTGCTTGGAAATTGTTTAAATCTCCGCTTCTTCAGTTCTGAAACCCGAAGTGACAAACATCTTCCCGCATTGCTCCCATCCTCGAAGCAAGATTTTATCTCTGAAAGCTCTTCTATTTCCACTATAGCGGCTTCTGAGTATCCCATAATTAGTATCCCTGTCTTGAGTAGCAAACCGCGAAAAAATTCAGGAGAATAACGACTTTAATTTAAACGGTTTTCTCCGCTAAAACACAGCAGTGTTTTCCCAGGTGACGTGAAATTGCAAAGATCCCGGTGTGGCGTCATACGCGCATGTTTTGCGACGGTCTACGCGCCCGCGAGTTAATGGCCCTAAGCGACGGCGGCGGACGACAGCGGCGGACACACAACGCGCCCGCGAAACATTCCGCTAGCCATGACCATGAAAAATGACGGCCATGGGTTCTATGGTTCTATGGTTCTCTGGTTCTATGAGTATGGAGCTGCGCAGCCGGGCCTTCGGCCCGGCGAGAGCTCCGCTATAAGTCTCAATAAGGAGTCTTGGGCCCTCTCATCTATCCCTTCAAGTGCTTTCCATCCTGCACCTTAGAGATTGCGTGACAGCCACAAAAATTCTTGTTGCGTGCAACGTTGCCGGAAAATTTGCACCGTGCATCCAGGCCTTTAGGGATGAAATAGAAATGTAAAATTACCCAGACAACACTCTTCAGTCGTTGTTCTCGAAAAGAAAGGCACTGACGGGAAAAGTCTCTGAGATTCCTGAAAACAAAAGTAATTAATAAACAGTACAAAATGGATAATAGTGAATAAGCTGAAGGTTTCAATGGGTGTAAAGGCTGCGCCGGAGAAAATTGTCTAAACGTTTATCCCTGGCGTAATCTCACAAAACGTTTCTACCGTGAAACGTGTAAAATTGAGCTTTCAGAGTCGATCTGATAAAGAAAAGGAAAATTAAATTCGCGTAATCAAGAATAAATTCATGAGAATAAATTTACGTCCCCAATTGGTTTAAGGCGAAAAATTTCTTTTACATCATTAGAATAAGCCTCGCTATTGAACTTATTTGATAAATTTTAGCACCCCGTTGTCGCTTAGGTGTGCGTCGCTTATTCGGGGGCAGCTGTTTTTGGAGTATAAAAATAAGATGCATGTACTGAGAATTGGCAGATTGAAGGACTTGCGGATCGCAGACTGAGACATTGCGCATGCTCTCAGTTTGGCCGTGGTTAAATTATCAACCAGTATTTGGGAGCGTGAACTGGTAGGAGTAGCGATTAAAAATTCGCCCATGGTTGCTGTCTCAGCAGTTTGTTAAATATTAGGAAAACATTGCCGTACCTTAATAACACATTCAAGATAACGGAGTTCCTTCATGTCCTCAACTGTCAATTTGTCTGGCCTCTGCTCTGAATTAAAAACGAATGAACAAAAATGTATTATGTTTATCAGAACATCTATAATGTGTGTTGTCTCTGCCATATTCATTCGATCCATCAATCGATCGATCAATCAATCAATCTTTGTTCAATCAATCAATCGATCAGTCAATCAATCGGTCAATCATTCGATCCATGCTCAATCAAGTAACCAATCAATTAAGCCCTTATGGCGACCGGTATCAAATTTCTCCTTGCAATGTCAATGCATATATCGGTAGAGAGGTGATAAGAATTAAGATAATGATCACCCACGATGAATTCTTTTGATACTTTAACAATTTATCCCAAGGTGTTATAGGAAACGTGTGGTAAAAAGAAAGTCCAGAATTTGTGTTCCGATGTTACGGCTTAACCCTTTAACTCCCAAGGGTGCCAAAAATTAATATTCAATAAAAATCCCAAAGTTCACTTTGAAAAAGATTGAAAAACAATTGGTACCATGCAAAAGTACTGCTGAAAAGGTTTCATTTGAATGGTCACACCATAGGATTTCATCATCAGACTCAAAAGTTAGAACAAATTGTACCATGCAAAAGTACTGCGGAAGAGGTTTCATTTGAATGGTCACACCATAGGATTTCATCAACAGACTCAAAAGTTAGAACAAATGGTACCATGCAAAAGTACTGCGGAAGAGGTTTCATTTGAATGGTCACACCATAGGATTTCATCATCAGACTCAAAAGTTAGAACAAATTGTACCATGCAAAAGTACTGCGGAAGAGGTTTCATTTGAATGGTCACACCATAGGATTTCATCCACAGACTGAAAAGTCAAAACTAAACTACATGTCTCCAAAATTGACTCTGGAAGTGAAAGGCTAAGGGTCAAAGGAACAGTGTCACGGGAATTTTATTTTTTTTTTGTTCAAAACCATGCGTACTACAAATAAGTCAAGGGATTAAATCCCTTTTTCTTACTTCACAAAACAATACTAATACACCAAGAGAAACAAATTAACCAATTATTGAAAGAGGAATCATAGTCTGTTCTAGTCCATTATATTACAGAAGCAAAATTATGAGCACTTGAAAAATGTTAGTCTAAATTTTTGATAACCCGCAAAGCAGGTGTGTTCGTGGGGCGAAAGAGCGGACTGAGGTGAGTCAGAAGACCCGACCAAGGATGTGGGAGTCAAACACTAAATTCAGCATTCGCCCACCAACAAAAAAACGCCTGCATTCTAGGCTAACTTTTGACGAGCTGCAATTTACTTAGACCCATTATTTACAAAAATTATTTACAAAATAATACTTCCACTGTCCACTCTTATAATACACTATCCTCCACTTCTAATAACTTCTATATAAAAAACTCGAGACTTGAAATACAAAGAAAAGCCTTTTCCAGAATTGGAGCAAAATTATGGAATGAGATACCATGCTTTCTGAGAGAACTACCAAAGAGTTCATTTAAAAACAAAATTAAGAATATACTTTTGACTATACTTAAAGAAGCAGATTCCTATATTAATATTGACGAGATTATCTCAAAGTTAAATCAAAAAGTAATTAATTAATATTTTCACAATTCTCTTTCTTTTATTTCAATCACTTGTTTTCTTTGTTTTTATTTTCCTTTTTGTTTCTTCTTTTTTTTTTTCCTATTGTTTGATCCTTTCTTTTTATTTCAACAAATTGGTGTGTGTAGCGATTTCTAATCATGTAATTAATTTCACTGGCCTGCCAAGATTAGCTTTTGCTACCTGCAGGCCAGTATGATAAATTCTATAACAACTAACTAATAAAGATTTTTGTTGTTGTTATTATAATTTATTACAAAACTGTACCATACCTTTTCGGTTTCTACTAATACAGAAACATCTTTTAATTTTTGAAACAACACCAAATTCCGACCCCGCGACACTGCCCCTTTTAAACCCAAACTGTTTGGTCTTGCTAAGAGTGTAGAGAGCACGGATGGCTTCATTCAACGCTCACCAAAAAATCGATCCACTTCTTCACGAACTTTCTGTTGTATTTCAGGATGGCGGCCAAGAAGATACAAAGCCCACGTGATACCGGCTGCTGTGGTGTCATGACCCTGATTATATATAGCCATAGAATTCACACAATTAAATCTTAAAACACATTATTAAATCTTATAAAATGACCACGTAGGCAAAATGCAATTTATTTTCAATTACCCGACTTTCCAAGCCCGCTTTCTTTTATTTTCCTTTCTCCTTGTCTATATGGAGGAATATGACTCCCATATAAAATTGACGAAACTGATCGTTGGAAGTTTTGAATTTTAAACCCTAAAAGGCGATCACGCCGTCACTTTTAGATAGATGAGTCCCCGTGTCGAAAGGTGTTAATAACCAAATTAAGGGAGTTTTACCCCTACCAAAAAAGCGATAGTTTTAAATTCCAGTTTGTTCTGAAAAGAGTGGACTAAGAAGAGTCACTCAGTGTGACTTCCTCTACCTATATTTTTTTCCGTTCAATTTTCAAACTTATAATGATGCGCATTGTGGATGGCTCAGGTTGCCATTTCGTCGATCAGGTACAGTTATTCAGCCACTGGCTCTTCTCAGTCATACTGGTGTTCAGTAAATTGAAAGCTACAATTGCAGACAGATGTAGTTGGAAGGTTGTACAAATGCCGAAATAGCATAAGTGCTGAATTGACAGAATTAAATCGATGCTCTCTTAATGTCAAGTAACGATCCCGGAACGATAATTTGATACCTTTCCGAGTCGTTCCCATTCCCCCTTATCGATGTTGGGATCCAACAACGAGGCATTAAAAAGATCCAATTATCTGAACAACATCGCAAAAGGGGAGACATGCAGGGGAGGGAAAGAATTGAATTGTGAAAACTGCTCAAATTTCAAGACTTTTGTCTGTGACTGTAGTTAGTCAGGACAGTGAAAGCCATAATGGTTGCCAAAGAGGACAAATAACTATGACAATACATGACCATATTACGTCACTGTTCATCGCCTACAGGACAACGTCATACACACACTACAGTATGGACACCTCGTGATCTCGTATCTAGATCTTCCACGGCACAGCACAAGCCATTCTCATCCCCAGTGCCGCATAGGTCGCTTTACCGTAGGAGCCTGAGCACGAGATGCTCAGGCTCCTACGGTTAAGACGGCCGAATGGCTCTAGCGGCTGTGAGAACGAGGACGAGGACGAGGACGAGGACGAGAATAAGTACACTGGGTACGAGTTTAGACACCTCACAATACGGACACACTTCACCGCGGTCAAACGTCCGAGGCGTTTTTCGTTTTATTTAGTGGGATTTCATTTAATATTAAGTGGAAACATGGGCAAGGATTAGTTTATGTTACTATCTTTTCATCTTTCTCAAAATAATGAGCGTATTTTCGTTGAAAACTGATCAAAACGCTTCGTGCCTGAGCAAAATTGTGTTGGCAAATGGCGCCACAATTCTGCGGTTCATAGTTTTCAAACGCTTAGAGCATTTTTAGTAAACTTTCAAAACGTTTAGTGAATTGACAATGTATTATTAATATGTTAAACTTTAAACCGTGAAAATGACAACCTTAACTTTGAAGTACTTTGGTTAACTTTTGCAAATTTCTCTCGAGTGACCGTGGTGTACGGACACACGTACGGGGTACCAGGATCAGTCGGATAAGTTCTAACAGAGAAATTTGTCTGCACTTTCAAATCTACCGACAAACGAGTTTCACCGCTAACCTCGAACATGAACGTATCCACTTCTTCTCTGACTCCTTCTCGTGAAATTTCTCCACTGTCATAAGCTTCAAGCAGCAGATCTAGAAATGCCAGCCGTTTCTTCTTTCCCAATTCGTCTTTTTCCTCTGTCAACATCGTTCTCGCATTGTCCCGATATAGCTTCGTAGCTGTTCTTTCAGCTATACGCTCATCAATAACCTAAAGATGAAGGACAATCGCAATTGCCTTTCATTTTTGATCGACGACCCTGAAAATTATCTAGTTGTCATTATCTAATTCAGTCCTTATTACGACATTATATCCGTGCGTGACTGTCAAGCAGGTAGATTGCCGGTAACAGACGGGAATCAATGCTACTCGCCCGTTCATGAAAGCCAAAATGAGTTTTGTCACGGGATAAATCAAATTTCGTTTACAAGGGACGGTTGTATAAGGGGAGCCGGGACGAGCGAGTGTTGATCTCAGCCGAGCGTAAACGACGCAGCTCATTATTTTTCTCCTAATTAATAAATTGATCTTTAAATTATACATAATGTAAGAAATAAGTAGACAGAAGCTATGCTGGTGAAATGGAGCTCATCATGACAAAATGGCTGTTTAACTATTTCATCCTGGGAAGACTGTTTACATGGAATTTTTCATCATTGGGATGGACTAGTCTCGGGACGAAACCATGCGTGCAAATGCAAAAAAGAACTGAAATGACCAGACAATAGAATGAACTCATTCCGGGACGAGACCTCTCATGTAAATGGTGAACGGGCCGGTAACATTGGTGATATACAACATCTTTCTAAGCACAAAATAGGTATATTCATAACGATGTAAAACCATCACTACCCTTAAAAAAACAACCTGCTTCAGAAGTCATTCGGCTCTGTACCTTATTAGTGAAGTCGTGAAGAACTTTAAGGCATGTCCTGTGCGCACGCCCCGGCAGAGTCCAGTTATACACAGCATCACACCAAAGCCAAGGGGAGGTCTGTCGCTGGTGAACCAACTCACTCATTCTGGAAAATAGATCGAAACAAAGAAATTATAGCAATGACAAGAAGGAAATAAAAGGGTAAATAAAGGTATCAGCGTTGTACCAATGGAGCAGTCGGTTAACCACGATATACATTACGAGTGACTTGTAAAAATTTAAAGACGCATTGCACAATTTTCCCCTGTTTAACCCCTTTCCAAAATTAGCCATTTTCGTATTTAAAATTACCGCTGAATTCAAACACCAATGACACATTGATACAGGGTTAGACTCGACCTGACGTAAAATATTCACAAATACCGGCAGAATGTGCGTGAAATTTGAAAATCAAACAAAAGACAGAGCTCTAAACAGGTCATCTTCTCGCCTGAATTTGTGAATATTTTACATCAGGTCGAGTCTAACCCTGTAAAAATGCGTCTTCAATGCTTTCATTCAGCGGCCATAGCGAATTCGAAACTGGTCTATTCCTCAGCTTTCACTCATGAAACTTCTTTGTCTCACTCCTCGTGATAAATGACATACCTTAACAATGCCTTAAAATACGGAGATTCGGTGTTCTGTTGGGCGTTTGGCCAGGAATCCATAGATGTGACTGAAAAAATAACCCATAAATAAAGTAAGTTTATTTACTGTATCTATTTAATAGTTTGACTACACTACAAAATTAACGCGGCAGGGAGAAGAAACAAGACTCGCACCCAACTTGAGATCCACTCCCTTGAGCTAATTAACAGATGGATAAAAAATTCGGTTGATGAACATCACATAAAACAAATCACTTTATTTAAGTGTCAATGTATTTAGCACTAAATTATTAATAGATGGTTTTCACTCACTTGACCTTCAGTCCTGTGGGACTCAACTGACAAAGGCCATGGCGGCCATGTTGGTGTACATAACAAAAGAAGTTCATTAAAATTCTTTTGTAGTTGTACACCAATATGGCCGCCGTGACGTAACGTGAAAACCATCTATAACTGGGAACGTAACCGACACTGTTTTACGTCCCCTACTGGAGACGGGACCGCCATTTCTACATGGTCATCCGAGACATGTGAAGGTCTGACCGTTTGCAGATTTCATAGCAAAGGTAGCACCTTCGGCCTCCGTTATTTTAAGATTCTGAGTGTCGGTCCGACCTCCCGCTCAGCAGACCAGGGCTCTACCAACTGGGCTAGCCCTTACTGACGGTTAAGTATTAAGTTAGTAAGTATAAACTTACTGCATATTATGTCCAGTGCACACCGGGTAATATAAGGCATAACGTTAAAAGCAATCTTGTCAACATGGCTCTGTTAAAAAGAGAGACACTGATATTAAGAGAACTTCCGATGAAAACAGAAAGAGCTCCCTACACGATATATTGGAATGGTAAAAAAAAACCCGCCTGTAAGTCAGTCAGTTGGTGTTAGTACGTCAGTCAGCCAATCAGTCAGTCAGTTAGTCCATCAGTTAGCCAATCAGTCAAACAGCCAGTCATTCAGCCAGCCAGTCAGTCAGTCAGTCAGTCAGTCAGTCCGACAGCCAGTCAGTCAGAGCTAGTCAGCCAGCCAGTTTCTCTCTACCCAGGTATATAGATGGGTACCGGCGACATAATGTTGGGGGGTAACCTTGCGATGGACTAGCATCCCATCCAGGGGGAGAGAATACCATAAAACTCTCAGTAAAATATCTGCGCATTTTATCTGCAAAACCATCCAATAAAGTGTATTTATTATTCAACTGTGACGTCATTCTACCTTATAAGGAAAAGAAAACACGCAAAATAACCCAGCGTATTACACAATAAATTGTCGTATTACAACTTAGTATCCCGGTTTGAAACACAGAAGCATAATGAAAGGAGTTTGAGTCGAATAATAAATCCATTATTCGATGGTTTAACAGATAATACGTGCGGACATTTCACTCATTGCCTATTTTACTCATTGGCTACGGGGCTCGAAAAACGACTGCGCAACTCGTAAAATATCCGCGCGTACTATCTGTCAAACCATCGAATGAGGTGTATACATTAAGTTTATATTTAATGCAATACCGTCACGGTACATTGTATTTACCTCTAAATGCGTCACCAGGATCTCAGCCTGTTCCTCAAAAACTTGAATAAAATCGTTTAAAATTCGAAAATGAAATGTTGGTGTTATCAGTCGTCGTCTTGTTTTCCACTTTAAGCTGTCACTGGAATAAAAAGGAAAATGTCATTAACCAACAATGTGCAATAAGCTTTATACTTGCATAAACGTTTCACTGAGGTCCGAAACGGCGCGCGATTCAAGATTGCAGTGCCCTCACATTTGGCGTGCCTGTTTACCTAAGATTTAAAATTGTTGCGTGCAACATTCACAGTCGAACGTCCACATTCGACCACCTCTCCTAACCACTTTTCAAAATACCAACTTTTTCCAGAAAGCGACTGCGACCACTATCAACCTGGATTATCCTTTCCAAATTCAAGAAGATAATAAATCACTTAAAAGGGAATTGACATATAAATATCTCGGAGTAGAGATAGATCAATCCCTTAATTGGTAAAGAACATATAGACAAAATTAGTAAAAAGGTTTCAGGAGGAATTGGCGCGCTAAAAAGAGTAAGGCATCTCGTTCCAAATGAAACCCTGACTACAATGTATAATTCCCTTGTGCTGCCATATTTTGATTATTGTAGCGCAATTTGGGGAACATGTGGAAAGAGATTGTCTGATACACTCCAAAGCCTCCAAAACAGAGCTGCTAGAGTGATCACCTTTTCCAATTATGATAAACGTTCGGCTGAATTACTGGATGAACTAGTGTGGGATAATCTTGAAGAAAGAAGATCAAAACAATTAGCAATACTAATGTATAAAACGCTAAATGGAGGCACTCCAAATTACAAATTCTTACAACCTGAGAAATTCATCAGAAAATTTGTTTTTGCCTAGACCAAACAGCGAAGCTGGCAAAAACAGCTATCAGTATAGAGGCTCTGTACTTTGGAATAGCCTCTCCAGCAATGCTAAAACTCAGCCGAACGTTACACTTTTAAAAACATAATTAAATGATACAATTTGAGAAGAAATTTTTAGTACAAATAAAATTATCCTAGTGACCTTGTTTTTACATTCATATTACTTTGGTTAACTTATCAATTTTATTCCGTATTTTCTAATAAATTAGGTAATTTATAGGCACGGCTCTCACGGCTCTCTCTTGAATGATTGAACATTAACGATACCCAGGTGTTCTGACCTCCCGTAGGCGACCAACTTGGCTTTGGATTTTGTGTAGTCGCAATACGGGAGGTTGAACTGTATGTACAGTAAATAATCCTGTTGAAGTGCACCTAACCCCCATTTTTTTCCTTTAATCAACTCAATGTACGTTGAAAAGTCGAATATTGAAATATTTCCTGTTTTTAACGTCGCGTTAGTGAGTTATAGAGATTTGAATTTACAAAATGCTACCGAATTAGATGACGTCAAATCAAGACTTTACCATAATGATTATTTCTACTTCAATTTACAATACGCAGTTCACAGCTTAAGGATAATCAATTTAAGAAATACTAAATAAAAACTGTTAATAGTCAATTGATTTGTTAAAAAAATATATTACTTGGAGGTGGAAACAAGTAGTTGTATAATTAAGGAGTCTTGATTTGACGTCATCTTATTAACATTTTGTAAATTCAAACCTCTATAATTCACTAACGCAACGTTAAAAACAAGAAATATTTAACTATTCAACTTTTCAACGTGCTTAGAGTTGATGAAGCGAAAAAAACAATTTTGGGTTTAGGTGCACTTTAACTGGACGTCGTCTGCCTACTGATTTGTACGGCCCATTTCACAATTAATATGCCGTTGCCACTACGTGCGCGTGAGTCTCTCTGTTAGAAATAAAAATGACTTCGTACCAAAGCAGGCAAGTTTACATACTGGCTCAACCTTGAATAGCCTTTTTAATTTAAGTGATACATTAGCTAAGTTTATCACTAACCTTGTTAGTAATCCTGTATATAGATACATGAAAGCCAACGCACCGTAGTTGATAATTTCACTTGATAAACGAAAAAAAAGTTAAAACGCATTTTAACGATTAACTGATTAACAGGCTAATTTATTGATTGTTTGACAGAACAATTGACTGGCTAATTGAATAACGGAGTGAATGACTAACTGACTGGCTGACCGACTAGCTGAGTGACTAGCCGACTGACTGACTAACTGACTTGGCTTGCTGGCTGACTGGCTGTTGGCTGGCTGACTCGCTGTTGGATGGCTGACTGGCTGTTGGCTGGCTGACTGGCTGTTTGCTGGCTGACTGGCTGTTGGCTGGCTGTTGGCTGTCTGACTGGCTGTTGGCTGGCTGACTGGCTGTTGGCTGGCTGACTGGCTGTTGGCTGACTGACTGGCTGTTGGCTGGCTGACTCGCTGTTGGCTGGCTGACTGGCTGCTGGCTGCTGACTGGCTGTTGGCTGACTGACTGGCTGTTGGCTGACTGACTGGCTGTTTGCTGGCTGACTAGCTGTTGGCTGGCTGGCTGGCTGTTGGCTGGCTGACTCGCTGTTGGCTGACTGACTGGCTGTTGGCTGGCTGACTCGCTGTTGGCTGGCTGACTGGCTGTTGGCTGGCTGACTGGCTGTTGGCTGACTAACTCGCTGTTGGCTGGCTGGCTGGCTGTTGGCTGGCTGAATCGCTGTTGGCTGGCTGACTGGCTGTTGGCTGGCTGACTCGCTGTTGGCTGGTTGACTGGCTGTTGGCTGACTGACTGGCTGTTGGCTGGCTGACTGGCTGTTGGCTGGTTGCTGCAGTGTGTAGTGATGACTACCTAACTTGCTGGCTGACTGACTGACAGTAAAAGCAAACTGATTGGCTGGTTATTTGGCTGACTGACTGACTGACTGACTAGATGGCTGACTTACTGACTGGCTGAATAGTTGATTGACTGACTGACTGACTGGCTGACTGGTTGCCTGCCTGCCTGTCTGCCTGACTGACTGACTAAATGGCTGACTGGGTGCCTGACCGACTGGCTGACTGGCTGGCTGACTTCCTTGACTGACTGGCTGGCTGGCTGACTGGCCGACTGGCTGACTGACTGGCTGGCTGATCTGACAGAGGGTGACTAATAGACTGAATTACAGCTGTTAAACAGAAACCACGAAGTTAACAACAGCAATATTAATCGTAAATGGTGCTAGCACTTGTTGAGCTTGATCGATGACGGCTAAGCCAAGACTCAACAACACATTACTTGCCAGTTCCAAGCCAGGGATGTAGAAACTGATAATCCATCGACTTAGTTGTGTGCTTTGTGCTGTTCAGTAAGACCTAAAAATATCCACGTGAAGAAATCAGAAATTCAGTACAATTGCCGATTAATTTATTTTAATCCGTTTTAACTATAAAACAGCTAACATGTCATTTACCATGCAGACCGTGCGATGAAGCAGTTGAAAACCTATATATAGCTATTTAATAAGATAAATTGGAATCAATGAATTTAGACAGTATTGCCATAAGTACCTCTATAAGTGCTGGTTTATATAACAGTACAAAAGGGTGTAGTGGCCCAAGCCAGATGCACATGACCCCGTCAGCAGCATGTTCATTTACCCACTCCAGTAGTTGTTCAACAAGTTCTATAAACAGGTTATACAAGTTTGAATTATTTAATGGAATGACTAGTCAAAGATAAGACGCGGCCTTCCCCCAACCAAGCCACTTGTTATTGTAGAGAGATGCTGAATAAAAAATCTGTACGCTTTTCTTTTCCACCGTAAAGTCGCGTCTTTTGCATATAGTTTTGACCACTGTTTTCACCACAGGGACCTGAAGCCCAAGGGGGGGGGGGGGGGGGGGGTATGGGGATGCTCCGACCCGAGAAGAGGTCACCCTTTCACTACTTCCATAAATCTACAGAATGCCGAGAGACTGAGAGAGAATTCAAGTGGCATTCATTCAAGTGGGGGGGGGGGGGGGTACGAGGATGCTCCGCCCCGAGAAGAGGTCACCCTTTCACTACTTCCATATATCTACAGAATGCCGAGAGACTGAGAGAGAATTAAAGTGACATTATGTTTATTCCGCGGTTGTGTTGATCATCATTTGTTTTTTCAATTATTCACGTATTTTAGGTACCCGAAAGTAACGGCTGCCCGAAAGTAGCGGGCTGCCCGAAAGTTGCGCCTCTTATGCCTGCTAATTCCGAAAGTAACGGGGGGGGGACGCTACTTTGGGAACTCTACAGTACCTCATTTTTCCACCACATTTACATTTACATTTACATGTATTAGGTCGGTAGAAACCGTTAGGTTATCACACCAACCGTAAAAAAATAAATAAATAAATGAATAAAAATACAGATATATCAATATATAAAATAATTGTATAAACATTAAATTAAAAAAGACTATATAAACTATATATAACTATTGTTTAAGAAAAGCTGCTACCTATATTTAAAAATTTCTAAGGAAGATGATGAAACAATGGCCTCAGGGAGGCACGGAGTAGACTGCTAGCAGTCCCCCTCTCTAGATAGTCAAGCAGGCGAGGATCAACGGCGGTCGACCGAGCGAGCGAAAGTGTCCCTCGGTTCGTGTCGCTCCCTCCGGTCGACTGCCTATAAAGCTGTCAGCTAGCATGTCAGTTAGTATGTGATATTGGTAACTAAATGCCACAAGTTTTACTCGCGGGCAACGTCATAGATCGGGCTGACGTTACCAAACCCCAGCCGTGAGCCGGATACGCTGGAGTTGCAGAATACAGCAGGACACACGTCACGCGTGAGGGGCCATGCATGCATGCAAAGCCGCCGATCCGTTAAATTTTGATAGCCGTATCGATCCGTCGATCCGCAAAAAATTATGCTCAAATTCGAATTCTTAAATTATTTGTAAACTTTTCAGATGTAATAAAAATGCCCTGACTTGAATCCTTGCAAATTCCGTGTATGGGATAACGTTTTTCTTTAGAAAAAAGGTTTTCTTGAGTTTTCTCAGTACAGGTTGAACTCAGGTGATCTCGGCTGTGACCCAGGTTCCGAACGTTCGAAATTTCGTTACTGATTTGAATTTAGGAAAATATGAATCGCTAAATCGAGTTAACGGTCTGGGTACCAGGATGGGGAAATGGAATATTTAAATGGTAAGGGCAATCTCGTCGGTTGGGTCGGTAAATTTGGAAAATCGCTTACCATTATGTAACGGTCACCCCAACCGGTTTTTTCCTACAAATGGTAAGCACCCATAATAAGCAATGCAAAAGCAAAAAATCTGGGCCCAAAAATGGGATAAGTCTATAATCTGCTGCATTGGTAGGATCCACAATACCATTTTTTTTCCTGCTCTGTAATTATATAATTTAGTCGTTAAAAAGCTAGCGAATCGTCCTATGAATTTGCATGGGAGAAATGAGTATTGCTAAACTCTGCAAACTTTATCTGTGACCGGAAAACAACAATTGTTGATTTTGCTATCAGTGGTATACAGGATTTCTAGATCGATCACTTGATAGAGTCGACGAGATTTCAAAAGAGTTCAAACATTTAATAGCCCTGTTTTGACTTGCTTTTCGAAAATTGAATCCAGCCCCCCCGGGGGGGTACTCAACAAAGTTTTGTACGGGGATGCCCCCCCCCCCCCACAAGGTCCAATCCCTTACCGCCGCTTTCATATACCGTTTTCGACAGAAGAGGTACCCCTTTCATATACCTTTCATTGAAAATGGTACCCCTTTCATATAGCCTTTACGTGCGTCTGTTTGATATATTTTGAAAGACCCTTTTTATAATACTTAAATGGCAGTTTTCCCTACCCTTTTTTATACTTCAACTCGTGTTTTCCCTACCCTTTCCTATACTTCAACTCATGAAATCCCTACCCTTTCATATACCTCCAGCCTCAAAAAAGTACCCCTTTCGGGCGGAGCATCCCCGTATAGCTCATTATAGGGAGTACCCCCTCCCCTCCCCCCCCCCCCCCCCCCGATCCAGTCGCCGAAGTTTCAATCGATCCCCTTGCTCCTCAGTTGACTTCAAAATTTTTAAAATACTCTGTGAGATCTCGTACTCGTGACAAGTTCTATTGGACTACCGTCGCTTGTCAACATTGTAACAATGAGTCACATGCGCTACACCGTCGAGGCAAGAACCATTTCCGTATTGCTCGTATTGTGTAACTTCCGTTGTCCATGTTTAACGACGAATAGGCAGTAACACGTTCAAGGCGTTCTGGAAGTTCTAATGCGGCAGGGGTCACCCTTGTGTGTCTGTCCGTCTAAGAGAGGCGTCCGTTGAAAATAAAGTCGACTTTACACCTGTTCAATTGATATAAACTTTCATATAAAAAATAAGCGCATTTAGTACTCACTGTCTGGCTGTCGTGCCATTTCTAAAGCATTTCCATACAGCAAGTGTGGTTTATAGCCCGGTAGTTTTCTAAGGACAGCAACGTCCCCGGATCGAATTTTGAAGCTTATGACGAGTGCAACAATCGCGAGACCTAAGATCACTAGTAAAATAACAACAGTAATGAGAAAGAACCACATGTTTGTTCGCTCGAACGTCGACGACTGAATACTGATCGTTCTGGGGAGTCACGCATTTAATAATATACATGGCGTGATAAGGGGTGGACCATTAGAAATCCTGGGAGGGGGGTCAAAAATTTTTCAGTGTATGAATTTTTTTTTCGGCCCGAGTTTCCTGCAGGATTTTTTTTTTTGGGAGGTGCAAGCCTGCAGGTTTTTTTTTTTCTGAGATCTTCTTTATAAATGCATGCAAGCTCCAATTTTTTGTTTTATACCTGGCCCAATCCATTTTTGGTATTAAACGCTGGAGAGTATATTTAAGTCAGACTGTGGAACCTTTGCCTAAAAAATGGCGAGAAATAAGAATTGAGATTGAGTGGTCGAGCGCCGAAGGCGCGAGCCGCTAGGGGGGTCTGGGGGCATGCCCCACCAGAAAACTTTGAAATCTGGATGCTCTGAAACTCCATTTCTAGTGTTCTGAGACAACAATTTCTGTCAAAAATGTTTGGCAAATTGATGTGGCTTCTCGTCGCTTTGCGTCTCTTTGTGTGGCTCCACATACAAGTACTCGATTTCATTTTATATTTCTTGCTGTTTCTTTAGTTTATCTGGATATCAGAGTTAAGTATACGCAATTTCGTCTTTTTGTATAGTGAGTATTATGAGAATTTGACGAAAATGACAGAACCGGATGTCAAAATCGGGATTTTTCCTATCCCGATCACATTGGTCGGGATTCGGGATTTTCAAGCAAAATCGGGGTAATCTCGACGAAATCGGGACGGTTGGACAATCTGTAATGTATTTAAAAAAAATACTTGCGTGTAGTAGAGCAGGTTACATATTTCATGATGTTTACAGTGTTTTCAAATATGTACATAAACAAGGTTTTAATTTAAGATGTTCAGGGGCGGATCCAGGAAATCTATAAAGAGGGGGCCGGAGCAATTTTTATAGTGACAATATGGGCGCGTTAGCGCCCATCAGGAGCGCCAAAGGCGTGACAATCTAGGGGGGTTCGGGGGCATGCCCCCCCGAAAAATTTTGATAATTGGAGTACTCGGAGATGCAATCTGGTGCATTCTGGACGCCTAAATTTATCAATTGCTTGGATTCCATATTGAACAAGAAATGCTGAAATATTTAATAAAATAAAGGTGTGGTTGTCAAAGAAGTACAATAAACACTTTTAAAATGATGCGTGTTTTGATGAATGACATGACCTTTTCCAACTTAACAATAATACTAAATCAAAAATGAGCCACAGCAATAGCTAGCAATTGCGGCGAGAACGCAACCTCGCGCGAAAGCAGCAACATTTCCCCCCGGAAAATTGATGCTATACTGCATGCATTCTGGGAACATTTGTGACCAAAAATGAAGGCTTCGGATGACAGATTTTAAGATAATTTTTCAAAAACAAATTAAACAAACGAAATATCCCGTGGAAATGACTTTAAGAAGAGTCACTGCAGGGGTTGATTAATGTCATCCTTCTCTGGTTACCCTTGGCATAGTCGTCAACAATTGCACCATAATCTAAAGCTACGTCATTGTGAACAAAGAGCAGCAACAGTTGAGGCGGTCTTCTCCCATGGTGCTTCTGTAAACATTCTTGAAACTTGTTTATAAAGGCGGGTTGATTCGAACAACGCTTGATAATGTTCATATTGATAATAAAGGAAATATATCTCAGGAAACAAAGCAAAAGCTGCAAAATACCATCTGACAGACGTTGCTAACTAAAATATTAAAAAAATAATAATAATCCCAGGCAAAAGGGGGGGCCGCGGCCCCCTCGGCCCACCCCTAAATCCGCCCCTGATGTTGGTACATGTACCAGATAGACCTTTGAGGCAGGTAATTTTTGACAGCATTTGACTCAACCTGAAGTTGCTTTTTGATGAATTTTACTACCAGAGAGCATGTCATACTCTCATATGTTCCAGTTTAAAATAAATAAATAAATAAATAAATAAATAAATGTATATATAACCAGTTGGCTTGCAGGATTTTATTTTTTTATGGTCAACTGCTTGCACGAATTTTTTTTGAGACAATTTTCCTTTGCAGGATTTTTTTTTTGGGAATTGTCACCCCCCCTCCCAAGATTTCTAATGGTCCGTCCCTAAACGTTCGAGCGTGGAGTCACGTAAGCGAGTCAAGCAAAACTTGAATCGGTTGGAGGGGGTGGGGGGAGCGGGTGGTGGAGAGGGGGTGGGGGAAGAGGGTGGTGGAGAGGGGGTGGGAGGAGAGGTGGTAGGTCGGTAGTGGGTGGGCCAAATACAAAAACAAACTCCTTGGTGATGATGTTTTATCGTGGCATTGACGTCACCTGCTAGACTTTCTTACTTCTCTGGGCAAGTCTGGCCCGTTTATGCCCGTGGTCTATAGTCTACGTCTCGGCCTTAAGGTGTTGGAGTTTTATTTGGCAATCTTGTTTGTACTTTCCTGCTAGCTTTTGACAATAAACTCTTGTTGTGCCAAACTGTCATACATACATTCAGTACATTGTGGTCTGTGGTGATTCTTGTCTGCATGATAGACTTAAGAGCCATTTATTTTTCGTTAAATCAGAGAAACATTGAATGTTTGTGATGCTCTTTACACATTAGCGTGACCGACAACATTTGAACACAGGGCTCGCTCTTCTTTCCCTTGGAATTAACTCCCCCTCCCCCCCCCCCCCCCCCCCCCCCCCCCCCCCCCCCCCCCCCCCCCCCACCCCCCCCCCCCCCCCCCCCCCTTCCGCTCCCCACAGCAAATTTTCCGCGTTCGAAAGATGCGAAGTTCAACAAAATGGCGGCTGAATAGAAGTCATGTGCAAGTCAAATGACTTTTGACCCTATTAGGATTTAGGATTTATAAAAAAAACAGCTGGTATTTCTGCAGATCAGAATATTCCAACTGTTAGAAATTACCGAGCTAAAGTAGACGTGATGGTGATGTTTTTCACGGTGGCAGCTGTTCCATCGTTGTTTTTAGCAGCCATCGTTCTGTTTGCGGTAGTTCTTCTTCTAAAATATCATGCTGTAGCTGTCGTACGAAAGCTGCCTGGTCCGAAACCAAGTTTTTTGTTTGGGAATGCGCTGCAGCTTGCTCGGTTACCGGATGGTGAGTACAAGATCTTTTAGCTTTAAGCAGTTAATGCAGACAATCAGCTACCTCTTCATGTTATTGTTTTCTTAATTAGTTAATAAAACTACATGCACCGGTTAAATCCGCAGTAGGAAAAAAGATGGCGACTGGTACATTTACCCAGAATTCTTAGCGCACAAAAATCTTAACAACGTTCATAAAAATGTAACGAAAAGTTATAAAATCTTCAAACCTAGTCTACACATTGTCCTTAGTACTGGAACAAATATTGTAAAAATTTGGCTTTCTTTGTGCCTTATGTGCTGTGTTAGGTCCGCAAGGTATTGTGGTAAAATGGAAATGAACAGCCGCCATCTTTTTTCCTACGGTGGATTGAAGCTTCAACATCCCCCTCCCCCGGGCATACCCTGGGAATTTGAACTTTTGAAGATTGGCTCGTTCAAATTCCCCCTGGCCCCCTGGGCCAAAATTGGGGTTTATCTTGGTGTAAGAACCTGCGGAACTCACGAGTGACAAACTGAAAAATAAACTGAAGAAAACAAAACATATACAACAATAGAGTGCAAGAAAACAATGGGTAGAAATAGGTAGAAAACAAAGAGAGGTTTATACACCAAGGATGAGCCCAAAATTGCATTTGAATGCCCTACCCCAGTGCCGGAATTTGATGAAGAAATGGATTTTGTCAATTTTGTGAAAGTGAATTTTGGTGGGAATAAAAAAATACATTTTGCATTTACACCAAAGGACACCTCCCGTAAGTGGACCGACCTCCCTTTTGCAGACGCCAAACCACTGTCCTGGCGATTTATCTTCTCCAACACTACATTTTTAACTTTCCGTAAGCGGACATTTCCGTCAGTGGACACAGACACCTATTGGGGGTCCACATGGTCTAAAATAACCTTCTGTAAGCGGATAGTAAATAATAAAAAGAAAATTTTTAACAAAATAGGTTTGGTTTTAATGGTTTTAATTGTACTTGCCCTAAACAAAAGTGTGTGAGTCTGAACAGTACAGTTCCATGTAGGGGTGGGGATGTTGAAGCTTCAATTTGACCAGTGCATAGCTTAATATTCTGATGGTACAGTAAGCTTATATTAATATGCTTAAGTTACTTGTAATGAACAAAAACATGATTTCAGTTGAGCTTTGAATTCGTGTTCAGCATTTTTAATAGCTCTGGTGAGAAATGTTCACTCTTTACCACAGACAAAATTTATGCGGCTCCAAAATGTACCAGCACAGAACTAACATTAAACTCTGGCAACATACCCGTCCTGTAAATATTGGGTACAAATTAATAAATAGTTTGGATAGATCTGTAAATTGGTTGTCTGTGCACTTGTTTGGTGCTCCAAGATTAAAACTTTTAAAGTTAAATTAAAGTGTGTTAACTTTATTTTTAACCCCTTTAAAACAGCATCATGAAGTAAAGATTCTTGCCAGATCTGTTAAACCTGGGAGAGGATTTATTTGCCCTGAATGCTTGTGTCAGTTACAATGTATTGAAAGTCAAGGAATCACATCTTATCTGCAAAGCTTAAAATTTATTCGTTTTAATAATAGCCACACAGTCCTGTGGAACAAAATAAATGTGATGAAATGTACATTGTAATACATGTATGCCTTATATTTCTGATTTGGCATAAAATGATTATCTTCAGTATTTTCTGTTTCATCAAATTCTTCTACAGTCAAACCTGTATATTAAATAGTGGTCACCCTGTACATACATGTAACGGTCACCGAACAACTTCCCGAAAATTGTGCCTTATATTTACTGTAAAGTTTACCTGTATATAACGGTCACGGTCACCCTTTAGACTTCCTGAATCCACAATTTCATTATTTTTTCACCTGTACTGTATATAATGGTCACCAAATTGGATTATGATCAAACCATCAGCCAATCATGAAAAGATTTATTCAACAGCTCTTTAAATTGTAGCTACCAGGGCAGGGGTCGCACACATTTACAAATACTAAATACAACTACAAATACATGTACATGTCATCGCCAGTGTCCAACACATGATGGCGACAGATAATGTGTTATGCCGATGTCCTGCTCTCAGGAGCGGTTCATACACTGTATCGCTTTCAAACAATACGGCAGTTTCTGTCTTTGAACTAACACCTGTATTTTCCGTACCACACCGATTCACTTTCAAATTCTGCGTAGTTCCCTGATTATTACACTGTACTTGTCAAGTTGACAGTTGTTGTTTTATAGACCATGATAGTGGTCCACATCAAATTCCTCTTCTATCAGACATTTTATTTTTATTTTCTTCCACGGACATTTTAGAGGCCTTTTACTTGTATTTTGAACGTTGCTGTTAATTGTTATAATTATAATTGTCAACTGATAAAAATGTAAATTGAGTGATTATTTCCACATAAAAACGTTATTCATTATTTACCTCCAGTACAGTTTAAAGGAAACCGGTATATAATGGTCACCTGGCCATTTCCCAAGGGTGACCATTATTATACAGGTTTGACTGTACCTGTTATACAGTCAATCCTGTATATAACAGCCCTGTTTTTAAGCGCCCACCCTCTATTAAGTGGCCACTGTTTTCATAGTCCCAAATTTTTGCCCATACAAATTTTGTATTTGCTATCTGTATTAAACTGTCACCTCTATTAAGCCACCCTTTAGTAGTCCCATGTTTGTCTGTCTGTTATTTTTTACCTGTATTAAGTGGCCACACTTGAACCACATGCCGTTTTATGATTTTACTTTGCTCAAAAAAGGATCCACAAATTAGGGACATACAGTCCAATTACTTCAGTTCTGCAACATCCGAATCTTGAAAGACTTGAAACACCCCTTACTGTAATTCCCTAACTTAGGCTTGTAGCATGCATTATTGCCAGCACAGTTACAAAGTACATGTATAGAGTACGATCTCCATTTGTTAAAGGCAGAGATTGCTTGATTGTGTCATTGTTAGCTTGAATGACTTGCTAGTGTATACAGTAATACGGTATATATAACAAAAAATTGACATTTGACCACACCCAAAAAGTATTTCTAATGTACCTGTACTAAGTGGCCAACCTATATTAACAATTAAGCAGCCAATTTGCAGGGGTGGGTGGGTGGGGGGGGGGGGGGGGCAGGTTGACTCAGTTAATACAGGTTTGACTGTATTTATTTAGCAAAATTCTCCTGGTATTATCACATCAAATATCAAATATCAAATTTAGTAACAACTTGTACCTGAAGAAGGCTGGTCAGGCCAGCTGAAATAATTGCATTCTATAAAAATCAAAATATACAATCATACATGTTGTATTTACAGCCTGTTTTCAGGTTTTGCTAATTCAACCAGGCTTGGCTTCAAGCCAAGTGTGGTTGTTTAGAATGCACTTTGTATGGGGCTGATTTCGGTGATAAGCATAGTGGGTTCAACTCTCTGCTTGTTTTAAATTGTACATTGCAAAGAAAGTTTTTGTATCGAAAGGGTGAGAATGGTCAACCAAACGTGTTTGAAATGTATGAGTTTGAAAAAAAACAACATTCTTGCACGAGACAGCCACCTAAACTAAAGGTCAACTAAATTTAACAACTCTCAGCTTTCATTTCACACATTATGCATATTTATGTCACTATTGCATCATTTGAGAAACTGGGCCTGGCTACCGGCACAAAATGGTGCTGTGTTCAGACACTGTGTTCAGACACTGTGTTCAGACACACATTTTGTGCCTGGGTACCGGCACAAAACAGTGCTGTGTTCAGACACTGGGTACCCAAGATATCAACATGTTCACATTCTGAGTGTACAAGGGAATTGTGGGTACGCAAAGCAGTGGTAGCCTAAAGCTATGTTCACACTTGGTGCCCGAGCACGGTGCCCAAGTACGATTATCGCTGGGCACTAATGTGAACACACCTTTTTTTCAAGTACCCACGCCAGAATTCGGGCACTAAAGTGGTTACCAGTTCCCAGTGTGCACACATTTTGCGTTAGTTCCGAGGCATTACACCCACAAACCACTGTTTTGCGTACCCACAATTCCTTATAACATTCAGAATGTGAACATGTTGATAGCTTGGGTACCCTGTGACCGAACGCAGCACTATTTTGTGCCGGTACCCAGGCACCAGTGCTCGGGCACCAAGTGTGAACATAGCCTAAGTTAGCTACATGTAACTATACGTTACAGTAACACACCAGATGACAATCCAGACCCTTAAAGCCCGGTTTCACTACTCATAGTTCTTGTTAAGAAAAGTTTTTTTATTCTTCAGTTGTTATTGAATCTCCCTACCTGTAGCAGCTGTACCCAGAATAGTATTTTTTTGTTGTTGTTATTTTAAGAGCATCACAAGATGTTATTTGAAATTCACAATCAATTTGCAACATTTTCTTTTAGAGTTGGTGAAGCAAATACTAGAATTTACTCATCAGAATCAAAAGGAAGGATTACTATGTCTGTGGCTGGGGCCAACGTACCCTGTAGTGATGCTGTTTAAGCCTGAACTGGTTGAGGTGAAATATATCTTCTTTGTTGATTCATACATCAATGTTATTGAACTGTAGCTTGTTTGGTCCGTATCAGGAAAATATTGGTCGATTTCTTTTTTTGCAAGTTTAATTATGGACCTTGCCTTTGGCTCGGTACATAAAAAACGTGCAAAAAAAAAAAGAACGGGACCAATTATTTCCCAATATGGATCAAACAAGCTTATAGTTCAATAAAGTTTTTTTGTTATAATGGCATTTTTAACTTCTACATTCTACATCTACAACTTTAATCCACAAAGACTATGGCCATCACGTCAATGTAGTGCAAGTGCAAACTAAACATTGTGTGGTGTATAAAATTAATGCAATATTTAAAGTAAATTTAAAAATTGAATTAATAATGAGAGCAGCTTTGAATCGATTCAGTGACGGTTGTTCCAGGCTATGTGGTGGAAGTTCATTCCACAGTTCAATAGCACTAGAAGGTCCCCTTGTACATATTATGCATGTTAGTATGAGCCTTCATTGCCTTTTTTGTTTTTGGATGGTACATGTACTACCAGGTTTCATTTGTTGACCAGTATTGGGATGATGTAGTCTGGTATCAGTATTGCTACCGGTTCATGGTACATATGTAGCTTAATTTTATAAAACATTGTCAGTCTTGCTCTTTGCCTTCTCAGTTTGAGTGTTTCCCAATTTAATTCCTTTGATCGAGCGATTGTGTAACAGTTCCGGTTCTCCATCCCAACAATTTGTACAAAAGTGTGCTGCCTTTCGTCGTACTGCTTCAAGTTTGTTTACTTGATATTTTTATATTTTTGGTGCAGTGACCACACTGTACTGGCATACTCCAGCTGTGAGTGATAAATGAATGCAACCATTCTCGGCTTATGCGTGCACGCCAAAGCTAATCATTTTCTAATGCATTTTTCAAGCCACTTTGCAAAACGTTTTTAAACCAACATTGTTCACCAAACATTAGAAAAAATATTTTCATTTCTCAAGCGTGAACTTATCAAGGGGGTGTGGGGGGTGAGGACGCTGTTTTTTTAAAGTATATTTCTGCATGGAACACATTCATGTTATAACACATTAAATAAATGTTTATTTTTTCTATGTTAATCTTTCAGATGCTCTTAAATAGCTCAAAACACATCAGCAAATCTCCAGAATATAATTTTGTACATCCCTGGCTTGGAACAGGTCAGTAATTATAATAGTTGTTGGAAAATTGTAAAACATTTTGATAATTATGTATTTACTAATTAGCATGGTATTATGACTATAGGCAATTCTTATAACAGAATATTTTAATAATATTATATTAATAATAATAAAATTATTATCAATTAGCCAGAACAATACCACATAATGATATTAGTCATGCTGTTATAGTCATGTTTATACTCTTATTTTAATAAATATTTTCTACAATTGAAGGGGTGCTCGGTGCTATGTAAAACTTAATTATGAAGTTCGTGATGGAACAAAGCATCAGGGCTGAGTTGTTCGAGGGGCGATTAGCGCTAATCGAGGGTTAATTACCATGACAACTCATGTGTTCTGTTGGCAGTTAATCCAGGATTACTGCTAATCAGGCTTTGAACAACTCGGCCCAGGTGATCGCGAGAATTAAGAAAAAGAGTTTTAGGGATGAAACTGTATACCATCATGATGTGACTTGCTCGCTGTGGACCGCAACATACTGGTGATGGAAACATAAGAGGATTTGCTGCATGCTGAGAGGCAAATTTAAAAAAACACATGATTGCCAGGTGGTCCTTATAATAATTATTATTAATAGAAAGCATTACATTTTATTTGAGATAAACACTCTTTACCACAAGTTATTATGTATGGGACAGTGAAAATATTGATTAACCCTTTCACTCCTGTTTACGTCAACCGACGTAAAAAGTTCATAAAATTGTTAATATTTGGTCTATTTCAATGAAATTTTGCCACAAAAATGGTCTCAGAAAGATCGGTACATTTCCAGAATAAAATTGTACTCTCCTATTATTTATGATATGGTTGAGCACCCCTGGAACTTTTGACATTTTTTTTTTGGCTTTTATACATTTGCAGTGTGAGACATAGCTACATGTAATGTTAGTCCATTAACTGAGAGCTGCAAAATAAGCTATAGTTTGGGGGGTATACCTAGAATGTCTGAAAATGCAGAGGCATTTCTGAACTTTTTGACTTTGACATTTTCAGCCTGTTTATGTCAAAGCCATGATTTCCTTCCCCAAATATGATATGAAATGGGAACTGCACTCATCAAGACCTTTCAAATGGTATATCATACCTGGCCAAAGGTTTTTACTTCCAAGTTTGGCAAAAAGGGTAGAAAAACTCAGGAATGAAAGGGTTAATTGAATTGGAAAACAAATCACTCAGTACACTTTTGTTAGCTTCCAGCTGGAGGATAAAATTTCAACATCTAGGAGATGTGTAAAACAATTGCTTGATGCTTTGTTCAGTTCCTATTTTTGTTCTGACAAAATACATGATTGTAGATTCACACAATGATTTCAAATAGACAGCATTACATACATTGACTCGTGTGTGCTCTGTAACATTTCCCGGATAATTCACAGTCGATTGTGAGTGGCAATTAGGGAAATATCTACCACTTTTTATCACTGACATTGAGGTAAATAATATTTTTTTTATATACATGTATTATCTTTAATCAGTGGATTAGCCACTGGAACTTGCTTGCATTGGAGGCTCATATGGGAGAATATCATGAAAAGTATAATAATTTTGTGTGTGAAAAGATTTCCCCACATGAGTCTTGTCTGCATGCTAGTTCTAGTGCAATAACAAGAATGCAAATATGCAAATATGGCGTAATTAACACTAATGTTTAGATAATTAAGTTTGTCTTAATTCATTGTATACATCTATAATTTATATATATTTTTTATTTACTCCATCCTTACATTACAACACTGTGGTTGGCATTGGATTTATTTATGACCAAGGTTTATTAACCAGGTGGGTAATAGTACATTGTAATACCTGCTGTTAACCTATATGCAGTTTCTATGTTTTACAACAGTACTAATTAAAAGTGTCAAGAAAAAAAATGTTAAAATTTAATGGAGTGAAAAATATGTAACTCTAAGAATGCCAATTTACTGTTATTTAAGGGTACTCTCAACTTTTGTAGGTGTCTTGGAAAAAAATTTGCACCCGCACCAGTTTCATTGACAAACTGCCTGGTATATACACTGTACATGTATATGTTGTAGTTCAAATTTATCCTTGGTTCAAATTTTATGTTCCTTTGTTTTTGGCTATGGTAATGTATGATAATCAGTTTTAAGCAAAGGAAAATAAAATTTGAACCAAGGATAAAATAATTTGAATAAGAACATATATATCAGTAGAAAGCTTAATTAATAAATGTAATTTTGGATAAAAAATAAAATTATATTAGCATAAGTGACATTTTCTTTTTCAGACGGCCAGGAACCGATTTTATATTGCCAAATTCATGACTGAGGGTTGTTCAATCGAATTCATCAGGTATCGAATGCCGCAGCTAGAGCAAAATAACTGCACACTGTTATTCACAAGGGACAATCGACAAACTGTGTCAGGCTTTTTCGATATTCTGATTACCAGTAACTTAGTGAGATATCTGTGTCTAACGTTGGGCTAAAGTCTATAAAAGCGTACAAGAGGACGGCCAAGAGTGACATGGTGGAGAACGGTGAATAAACAGAGGGAACATCCTTATTTATTTTTAATTTATTCTTGTTTTTAAGACCTGGAGAGAGGCATAGGCTGAAGCCAAAGACCGGGTGGCTTGGAAGAAGAGGATAAAAAAATGGCCCCATTCTCCACGAGGAGAGAAGGGGTCGATGATGAAAGTTGGAGAAGCTGAAAACATGCCAGACATGTCGTGTAATGGTCACCACGGAAAAACTATTTTAAACATCAAAATTTCCTGATATCTTTTTCTTGATTGATCCATTGTGAATAACACTGTGCAGCTCAGGTGTATTTCATTTCGCTCTTCCTGCGGCATTCAATACCTGATAAAAATCCAATTGAACAGCCCTTAGTCTTTTGGTGGTTTATCAGCTCCTGGTGTCGCTTAAAATAATGATATTTTTTATCAAAAACTATATTTATCAAGCGTTCTTTTGATTATATAATTTGTAACTTGAAACTAGAGTGTGTATGTTGTGTACAATCTTTTTCCTAAGAACACCCACAAAGGCTGAGTGTGTAGTGTTTTGTTGTAGTTTTTCAAAGGTTATACAGAAGAACCTCACTAACTCAAACTCAGGTAACTCAAACACCCCTCCAACTTGAACACCGACCTATTTCCCTACTGTCAGATAACTCAAACCCCCAGTTCAACTGTACATAAATTTGTATGCTGTTAACTTTTTCCCAGTGGCTGACAGATCAGCCTGTAGATTAAGTAAGCATGCTGCCTTATTCTCCTCTTGGAGACATGGATGATGGTGATGATGATGATGATGATGATGATGATGATGATGATGATGATGATGATGATGATGATGACGACGACGACGACGACGACGACGACGACGACGACGACGACGACGATGATGATGATGACAATGATGATGATGATGATGATGACGAATGCCTTAACACAGAACCAATAACTTTTGATAAAAGTGTACAATTATTTCTTTTAGTGATGGCTCCAAGTGGAAGACACGAAGGAAGTTGATTACTCCAACCTTTCACTTCAAGATTTTGAATAATTTTCTTCAAGTGTTTGAAGAACAAGCAGCTATTATGGTGACACACCTTGAGGTAATGCATATGAAGTGAACCCCGCATCCTCACTCCTCTTAACCCTTTCACTCCCAGAGTCAATAGACCGTTTTACAGTTATGTGCTTAGTATCCTGGCCTTTGAGTGAAAGTGAGGCTGGATTTGACTTTGGTTTGATTCAAACCTTCCTGCTTTTCATAAATTATGTAAATCATGTTAGTTAGCATAAAAATAACATGATTTACATATGAAAAGAAGAAAGGTTTCTATCAAAACAAGGTCAACTCCAGCCTCATTTCCACACAAAGGCCAGGTTACTAAGTAGACAACTGTAAATTGGTCTATTATGGAGGCATGTAAATTTATCTAGTTCTAAATTTTGAGTCTGTTGATGAAATCCTATGGTGTGACCATTCAAATGAAACCTCTTCAGCAGTACTTTTACATGGTACCATTATTTTTGTTCTAACTTTTGAGTCTGTGGACAAAATCCTATGGTGTGACCATTCAAATGAAACCTCTTTGGCAGTACTTTTGCATGGGTCCATTTGTTTTTCAATATTTTAGAAAATGAAATTTAGGATTTTTTTGGAATTTATGATGTTTTGCACCCTTGGGAGTTGAACTTACTTACCACACCCAGTTGCATTTCTTGACATCGCGCTTTTAAGCAAATAATTATTATTTTTTTAATATTTTATAGCTAGGTATAAATTTTAACACATATTTATCTTTTTGTTATATTTTCATTAGTTTAGTTACACACGACCCCACAGCTTTAACTACTTATTGTGTTTCAATAAACGTTTTATATTACGTTACATTACATTACATTGAACTTTTCACAGAAAGAAGTAAGAAAAAGTGTCTTCGACATAATGCCATACATTACACGTTGTGCTTTGGATATTATTTGCCGTGAGTATTGAAATTGAACTAATTTACGCCCCGTCCACACGTATGCGTTTTCATTTGAAAGCTCTTTTTTTTCTCCGTTATTCGCCTTCCGTCCTCATGAAAAAAAAAACCCTCACAATAAAACTCACCGAAAACGGAGTTTTTTTTTTAAAAAAAAAAAACGATGTCCAAAGTGGAGATTTTTTAAAACAGAAATTTATCGTTTACTTGTGGACACCTGAAAACGGAGCTTTTGGAGGACAATGACGTCACGCTCGGTTAAACTCAGCGGTATGAATGCACTTTAGGAACTGTATCGCAGGATGGGCAAAAACGATTCAAAATCGCTACGGATGTATTTTTAAAAATGCATAAAAATAAAAGCGCATACGAGTGGACGGGGCCTCAATAGGTCCGAATCTGTAATCGTCAATGACATTTAATTATTAATTAATTTTAAGTGGCAAATTTAAATACTATAATCGACACAAACTATTCAACAGCTAAATTCCGTATACAAGTGCCAAAATTGTCGGCCTTGCTTACTATTATAGGCTAAAGGTTGTTATAGGCAAAGTACACGGAAAGATTGAAGAGTGCCTCAAACATTACTTGTGTCCAACATCGTTTCTGTCTTGAAAAATGTTCAGCGGTGCAAAAATATGAACTCTTAAAAACACAATATATATGCAAGTTTGTTGTTCGTTCATTTACCCGCTTGACAAAGGTTTGCTGATAGAGCTAGAAAAAGGAGGCTAAACCAGACAACATTTGTTCGTAGCAAAAAATAAAAATAAAAATAGAATAAAATATATGTATTCTGTCGATCAAACATGGGATGTTGGATAAAAATGTTTTAGGCCTTGGGGTGTATAAGTTGTTGTTCTCAGCTTTAATCAGTATTCAGGTTGAGGGTCAAACGAGAAGTCACTTGTTGACTGCATGCGTGGCATTCGACCAGCCGTTATCAACTATTACGCGCCATCACTCACCGTTTGACCAGTGGCATGATAATCTTCTATACAAATCTAGGTGGTTTGTAACCATTCCCTGAGGATTTAAAAGGCAAAAGTGCAGCGACCATGCTGGTGTACGGAAAAATGAAAGTAATAGAGGCTAATGAGAAATATTTTGTTTTCTACACCAGCGTGACGTCATAGATGATGATAGTTTGGCGGGATCAAAACTTCGACCCCCAAGTATCATCGACTATAATCGCTGTTTGACCAGGGCTTTATACCCGTTATTGGCTATTCATAGAAGGTGATATACATAACTTAAATTCATTCTGTGTCACACAAACAATAAACAGGTCAAATGATCTTTCTTTCAGTTACTTCAATGGACTCGTCGCCAAATGCGCAAGAAGATAACAATTCCCCATATGTCAAAGCAGTTGTAAGGTAATGTACAACCGTGGACAAAATAGCTTGGGACACTTAAGAAAATACTACACAATGACAAAGTTTTCCGAAGAGCGAAACTATCGTTCCACTTCCTGGTTCCCCCAATACAAAGATGATACATTGTGGCTTGGTTATATGCAGAAGACTCAACCTTGTATTGGGGGTGGGGGCCTGGGGGACGGAGAGGTAACGACAAATACTATTTGCGGAAAAGATTGTGTCCCAAAATGTCTGACCGAGATTGTACGTTATTAGTATAGTGCACTCATATTACAACGGCTGTAATGCGGCTTTCAATTGAGTATCGAAATTAATTCTTAAATTTTCGAAAATTTAAGGTGGCTCTGAACCCTATGTACAGAATTTTTTTAAACTTTGCAAAAAGTTGTATCTTAACATGCCAATTACAATTCGATAGTAAAAAATGGGGGTCATCCAGCTTGTTTTTTAGTTATAAGCACGTAAAGCTAAAATTAAGGGTGTCTTTAACAGGTTATACTGTTAAAGACTGTTACATCATTAAAGAGACCACAACTTGTTCACCAATGATTGGGCAATTGTTTTATACCATTATTGAAGCAACAACTGATCATGATAAAGAATTATAGTATTGATCCATCAAAGTATAGGTGATGGAAAATTCTAAAAACTTTTGTGAGCCACCTTAACCCTATTCGGCCTGGGGGGGGGGGGGGGGGGCACAAGTGCCCGCGCTAACTTTGAACGTTCATAACTTCTTTAATATGTATTCAAACGCCATCAAACTTTGTGACTTTTCCTAAAATTTATCTGGCAACAATTTTATATGACAATTTTTTGATCACGTGACTTGATGTTTCCATGGCAACAAGATTTTGATGGGCATGTTTTTTGAAATTTGCATATTTATACCTTTGAATGAAGAAAAACAATGTTTATTGGTATAACTTTTATATTTTTACGTCATTTAGTGTTTATTTATTGGTTTTGATTAATTTTGAGTCAATTTGGACGGTTTTTAAGAGGTTTTAAAAAAATTCAGAAATCCAAGATGGCGGCCATATAACTAATTACCTAATAACTACGTCATATGACGTCATCGTTCCATTGTGCGGACCGCAAAGGAGACAGTTTCGGACGTACTATGTACCTTCTAGGTTTCATTGTCGTAGCCTTAATGCTCTTGAAGTTACGACCCCCCCCCCCCCCCCCCAGGCTCAGGAACTCAAAAAAAGCCCAGGCCGAATAGGGTTAAGCTACAATACAAGACATAATTACTTGAAACACTTCACGAAAAGTCCAGATTTGTCAGCTCAGAAATGTAGTCACATGCGGGCTTTCTCCTCTCCCTCCAATGTTACTCCTTTCTCCGCAATGTTGCGTTTGAGTATTTTTTTTTTAAATTTAGCATCTTAAACATCAACATTGAAGGGAAAGAAGGGAAGAAAGCGGACACTGTTCCAACATAATATGTGACCGATATTGAAGGCTGTTTTGATTCACTCGTACGCTTGTTGATTCCTTCGTGAGGAAAGACAACATGTATTCAATAGTTCTACCGAAATTCTGCTTGTGTTATCATAACTTTATGGATATATTGGTGAGGATTAATATTCAATTTCAAAAAAATAATTGTCTAATTGTTTAATTCGTTCGTCCCTTCTTTTTTTGTTTGGCTCTATTTTGTTTTTGTGTTGTTGTTTTGGTTTGTTTAATGGTGGCTTCGATTACAATGAATTGTTTAGTAGATCATTTGATTCTTCAGAGAAGTTTTTATCTGGGTGTCGTTAAACCAAATCCAAAGTATTGACTCTGGTCAATTACAACAGACACAGACAATCCAATCAACCAATCAGGACTCAAAGCAAATACATGTAGCCGGTGCCAAGCGCGGGAAAACGCGTGCGAGCAAGTCACGATTCGTTTAGGTTTTACATCTGGACCCGGTTGTTCGAAAGCCGGTTAACGCTAACCCAGGATTAAAACTTAACCGAGGATTTCATTTCTCTTGTTAGAAGTGTTTTGAAAAGCTAATTATAAGTTACATGCGAAGACAAGTCAGAGACGAAACTAAACGGCAAAAATTCTTTGGAAAAATCTCCATTGATAAATTATTTAACTGGAATCAAAATTGATGCTAACCCTGGGTTAGCTTAACCGCGCTTTGAACAACCCGGCTCTGATTGGTCGAGAAACTGGCGCTAGATATTTTAGCAAATCACAAAACGTAGCAATGTAAATCCAAAGCAATTGCGAAATTACTGTCGCGACTCGATTGGAAACCGGCCGATTTGTTTATTGCACAAGAATTTGGTTTTATCGACTGAGTCGATAAGGTAAATTAGCCACCGTAAAAAGATTCAAGAAAGCTGACGTTTCGAGCGCTAGCCCTTCGTCGGAGCGAATCCGAAGGGCTAGCGCTCGAAACGTCAGCTTTCTCGAATCTTTTTACGGTGGCTTATTTACCTTATCGACTCAGTCGATAAAACCAAATTCTTGTGCTTCACCCCCACCGACGCAGCACCACAGTTTCTCTAGAAACTAACCCCATTTATTTGTTTATTGACTTATACCCTGTTCACACCAACACTTAAACATGTTTAAATGTTGTTTAGTTTAAAACAAGTTTAGAAAAATACCCCCAAACGTGCCGTAATATTTGGAGTGAAATCTTTACTAAAAGCGACTTTATTGACTTTTATTACCATTCCAGGTAGTATGAGTCATATACGTTGTGGTGCAATTTTATCCTTGGTGCAAATTTTATTTTCCTTTGTTTAAAACTCATTATCATACATTATCATATATTTCCATACCCCAAAACAAAGGAAAATAAAATTTGCACCAAGGACAAAATTGCACCACAACGTATACATTTAAAAACGTTCAAGATACAGGCTAGAAACGTAGTTAAACTAAACAACATTTAAACATGTTTAGAGTGGTTTTAGTTTACACGTGAAACACTGTCTCACAATTAGTATGTGATAGTCCACATTAAACAAAAGAAAACAATATAATTATAGTCTAATAGTGCGTACTATTCTACTATCTATTTCACGGTCAAAGTAAAATCACTCTAACCGTTGGCGTGAATGGGGTATTAGGTTTGAAACTTTCATTTTTTTCCTTAGGATGAGTGAGTTAGTTCAGATGCGGCAGCGGTCACCGTGGTTATGGAATGATATTATCTACAGTTTAATTCCTTCGGGAAGGGAACACAATAAATGTCTTCACATCCTCCATGACTTTACAAACAAGGTGATATAAATATGTTTTTACCTTTAGTAAGCATTTTGTGTTTTGTTTTATTTTGAGGAATGATAGTGCAGTTGAGTTCTCGGAAGGTGATTGTTCCATTTATTTATTCATTTTCCAGTGAAAAACACAGTAGGCTGATTATTTAAACGAAGTTTTAGACGGTATTTAACAAAACCGCGATCTAAACCAATTTCAATCTGGCGAACCCTTATATTTAGACGTTATTTACTGTATGCAGTGTCCAGAAGGCATATTACACAGACTAGATAAGCATTTATCTACTTAAAATGACCCACTTGTAAACAGATATGGAGGTATTGATTATCTTAAACCCCAGTCTAAGTTAGAATTCGTTTAAATAACCGGTCCAGTGAGTTGCTGGTCGTTTATTATTCGTTTCTGTCCTGTTTTGGTGATGCAATGTTCTGATCACCCAACACAACTAGAGCGAAACAAGGAGAAACGTCGATCTTTTCCATCGTTAGGTTATTGATGAACGAATCGCTGAAAGAATGGCCACGAAAACTCGGTCACAAGAAGAAAAGATGAAGGACGAGGAGAATGAAGACGATGGTTTGTTTAAAAGAAAAAAGCGCCTGGCATTCCTTGATCTGCTGCTTGAAGCTTATGACAACGGAGAAATTTCACGAGAAGGAGTCAGAGAAGAAGTGGATACATTCATGTTCGAGGTTAGAGTTTTGGTTTCTTGTTAGTTTTGTTGATCAAGTTAAGCTACCAGTATTCATAACGATTAATTGTAATCACGGGGCATATTTATGAATACATTATTTTTATTGTCTCGCTGACGGTGGAAAACGATGGATAGGCTGTCTTCTTGGCTACATTGCTGGCTGGTTAAATTGCTGACTGGCTGCGAGTGACTGGCTGAGTCACTGACTGCCTGAATGACAGGCTGACTCAATGATTTACTGACTCACTGAATGATTGACTCACTCGCTCACTGACTCACTGACTGACTGAATGACTGAATGACTGACTGATTCACTGACGGACTCACTGACTGACTCACTGACTGACTGCTTAACGTACCGACCAACTGACTGCCTGAAAGGCGGGCTGGTTGGCTGCCTGCCTGCCTGACGGACTTACAGGCCTGTCACTTTGTTCAGTGACTGGCTGACGGATTGCCTATTTGTCTCTGTGGCTGATTGATAGATGGACGGTTAGATGGGTTAGATTGACATCCCTCTTATTGACTGGCTTGCTGAGTGATAGAATGGTTGATTTATTAAGTGATATCTGTAGACTAAACTGGAGTTATGACTGACTGGATATTTAAGTTATAGTCCACGTTCAATATATCAAAGATTTAACATGGCTTTAGGGTTTTCTGTCAAACTTCTACATTTTGTCCGTTATTTGGGCGTATATTATTATAAGTATTAAAGTCACATAAACCTTTAAAGTTACATACAACGCGTAAATAAACAAAAAAAAAAAAACACTGGTTCTCTTTTGCCGGATCTCCAATGTAGACATGCTCGAGCAAGGCGTCGCTTCTGTCTTAAAGTATAATGAACGATACAAAACTGAAAGTGGAAAGGCTCGCTATCGAAACATCAACTTTTTAAATCTTTTTTACGTTGGCCAATTTACCTCATAACTCCGTTAATAAAACCAAATTTCGTTTAAGCCGCAGTGCTAGCCTTGTATTCAGTTTCATTTTATTGAAGGCATGTTACAAATTTCATATCGAAAGTGGGCTGTCGATCTCAATGAATAGTTTATTAAGTGGCTGATATATAGAGGATGTGATAATATAGCGTTGACAAGTAGACATGTAATATTCTTTTTTGTTATATAGATATCGATGAAATATCAAGAGACAAGACATTTTTCACCTCTTCAATTTAATTGCAGTTTATAGTTACAGGGAGGGTTTCACGGTTCGGCGCATGTGCACAGATTAAAATGCTTTATTCGCTTTCTTACCAATTTTATCGGTTAAAAATCCACTCACATTTACTTCAATAATCACACACTATAATTAGTCCAAACAAAGCGAAGGATGACCAAATTTTACAGAAAATTTCAACGAATAACACCGACAAAGTCAACACTGAATAAAACCTTTGACCCGAAGGATTTATTCTACGCTCTAGTGGCTTTCATGGCGAACATGGGTATGCATAATCATCCATTCAATCAGCTGGCTGACCGAGACATTTTCACGGGCAAATTTCCCGCCGGAGTTATCTACTCGCTTGCGATTGGTCTAAACAATGAAATTAAATGGGTAACGTCAGTAGCTTGCACATGCGCCGAACCGTGAAACCCTCCCTTTAATGCACTGATCTAAAAACTGCCGTTTCTCCTCCTTTAAACCTTCAAATCTCATTGAATATAGTCAAATTTTGGCTAAATAACATTTCAAATCGGATTAATGCAATAGTAGAAAATATAAGAGTACACAATTTTCTTTTAGGTTGAAATATACGGAATACACAGACGGAATAGCATCATTCGCCGGAGTCAGTCAATTTTGCACGCGCATCGATATCTTCACATGTGAAAGATAAAATTAGTATCTTCACTGCATGACTGTAAGCGGTGAGGTGATCACATTTTAGAAAATAGAGAAATTCTAGTATTTCATCGATATCTACAATGTACTAAATACATGTTATTAATATTTTCCTTGTCAGGGTCATGACACCACAGCAGCCGGTATCACGTGGGCTTTGTATCTCCTTGGCCGTCATCCTGTAATACAAGAAAAAGCTCATGAAGAAGTGGATAACTTTTTCGGTGAGTATTCTGTTCCCTCGGCCTGGTGGCTTGTTTGAACCCTATTTTGTACCTGGATGGAGGGAGACATTATGAACTAAATTTTCTTATCTGTGAAAAAAAAAAACTGCTCTTATTAAAGACGGCGACTGCGTCGTGGCGCCAGCGTTTTCGAAAAGATCTGCGCACACTAAAATGCATATTTCCGTAAATCTTCTGCTTCTAGAAGATGGGGACACAGGACTACTCTAAACTTTTCTGCAGATCTAAGAGAAACACCCACCATAGCTGCTTTTAAGCGTGGCTTGTCCAAAGCCAAATCTTAATCCGTAGTTGTATTTGAGCATTATATCTTTAGCGTGTATTTAGCATGTAAATCGATCTAATTTTATCTCCTTTCTTAATTTATTCTTTTCTATGATATTTATACTTTAGTTGAGTGTCTTAGTAGTTCATGCTAATTTTTATTTTATGTCTTTAAGTAACAATCCGTGTAAGAAGTAGGCAATTCTCTATTGTTCCGATGCATTTCGCTTTCCCCACATAAGAATGTTTAGATTTTCGTACTGAGAATACGTCAACCTATGGACAGCATGGTTTTGAAATAAAATTTACTGAAACTTTATTTTAAAGCGATGTTTCTTTTGTGTTACAAGATTTCAGCCAATCGTGAGACTCCAAAACAATGGCCAAGAAAGACTTCTAATTTTCCATGTTCCCCACATAGAATTTTTGTTACATTAAAAATCACAATAGTTTTCACTAAAAGGGAATCAATTAGTAAACTAGAGATAAATAAATGCGCTGCCTGATGAAGTTATGGTAGATTTTCATGTTTTAGCCAACGAGGTGGAAGGTTTCAACAATAGCACAATTCACACCTTTCTGCATTCCGTGCATTTGGGTTGCCTACTTCTTACACGGATTGTTACTTAATGAGTACTTTTGAAATTAGTAAAATCATGTAATTTTCCTTAGATTATTTGCATTTTTTTATTATCTTAATAAAGCACCGTTCTGTAAACCACTTTGTGATATAGGCTTCCTCGTTAAGGGGGTGAAACTTAACAACGGTTTTGGAGTCGTTGCTAGGGACATTATTTCATGGTTAGCATTTCTCACTGTTATAAACTGCTAATATGGTGGGAACTATGAAACTGGACACAAGACATCACTAAATCGACGTTGCACATGCGTAACTAGTGCCAGTCCTCAACCGCGCGTAAGAATGAAAAAGCGCAAAAACTCAAAGGAAAAGAGATAAAAATCTGATTTGTTTTTTTTTTTTTTTGCGAATCATAAACAATTCCACTTTTTTTAAAAAATCTGTAGCATGGAATTACCGTTAAGACGAAAAAAAGGAAAGCTATTAAAGAAAATGTATTAAAATACACCTTTATGGCGTCATAGCTTTTCAATAACGTGAATTTTAAAAAATACATGCTTAAGATTTTTTTATTAGGATGTTCTTAAGCCGTTGACATTGGTTTTAGTGGGAAAAATGTAAGATGTTTGAGTTTGAAGGGTTTTTATGTTCTGGTCACGTGACTTACCAAATATGGTTGTGATTCATAAAATTTGATGACCTTTGATGGAACCATTAACAGAATGAACGTGACCAAACATCATGGCCGAGGCAGTAAAGAAACTCATTGTATGACGTTTGGTACTTTTCCATAGCAACCACCTCGTAGTTAAGTTTCTCCCCCCCTTAAAGATTAAAGTTATTATTATAGCTGGCGTGTTCAAAGTTATTCACTCTGGAGAACGTTTTAAAAGATCCGTTTTCGTTTGTCGAAGACGCCGTGTTAGTGTAGGTGATAGGCCTAAACATGATTCTCTGTTTTGCAGAACAGCGTCCAGAAAAACTAACCGTGGAAGATTTGAAGGAGCTGCGTTACTTGGAATGTGTTATCAAGGTATTTGTTGCTCTACTTCGCCAAACTAAGACACGTATGACAAATGAAGTATATGAATGGATCAGATATGAACTGTGCATATATAATTTGAAGTGAAGAGATGATCCTCGCGGTTGTGTTTGCAATTTGAAATGCTACTGATGGTCAAAATTTAGCCATAGCCGGGGGGGAAGAGATCACTTGGTTTTATCTAAATGTATAGTGTAAGTCGTTTTGGGCAAGGTGTGACTGTCTCGACTATTGTAGATTCGTTTTTGTTAACGACAATTAAAACCGCTTATATTCTGTTTATTTCAAGGAAGCCCAGCGCTTGTTTCCATCAGTACCATTTTTCGCACGAACTACTACTGAAGACTACCATTTGGGTAAGGTTAATGTTTAAAACTGTGAAAAGTCAAACTCTGGAGTATTTGCAAGCACTGTTTAAACGCTTCAGCAAAGACTATGGACGTTTTTCTGGGGGGGGGGGGGGAGGGAATCAAAATATTTTTGGGACTTTAAATATACACGTGAAATTACTTTGCTTTTTCTTTGGTTTGTTTATTTGTCGTCGTCGTCGTCGTTGTTGTTGTTGTTGTTGTTGTTGTTGTTTTGGGGGGTCGAAATGTTTTTGGGACTTTTGAGAAATTCGGCCCAAAGTTTTGTATAAGGGCATTGTTTCAGAAACTTTGGAATCTATAAAGTTAACACACGTGCAATTGCGTTGCTTCTTATTTTGTTTATGTTTCGTTTGTTTTTTTTTTTTTTTTTAGGGGGGAGGCTCGAAATGGTTTTGGGACTTTTAAGAAACTCACCGCAAAGTTTTGTATAAGAGCATTATTACATAAAAAAAAGTCGCACACGAGCCAGATGGCCCACACGGCCGGAGCTTAACCCGGTTTCTGTAGCATGAAGCAACTAGGAATATTGCTACTCCCCCCTGGATGGGATGCTAGTCCATCGCAGGGTTACCCCCAGCATTTTATCGCCGGTACCCATTTATACACCTGGGTGTAGAGAGACAATGTGGGGTAAACTTGCTTGTAATTACTTTTTGTTGTTGTTGTTGTTGTTTATTTTTGGGTGTGGGGAATCAAAATGTTTTTGGGAGCTTTGAGAAACTCACCCCAAAGTTGTGTAAGGCGCATTGTTTCATAAACTTTAGAATCCGTAAACACACATGAAATTGCTTTGCAGATGGCTACACAGCCCCAAAAGGAACCACCGTAGGAGTGGCAACCATTGCACTCCACAGAAACCCAGAGGTGTGGCCAGCACCGCTTGAGTTCAATCCAGATCGTTTTCTTCCAGAAAACAGTCAAGGACGCCATCCATTCGCTTTTATTCCGTTCTCAGCTGGAGCAAGAAACTGCATTGGTGAGTTTGTACATGTAAGCTGTGTAGTCGAACCACGCTTTTTGGATAGCTGCTTAATGCAGACACCTCCATATTACGGACACTTTTTACCACAGGCCTACCATCGTCTGTTTCTGTGGTGTGCTGTGGACCTGTTATGGAGGTATTGGTTAATTAGACTAGCCTTACTATAGTGGCTTTTACACGTGACTTCACGGCGGCCATATTAGTGTCCCAAAACAATGAAATGGCGGCCATATTGATGTCCAAAAACAATGAAATGGCGGCCATATTTGTGTCCCAAAACAATGAAATGGCGGCCATATTGGTGCCCTAAAACAATGAAATGGCGGCCATATTGATGTCCTATTCTTATTCAAACATTTCCCATTAGTTGTTTCAGGGTCGTGACTAGAATGGACACTCCAAAATCAGGTTGGACAACTTCGGACACTTATTGAGAGTTATATAACGTAATGTCGACACTTAGAATTTTATTTTCAATAAATTTTTAAGTGTAAAAAAGAAAATCTAAAATCCCCACTCAGGATTGAACCTGTGACCTCAGCTAGGCTTAGGCTTACATAGCCTACCGCACCACTGTACCACCTAGCTTCTCGGGTTGATTAGTCAAACTGCTACTCCTAACCTCAACTGCAAGCTGACCAGTTACTCCGTTATATAAGTCTCAATAAGGCGTCCGAGATGGTCCAACCTGATTTTGGAGTATCCATTCTAGTCACCACCGTTGTTTTAGCACTCCAATATGACCGCCGGTCACGTGAGTGAAAACACTCTATAGGCGAAATAAATAGAGGTTATTCAGCGTAAAGTTGTGTAATACGCTGAGTATTTTTACGAGTCAGTTTTTATTTTTTCGAGCCTTTAGACGAGAAAACATAAAAACTGACGATTAAAAATGTCCAGCCATATTACACAACTTTTCGCTGAATAAATTGTTTATGATACGACAGTAATAACTGGCGTTGGTCAGCCAGGCCCACGATACATTTTATTATTGACAAAGGACTATAATATTACAAAAACTCTAAGTGCACCAGAGCCGGACACGTAAACCTCAAAAACCCAACTGTTGAAAAAATAGGGACCGTGTACCCCCGACCTATGCAGTGGTGCTACCTTTGGGGTTTTAAGGTGTTTAACTAAGAAATAAACGATTAAAATATGCGGCTAAAATGGCGATAATAAGTCTTAAGGCAATACAATAAACAACTAAGACGAGAGTTAACTTGTTTGAACAGTATTAGAGGCAGCAAGGCTGACCGTAGAATGACACAAATCTATCAACGGACACTTTTCAAACTCGCGAACTTTGAGCCCCTGCTCACTACACTAGTACCCTGTTCTCTGTACCGTGCCGGGCAAAATATTAATTTATGCTAATCAAGATATCACAAATTACATGTTTTCTTTCATTTTCTTTCTTGTCCTCTTCACCTATCGCCTCGATTAGCCTAAGCTAACCGCGGGTTGCGTGAAAAATTTCCTTTCTTTTTCCTTTTTAGTTTCCTTTATGTATTTATTATAATACTAATTTATTAATTGTTATTGTAATTGTAATAAAGTTGTTGTTGTTGTTGTTGTTGTTAACTGCGTTTCTCGTGTATTTTCATTTCCTAAATATTTATGTACTCTTGTGTTTTTGGTCTCTGTTTAGGTCAGCGGTTTGCCCTCCTTGAAGAGAAAATTGTCTTGTCTCACGTCTTGCGGAACTTTAACATCGAGTCCACTCAAACCTTTGATGGTCTTCGGACATGCGCAGAACTGATCACCAGGCCAAAAGAAGGGATATTCGTCACTTTAAATAAACGGCAGTAAAGTCAAATCACATATATGCACAGAACCGATCAACATATCAGAAGAACGAATAAAAAATTATTAGTAAAATGGTAGTCTAGCATAGAAAAACACTTTTTTTTTAATGTAAACTTTATACTATATTAAAATATTTTACAGTAGAACACTTATAGTGACAAAAACAAAGAAATAACAATAGGTTGATTTTTTAACTTGGCACCAAGGCTTTGGGACAAGAACGAAAGAAATTGATTATTCATCCCTGAACCTCAATTAGTCTCCCACGCAGCCGTTATTTGTCTCGTCACGCAACGCTTCGTGACGTTGGGAGGAGCATTGCGTGACGAGACAAATAACGGCTGCGTGGGAGACTAAACCTCAATGTGTAATAGTCTGTTGTATTTCCATAATTCTCGTAGCAAAGTATGAATTTTAATATATCGAAATAGGCTTGTTAAGAAAAGATTAAGGGTAATATTACAGAGAAGTTTATATAAACAGAAAACAAAAGCAGTTGCATGAGGAGGGTGAAGGAGGACAAAATTGGTGGCGGATGTTTAAAGAACACACGCAAAAAAAGAACATTAGTAACAGTTTTTATGGTACTTACCACTGAACCAAAATAGGTCATTTGCACGATGACGTTATTTGACTACTACTACCAGAATCCTTCAGTTTTTTGTTTTGTAGTGCAAATTAGGGCTATTGTTATTTAAACCGCACTGGGATTACAAAATTTGAATAAGAAAGGAAAAACGAAATGAATTCTGGTAGTAGTAGTCAAATGACGTCATCGTGCAAATGGCCTATTCCCAGTAATTTCGATTTGAAAGTAAATGTAACAATTCATTTTCCGGAAATTTCCGTAGGAAATTGTGGAATACATACTGAGTTAGTTCCTTCATCCGAAAATAACCAAAATAATGAAATGGCGGCCATATCGGTGTCCTAAACGAATCCTATAGGACTTTAGCTCTATTCTTATTCAAACATTTCTTATTGTTTTAGCACTCCAGTATGGCCACCGGTCACGTAAAGTGAAAACACTCTATCGTTTTACGTTTAGAGAAATAAAATCAGTGTTCATCAGTATATATAAACAGTATAAACAGTAATTAGCGTTATAATAATAATGTTAGTGCGCTCTGATTGGCTCGGGATAGCAAGTGCTATTCACCTCCAAGCAATTTGCGCGCGAAAATTGCAATCGTTGACAGGAATAAATGAGTTAAAAATCATCATTTTCGTGCTATATTATCTCACTGTTTTAGTATATGCTAAAACAACTATTCACCTCAGTGTCGGAGGCCAGTGATGGATATTTACCAAGCCGCGCTATATTATCTCACTGTTTTAGTATATACTAAAACAACTATTCACCTCAGTATCAGTGGCCAGTGGCTATCTCCACTTCGGTGAATAGTTGTTAAATATACCTTATTACATGAAATTTTCGCGACACGTTAATTTCGCGATTTAAAAAAAATCGCGAAATTTAAGTGACGCGAAAATTAAATGTCGCAAAAAAAACGTGACGCGAAAATTATGTCAATAATTAAAAAACGACTTTATTACCATTACACACGTTTATAACAATCATTTTGAACTATTCTGTGGTAATGTTCTGGTCCTTCAAGCATGAACTACAAACCGTGCCTTGTATACACTGAGAACATCTTTCTTGTTACTATTTACATAATCAGTTGCGTTTCTGTTTATTTGGACATTGTTGATTAAGTTGTTTGATCAAATTCAGGGACATGTTAAATAACATTGACAAAGAAATAAAGTGTGTCTCACTCAAAAACGCGAAATTAAAGTGAGTCAAAATGCAAAATTTTCGCAAAATCGCGAAATTAAGGTGTCGCGAAATATGCGAATCTCAAAATCGCGAAATCAACGTGTCGCGAAAATTTCATGTAATAAGGTATATTAAAAAAAAACAGATCTCGGGGGTATGAGGTAGTAGTTACGTAGCCTAGCTCGGTGCGTGAACGAGCGGAGAATTCGCACCTACAACCTCTGTCAGCACTCGCGATACTTTTCCTTCTGCTCACGCCTTTGCTCCCTACTATCTGTACGCCTGAAAAAGGCTAGGAAGTTGACGAAACAGAGAAAAAATTCTCCATGACGTCAACTGTGCGTCTGTACTCTAATAGATTATAGGTAATGGCCAATCACAATGCGCTTAGTATACTGTATTAACACCAATTGACTCGAGCACTCGGTGGTGGTCTGGTACAGATGTAGATCCTGGTAGTGGTGTCCGACGTCCTTCTGGACGGTATGATTTGGACCCTATCTAACAGCCGATACATTAGCTGAAGTGACAGATTCAATTGTGGGCGGGGTCTTTTATATTTTCCCTTTAATAACAGTTAAACAATTCTCAAAAACAAATAGTGCCGACGTTACGTTATATAATTCTCAATAAGATGCCCAACCGCCTTCCCGGCTACTTATTTGTATGTCATTGAATATGAATGGTTTCCTTTGTTTTCATATGCCTCGTTCTTCCAAATGTTTTATAGGGAAATGTAAATAAGTGGCCGGGTATTCTAAAATCGCTCGAAAATACCTTTTGGGTACGAAAAAAAGTCAGGTAGTAAATTCGGGGCCGGGATAAGTTCTGCCGCTGAGATATTCAGCTAAAAGTACCGAGGAGGGACACTGGCCATTTTTATACTAGAGACGCATTATCCGTCTGGACGAACTTGGGCGAATATTTGTAGTTCGTCTGGTTATGCGTCTCTAGTATAAAGACGGGCACAAGACGCATTATCCGTCTAGACGAATTATCTTTTGTAGTGCGTCGTTCAAGACGCATTTCGAACGATAGTTCGTCTAGACGGATAATGCGTCTTGTGCCCGTCTTTATACTAGAGACGCATAACCAGACGAACTACAAATGTTTGCCCAAGTTCGTCCAGACGGATAATGCGTCTCTAGTTGTTCGTCCCGTCTTTACACTAGACGCATAACATGACAGACGCATTATTCGTCTGGACGGATAATGCGTCTCTAGTATAATCAAAGGGCTCTTAAAGCCATCTCGTTAATGCGTTGAAACATGAGGTTAAAAAAAAGAAGAATCTAAAATAAATATAAAATAAATATGGTAAAGATGGCGTTGTAGAATCAGACATTATGTAGAAAATGCGAGGCGCAGTAGTCAACTGGATATGGTTCTTGGCAGGATAGAGAAGATTGAGAGAACTTGGTTTGAAAATTCATGTTGGTGCAAGTCAAAAAAAGTTATGAGTAACAAAGAATCACGAGTGTGAATGTAAATAATTTTGATGTTAGGGAAGTGAAAGTGAAAGACTTTTCCCGCCTTCCTAGCTAATTGACGATGAAAATGTGTTGTTGGTTCAATTTACACAGTGCATTTTCAGTTATTCATTGTCTATTTTCTGTTGGGATATTTGACAATGGAAAAGACTTTCTAAATCAAATACAATAGATTGCCGCAATTTTAAAACAATTAAAAGCCCACATCGATAATACGTCACGTGCAATGACTTTATATCTGATCAGATGAGATATTAATATTAATTATCAAAATATCAATTGACACAACAAATGGTGACTGAATCTTTAATATTCTTTAAAGTAAGGCCCGATTCAAACATTGAACTTCACATTTGCCGAATCTAATGGAAGGAGGCCGTAACAACATGTCATTTCTCTAGAGCTGCCTTTCCCCATGCCAGGACAATTTGAGCTATGTTTAGCAGACATCGCGCCATCAGCCATTTCTTTTTCAACTCTCCAGCAGTATTCGAAAATAGAACGAAAGTCAAAATTTATGGTATTTTGCTGTTCCTACTCTTGCATAATGAAACGGAAAGTTTTGTAGTTAGCTAAAGTATCAAGTCTGCTGTTTTATATATTTTGACGTGAAAAATGGCGGGAAAATGGTGATCACGTGGTCATTTTTCGGTCACGTCTGCTATGGACGCACTTATATAGAAAATATTGGGTCTGGAGCGGATAAACAGGGCACCACTCCTGGCGGTCACTTTTTTAGTTTCCCTTAGATCGAAATGAGGTTCATGACAGGCCTGCACCGACTCCGCTATGTGGTTTTGCGGTTGCGATGCATTTATATTAGCTTTCAAAGTTTGGCTGTTATGAGTCGTGTCGTTAAGTGATTTACGTCTTGTATGATGTGTTAGGCGGCGTTTTGTAAATAGTTTTCAGGAATGGTTGGTTTTGAACGAAACTCCATTTTTCATCAGTATTTGTTTAAGGTTTTTCAGTCGTGGGTGAAATGTTGTGACAAAAGGCGTTATTATCTCGCGAGTTTTTTCGTTTTGTTTTCATGCCAATTGCGTTCCGGCAAAAGTGAAATTCAGAATACCAGTGCATTTAGGAGGGTGCTGATTTGTTAACAGTTAACTGACAATTGCCCAAAAATATAGTAGTTAACTGATAAATGAAAAGTTACCGTATTTTCTCTATAAAATGCCCCCGGCGTTTATTTCAAACTTGGCCTTGTGGACCCGGCGTTTCTTTGTATCAGCAGTTTTTTCTCGCCCGCCATTTTTTAAGAAAGGGTTATTATTCGTTTTTCTTGGCAGCCTTGTACCTTGCCCTTAAATCTTAAGTTTATTATACCACAAACAAACGTTTGAGGAGCTTACTTACAACTTCCTCAATTATACCCGGCGTTTATTCGGGGCCCGGCGTTTAATCGAGAAAATACGGTAACAGTTAAGTGACATTCTATTAATTATACTAAATTAACGATTGTTGTTGTTAATAAAAGCAATATAGTTTTTTCCTAACAGCAAAGCTATTTTGTGACTTTTACCTGCCTCGCTGCGTGACCAGGTGACATATTAACCGATATTATATGCGAAAGGTACCAGGGTCGTAGAGCGTTGACCTTGATCTCCGTGATGGCGTCGAGTGGCGTGGTCAAAGTTATTCTGAGTTTTTATCGAGATGATGACAAAGGATCGGCATTCGAATGACACATAAGTCGCATACCGTTTGACATGACAAAGCACAATTCAATGGACATATAATCAAACAATAAGCGGAAAGTTTGGACTCGGTGAGTTTGATTTAAAGTTGTTCCGATTAGAGAAGATCGACGGGAAAGCTGTTACAAAGGCTCAGTTGGAAATGGAGCTACCTTTTCTAATGGGAAGTGTGACAAGTGATGGTGGTATGGTGTGTATTTTGTTTCGTCATTTTGTCCTAGCACGCGAACGCGGGTTGACCCAGGGGTTAACCACACGAGCCCTTTTCAGTGTTAGATTAAATGAGTAAGATTTCTGATTACACTAAAACCTGTATTAAGCAGACTCCAAAGTAAGTGGACACACCGTATTTTATTGGACACAAGCATCAGTGAGTTTCGATTTTTTTTCCTTCCCATACTCTCTGTGTACGATCCTGTATCAAACAGACATCTTTAATACTGACGATCCTTATTACGGTTTTGGAAGCTATCTTGACAGGTGAGAAATTATGGTTTTTGTATGAGAATCTAATGTCGAATAATTTTCGTAAAGCGGCTGTTCTAAGTCCAATCCCAAAAACGCATTCACTCTGGTCATTCTCATGGCCTTTAAAGTAACCTTATCTTAACTTTGCAAATTTAAAAGCCTTACTGATATACGTAATTTCCTACTTGTCAAGCTAAATCACTTGATAAGATCAATGAATGAAAATATTGAAATGAACCGATTTCCGACAGCGTGACGCAGTTAAAAAAGAAAAACATAAATTTTTTTTATACAAGCGCATGAGTATAGGCTACCAGTGTAGCCTCTTCTTAACTGACAATTGGGTACCCCCATTAGCACCCTTATTTAGCAGTGCTAGATTAATTTGTCGTGTGTTTGGCCTTGTTTACAAAATGGTAAAGTAAGCTCACTGTAGCTGTCGAGAAAAAGCTGCGCCGGGTTTACAGCTCTTTACAGGCAAATTCACCGCGAGAAACAACTTCAAGCATCACGCTTCAGTGAATGTTCTGACACCTATAGAATGAATTGAGTTCCATTGTAATAATCTAATGGATAGTATCAATTATATATCCGGAAAAAATCTGGTCATTTCACGAACAGAAATCTAGAACCGGAAAGGAGGAAACAGTTACGCATTAACATCGGAACGGATAGATTGCCGTCCAAAATGGTGGCGCTGTTCAGATGTGTGTTACTTTTCCTTTATACCCTCTTAAAGTTTGATGTTCCCAATGTTTACGTATTTTTTTACGAAAGAGACGATAACTTAATTTGTTATATGTGGTTTTCATGTTACGTCATCGCCGCCATGCTGGTGGACATAAACAATAGTTCTCTCATTAGCTCCTTTTGTTCGTCCACCAGCATTTGTTCGTTTCACTATTGTTATCTATGTCTCTAGAGATTGATTGCAAACCACCTATAGGAACGAAATTAAAAAAGCCCGTCAAGGTTGTTGAAAGGAGGTGTCGCAGAAGATTCCTGTCAGTTTTTAGAATTTTCAGTCAGTTCAGTTGCAACCTGTTGGTAAACGAACTTGAAATGTTCACCTGTATACAGACTTCTATTTTATGAGAGGGGTGAATGCAGCGATCTGTTTTTGGTCGTATCGTAAGTGTCTCAGTAAAGGCTGTAATTTTAGCTTGTATTCGCTGCGCTTTACAGCTGCGTGGAGCTCGCTAAAACCTTCGTTGGCATTTTTGACAGTCTAGCGACTGTTACGTTTAAGCCTAGCTTTTTCAGCTGCATGTAGAAGGTAAGTCTTCTAAAAACCTATTAAGAAAAATTTAATACAGTGCACCATGGATATAGATAAGTACAGTTTTAAGGGGTTGCAACGGTTAAATTCCTCTTCATAAATATTTCAATACTATTTGTCTTTTGAATTAAGAGTAAACTAAATAGGTATCGAGTCCATCCATTTGAATTAATGATTTCAACTGATTTTTAAAGGCCTTAATTATTATATTGTCTACGAACTTCTCATTGCGTTAAAACCACACGGCTAGGCCTTGCACGCTCAGCTTATTACAAGTGCACGACTCATCGTCGTACATTTTTATCCAATTGAATTCCGGTTATGCAAAAATTGATTAAACTCGAATCCTTCGTAGAACTCGAAGTTTACGCTAACTGTTACAAAAATCGATTACATTGAAATGGCATTATTTGGCAAGAGAATAGACCAAAATCTTGTAAAATTTTAAATATTCCCGGAAATTTCTTTCACAGTGTGGCGCGTTTTAGCAACTGATCTTGAAAATCCACCGGCATAAAGCCATCCGAGCCAAATGAACAAGTATTTGAGAATGCAATGAAATTCATCGGAACTTGAATATAAAATTTGAACTCATTTGAGTCAGAACAGCGAATTGATAATAATTATGTTTCGTTTCTTGATAGATCATGGCAGGGAATCCCGGAACGTCGAGTTGGACATCGAGTTCGAGTTCGAGTTCGAGTTCGAGTTGGACTTCGAGTTGGATTTCGAGTTGGACTTCGAGTTGGACTTCGAGTTGGACTTCGAGTTAAAAAAACAAAATACAAATATGAAAAAATATAATCGGCACTTACACAAAAGAAAAAAGGTCACGAGAGGATACTGCCTTTTGTCACAACGTACCATCAAGCAGCACAGGTAGCCTAAGCTCAAGTGATAAACGTCGTGGTAAATGGCGTAATAGCGAAATTATAAGGATTTGTATTGGGAAAATTCACTTCGAGTTTGAGCGTAAAATTAGGAACGATATTTGAATAAAACTGGTTCATCTGAACTTCTTTGTGTGTTTACTTGTGCCTCAGTGAGTGGTTTTGCGGTCGATTCGCGATTCCAGCGATTTTTAGTTCAACTGTTTCAGTCCTCCCTCTGAAAGAGACAGCACTCCGCTCATCGAGCCGATCGGATCCACCGAAGGAAATCGGCGGTAAAAATCGCTCCAACGCCTCCAGTCACCTCGAAATTCTACTTAGACCATAGTCGATGGTTCTGCTTTCCATTCGTTATCTTCATCAGAGTCGCACATTACATTGAGAGAGAATTAAAGGTCGCTAATCTCTGCAAACTTTCCCGTTTTGAGCCATCAGAAACGGCTTTATTCATACTTCGCGTTCATCCGTTCAGTAGCCGTGCGGTTTTGCCGTTCGAACGGCATATATATTAGCCAAGTTAATCCAATGGCAAAATAGATCAAGTCGCTCATCTGTTCACTATTTAAAGTACATGCAATTAACGAGATATCTCCAAACAAGTCTTCTTCTGCAATAAGCTTTACTCGCAGCACTTCACTTTCCAGTGGAAACTACTAGTTTATCTTGTACAGGATTTTACTGATCCAGATCCGCGCGGCCAAATTTCTTGCCTACCGGTAGGCAAGATATTTGGCCGCGCGATACAAACGTCTGTGAAATTTGCCGACTTGGCGGAGCTATATCTCCATTATTTTAAAAGATATCGCTTTTAAACTCGGCCATTTTACTATTTTTGAGATGCTTTTCCCAGCAGTGTCGATGGATTATTGCTATCAGGCCCATATAAAATTTTGGAAAAACCGTGATAAGGTCTATTCTGAAAACGTCTTGCGATACATGTTTGTAACCGCAAACAGGAAATTGTATTACTTACTCAAACTATCATCACCTGATCACCGGAGTGTCCGTGATAAAGAGGTTAAGTTTATATTAATTTGCTCTCTGGGACCGAATTTAGTGTCCGTTGTCCGTATTAGAGAGGGTCCGTATTATAGAGGTCTTTTTTAAAGAAAATATGTGCGAATTTTGTCGGGACACAGGAAACTGTCCGTAATAGAGAGGTATCCGTATTAGAGAGGTGTCCGTAAGGGAGGTTCGACTGTCGATTTTTATCGATTATAGTTTTTCATATTTCGAAATCCAACTCGAAGTCCAACTCGAACTCGAACTCGATATCCAACTTGACGTTTCGGGATTCCCATACTGGGACGTTCATACTTGCATTGCGTGAGAGCTCTAGAATAATTCAGGAAATAACGCTTTTCCACTTATGCTGATAAGCGTTCATGTTTAAAATTCTAAGCCGCCACCGGCGTACTAGAACAAACGCAAATTTTGCTCTGCCATATCGCTCATATTAAAACACAAACTTTCCCGTCCCATTTAACTTTCTTAAAACGTCGCCATTCGTAAAAATACACCGTGAAATTCTCAAACTGCGTTTGCCAAAAAAAACGCATTTGACCTATTTTTGGCTTTACGATAAATGATTGAAGCTGATAGGTAACGTGAGATATCGAAACTTAAGAAGAACTTAATGCCTTTGCGGTAACGTAATGTGAGATATGACAAGTTCATGACAAGTTCTGATTTTTTTTGATTTTCTACTCTTAATAGGGTCAGGGCTTGAGAACCCTGGCGGCACACATGCTTATCTTAAATTGTACCCCCCCCCCCCCCCCCCCCCCGCTCTCTCTCTCTCTCCTCGGCGTTCACATTAAATCACGGACTATGATGGAGCGCGAAAGGCGCAATTTATGTGATTTTGTTTTGCTGGCACCTGTTTGATTTTAGAAAAAAATTGTTTCAGTTCGATGTTATTTTGGGTCGTCTTGTCTTTTTTCAGTGTGGGGGGTGACGGGGGGGAGGGTAAAATTGAATATTCAATTTTTTTCAAAGCGTACATACGGGACAAAGATTTTATGTAGAACGGAATAACGTGATATTATTATGAGTGTAAGTGAATGTTTTTTCAGTTGAGGCATCATCGAAATTCAATTACAATGTTCTTTAAAATAAGGAGGACTATATTAAGAAACTCTAAATAGTGCGTGTCATTTAAGTTATGATAAGATTTCGAAACGTGCTAAAGTTTCATCGAGTTTATACTTGTAGACACTTGTTTGTTATTTTAAGGATAGCTGTGGTGTTGCTTAGTCATGTGTCTATTTGCGCGATAAAAGGGTGTGCCGATTGCGTGAAAGATGAAGGTTCAGCTTGCTCATATGGCATGTTATAGTTAGTCAATGAGCTTACTATAATAACGTTTTCGCAATATTTTTTGTCGTAAGAAATTGCAGAATGTGTATATTGTTAAAAGATTTAGGTTTTACCTTATTGTTTTATTTTTTGGTATTCAAGACAGACATTGTTCGTAGTGTTTGAAAAGCACTTTTTTGTGCAGTTGTCGGCGAATTTGTCTTAAAATTAGATTTACAGCTAGACGGAAAAATTAGTGATTACTCTCTTTTGTTTTTGAACTGAAAAGGTGTAAATCGTTTTAAGTAAGAACATTGCGGCATTGCGGAGATACCTTTTATATTTTGATTGATATGTTTGATAAGACAATCCCTAGGTCTGTGTTTTTATATAACGTTTAATTGGTAAGTTGAAAGAAAATGAAGATGAATTAAAGATGGGTTGTCGGAAATCGCTTTTAAATGTAAGGGTTAGCAACATTGACAAATTGTTTAAGATTGCTTTATTAAATATTGTGTGATGTGCAATATTTTGTTGAAACTTGTTTAGTTGTGGGAGGGCCGAAATATCTACGTTTTCCGGTATCGATTAGCGGTATGTCTGTGATGGACTAATTAGCTACTTGTCAATGGTTTTTGAAGGATTAATTTAATAACGCTGTTGTGTGTTTGTATCGAGATCGATGTGGAATTTTTTGAAAAGCTAAGCGGAGATTGATTTTTGGTATGTGGAGGGTTTAAAAAGAAATGGCTGCATAAGGTAATTATGAATGGGCTATTTGCGAATATATACTATTTGTCTGTTTTTTATTTTCAAGTCGAGAGTTTTGTATTTCCGGTGTCATCTGTTTGCTAACTGCCATGTAACTATTAGGGATTAAATGGATCCTTTTAAGTTTAAGAAATGAATTGGTTTGTATTTGATTGCTATTTGAAGTTAATTCTTGTAAAAAGTGTTCATATTTTTTGGTTTTAGGAGTGGAGAGTACGTTTCGAATGAAATTGCATCTTTTTTTTTTAATATGTGCAGATTTTGTGTCTAAGGCGGTACGTTGATGGGGTGTTAATTTTGTAAAGTTGTAGGGGTATCGGTGTGACAAAGTTATTTCGTAAATTAAAGAAGGAAGGTTCTTCTTATGAAAAATTTTAAAGGTATAATTATATATCAGTTGTTGTGTGACAATGATTGTGATAAAACATTTCATAATATGGGAGTGTTTTGTTTCGAAGGAATTTAAGGAATCTCAATAGATTGATGTTTACTAGAAAATGTATGGTTTTAGAAAATCGCTAATTTTGTTGAGGTTACAGTTTGTCTTTTGTTGTATAATATTGTGTGATGTTGTAAATTGTTTAACAGTGGCTTTTAAAGCCAGACGGGTAGGGTTGATGGAAAATTAAGAGATGTCTGCATTTTCTTTGCTAGAGGGATATTTGGAAGCGGTTCAGCTAAGATGGTGTTCACTAACAAGGGCGATCTGTTGTGTTATAGACAAAATCTCTCTTGAAAAAAATCTACACGCTGAAATCGCTTATAAAATGCGCCGTGTCTAAATACCCGGCAGCCGGGAACGGTCTTAAATAGACTAAATGCCCGGCAAACAGAAATTTTCACAAAATTTTCAATGAATGGCTCTTTCAAACCTTTTGAGAGTATTCGATGTTCGTTTAGAAATGTCAAGCGCTTCCAAAAATTATTTTGCTTTCCAGTTGACGAAATATCCAAGCTTGGGCATACCATAAGATCGCTATGTTCTCGACACTTAGAAAATTTCTGCTGAGACTCGCAGTCAGAAATTTTCACAGAATTTCGACTGAACGTCTCACTCAAACCTCTTTAGTAAAGTTCGTTTAGAATTACCAAGCGATTCCCAAAATTATTTCGATTTTCCAGTTGACGAAATATTCAAGCTTCGGTATACTATAAGATCGCTATGTTTACGACACTAAGAACATTTCTGCAGACTACCTGGCACGGTCTGAAATAGACTAAATGCCCGGCAGTGAGAAATTTTCATAGAATTTTCACTGAAAGGCTCTTTCAAACCTTTTAAGAGCATTCGATGTTCGTTTAGAAATGTCAAGCTTGGATGTTTCGTCAAATGGAAAAGAAAAATAATTTTTGGAATCGCTTGACATTTCTCAACGAACATCAAATACTCTCAAAAGGTTTGAAAGAGCCATTCAGTGAAAATTTTGTGAAAATTTCTGACTGCCGGGCATTTAGTCTATTTGAGACCGTGCCCGGCTGCCGGGCATTTAGACACGGCGAAAAATTCTTCTTAAAATGCTTGCTTGATAAACTTTGTTAACAAAATCAGCAAAATTATTACGTCTTTTGCGTACTATTGCATAATCAAACCGTAATGCATACTCTTGCGTAATCAAACCGAAACATTTTTAGTTAGCTGAATAGGCAAAATCTCACCTCTCTTGCATACTATTGCATAATCATGACACCTCAACATTGTTGTTTCTGTGGTTTAGATAAGAAACATGTACAATCTGTCAGGCGATGAGGTCAGCTCTAAAACAGTTGAAAAACAACTCTGCTATGAACCTCAAAAAGCGGACAAAGAAATTTCTAAAGCATAAGACGCAAAGAGCGTAGAACGTCTCCGACACATCCACACAGGAAACCGGCAAAAAGCATAAAACGCAAACAGCGTAGAACGTCTAGGACACATAAACTTAAAAACAAATTTGAAAGATTGATACCTAACGTGAGATATCGAAACTTAATAAGAACTGTAATACCTTTGTGGTGACCTAACGTAAGACATGACAAGTTCATGACATTTCAATACCCTAGGGAAATTAACAATAGGACCGGGGGTGTTCCTCAAAAATTTTAGTGACGGTATGTGACGCCCTTCTTGAAATCCTAACCGCTTTAACCAACCATATCCTCAATGCCCTAATATAGCTTCTATAAAGAAGAAAGAAGAAACCCCCCGGACAAAAGTCCACAAAATTTTGTTAACAACTTTTGTCCCTTTTTTCGAAAATCAACGCAACTATGACATGTTTACCATACTATTGCACAATCAAACCGCTTGGCCAATCATAATGCAGAACGTAGCTAATACAGGAAATTGCCTGCTGCTGAGTTGACCTCTGATACGCTTGGTTAATTGCACGCTTACTTGTAACTCTAAAATTTTCTTTCCACCAGTGATCGAGTGCATTGTTATTTAGAAGTTGCTGAAACCAATTCTGTGGTCGTGGAAATACCCAAGCCCTCGTTGGCGACGAGCAAGTTCGTGGCGAGCTCCTAAATGTAAATAAAACGCCGACAAACCTTGAAGATAGCGTAGTTGAAGGCATCTTCTTCGGTGTCTTCTCGCAAAAAAAAATGCCGGATTGTTATATTTATCAAATGATAAGCAGGAGAATGACTGAAATTAAACTTACAAGATCTCGATTCGTGTCATCCATGTCGATCTGTACGTTTTCGCGCGTAAACTGCAGTGTCAGTGAACTCATATCTTATTATATTTTACCCTGGGGAGTCTTTTACTGTGTAACCGCATCCCCAAGGGTAAGATGAAACCTGAGATAAACCGAACCCAAGCCATTAACCCTTGGGAAGGCCCCAAACCCAAGGTATGTGTAACCACAACTCAATAGAAAAAAACGCAAAGTTCATGCTATTTTGCTCTGCCATACCGCTCATATTAACACACAAACTTTCCTGTCCCATTTAACTTTCTTATAACCTCTCCATTAGTAAAATACACCGTGAAATTCTCAAACTACGTTTCCCAAGAAAACGCATTTAACCTATTTTTACCCTTTTAAAGTAGCTATAATGGCTTTACGACAAATGATTGAAACTGATAGGTAACGTGAGATATCGAAATTTAAGAAGGACTAATACCTTTGCGGTAACGTAATGTGAGATATGACAAGTTCATCACAGGTTCTGACATCCCAATACCCTAGGGAAATTAACAATAGGTCCGGGGGTGCTTCCCAAACATTTTAGTGGCAGTATGTGACGCCCTTCTTGAAATCCTAACCGCTTTAACCAACCATATCCTCAATGCCCTAATATAGCTTCTATAAAGAAGGAACAAGAAACCCCCCCGGACAAAAGTCCACAAAATTTTGTTAACAGCTTTTGTCCCTTTTTTAGTACTCGACTTCGAAATCTCGCTTAATGCGCAAGCGCATTAACGAGATAAAAACGGCCACTATCTCATTTCCGACTTCACTTTTTTTTTTTCCGATTTCCGACTTCACTTTTTTTTTCCGATTTCCGACTTCACTTTTTTTTCGATTTCCGACTTTACTTTTTTCAGTTCCGAGTTCCGATTTCCGACTTCATTTTTTTTTCCCGATTGCCGACTTCACTTTCCGACTTTCAGTACGTGACCTAGAGACGGAAGTCTGGGCCTTGATAGATAAGCTGAGTCATAATCAGTTGCCATTCTCAGTCCGCTAAAAGCCTTCGAAGGTGTGTTCAGCGTTCAATCTGAACAGCAAGTGTGAAAATGTCTGCAGAAAAGCCGGGTTACAAGCACTTCTACTTTAATGTCCGCGCCAGAGCGGAGATATGTCGACTGGCTTTCGCGGCAGCGAAAATAGATTTCGAAGATGTTCGATTGACAGGCGATGAATGGGCGAAGGAGAAAGCGTGTAAGTTGAAAATTAGAATCAACTGACGAAGTTCTTCTGATATTTTGCATGATTTGGTGGATTTTATAAATGAAAAGGAATATCACAATGATTATATTGTTTGGTTTATGGTAACAAAATCAAAACGAAATATGGCCAGTACCGAGCACATGCTTGTAAGCTTATATCGAACAAAGCGAATTCATTTTCGCCTGATCTTGCCTGCTCTGGAATGCTATTGTTTGATATGTTTTTTGCAACAGATTGAGGCTTTAATGTACACTGCTTTTGTCTCGTTCGCTTGTACTCGGCCACCGAGAAAATGGCGTTGTGTGCGCAAAAATATGAAGGAAGTGAAACACGTGGGTGGCAAGGAACTGCTCAGTCATGCTTTGTTGGCGGTCGCGTGGAACGATGGGGCGGGGTGGTGGGTGGGGTGATTCAGAGAAAAATGTTAACGGATGTGGAATGTGGATTGTACCAATGTAACGGATTACAGATATAAATGTATCCCATTTATGAGCCTGGAGTTTGGCTTTTTGCTTTTGATATAATTCATATTTTGTGTTGTTCTTTCGTTCTTTTTGTCACAGCTGAGATCATGTAGCCAACCTGTGCTCTTGCTTAAATATTTTGTTGATGTTCACTTGCAGTGAGTGAGAACACTCCAGAAGACATTAGAAAACCAAAACTAATAATAATGATAATAATTCCATACAAGGCACTTGCAAGGATTCAAGTCAGGAGATTTTTATTTGCATCTCAAAAGTTCACCAATAATTTTTGGATTTAAGCATAAATTTTTAATAGACTATATTGCCCTACCTCATGATAAATGGTGCATAAGCATTTAGAGAATGCACTTTAGTGTAGAAAAATATGTTAAGTACAAAATGTATTGTTTTCTCGTTTCAGCTGGCAGACCGCCGCTTGGTCAAATGCCATTTATTGAGACTCCTGAAGGAAAAGTCCTTGCACAGTCTGGTGCAATTATGAAGTACATCTGCAAGAAAGCAGGTAACAGTTCTGTAAATTATTTGTCTATTAATAATATGACATGTGCTGTGACTTAATGTTTGCACGAAGTTAAGTCTGACAGACAAACTCAGTTGCTTTGAGGAAGCGTTAAGAATAAATGAATAAACGTTAGTCAAGCACACATCATGTTTTGTTTTTACAATTATTAAATTTTTGTCAGAATGAATATTCCTTCTCCATACATGCACCTCTATATTAGGCCTTGAAATTATTTTGTTTCTGACAGTAATAAGGATGGTGATTTTCAAGGGGATTAATCATCTTGGATGTCATAAGTAAAATCCAACTTGGACAATGTCACAGATCCCCAGCAGGGCCATAACCCATAATATTTACCTTATCTTTTAGAGCACATCATAGGCTATCTTTTAGAGGAACACTCTAAAACCAGATCGGGGGTGAGGGGGGGGGGGGGGGGGAGGAGTGGGCAATCACTCTCCCCCACCCCCTTGCACCATGGTTGGGGTATAAGTTTGCCAGTACATCTGAGGGTTAAAACTGCTTTAATAAATGAAAAGAATCACTGTGTCAGGACCACAAATATCACTCATGTGCATGTATGTTTCATCATCCGTTCCCTGCATATACTGTAAATCCGCGGCGCCTCCCCTTGAATAAGCACCCCCTTCGAATAAGTGCCCAATGTATTAGCCAAATTTTGAAATAAGTTCCTTCCCTGGAGTAAGCCCCCCCCCCCCCCCCCCCTTTTGAGACAACAAAGGTTGAGTACAGTGACAGTGTTGATCATGTTTAATCACTCTTGTGGCATTTTTGTACAATGTGTGATTCCAGAAAATATCCATACCCCCACCACGGAGGGAATTGGAAATTCCGGAGGGGTAGGGGGGTCAATGGCCCAGGAAATTCCGAAGAGGAGGGGGGGTTTGGAGGCCAAATTCACGTCCGAATGGTCAGGAAAACGATTGATTTTTCGTGAATTCATATTGACTCCGTAAGTGTCACTTACCAATTTTTGCGGGTCATTCTGAAGCTTAAATCAGACAACCTGCGTTTTTTCTAACCGTGCTGCAGTTAAGAAATGTTTTTTTTCTTTCTTAAAAGTTCTTTGGACGCAAACAAGCAATGCAAAGACGAATACTCTTCGTGAAGCAGATAAACCCGCCATTACTCGTTACCAGTCTCGAAATAGTTGTCCGCGGTGCACTGGTAACCAGTTACCGCGAACGTTCACGATCGATACAAGAAACTCGAGTGCGTTGTCGATGAACAAAGTGACAAATCACTTGGCTTTTTTTTTACAGGAGGCTGAAATATGGCTAGGTAACAACAGAAAACTAGCTACTCGTTCATTTCTCCCTTTTTTCAAACTGATTGTAGTATTGAAGTTAATGTCAAGTTATGCAACGGGTCAGTTTCGTCAGAACATTTTTTTCAGTAAATCGATTGAGAGCTTAAAATGCGAACCCCCTTCGAGTGCTAGCAACAGCGTGTAAGTTTTAGACAGGATCTTGTATGAAGAAATTGAGTTGATGTTATTTTTTTAAGCTAATTTACGGCGTTCATTTAACGCGGCTTTAGGATCATTTATAAAATAAATTAACAAATGAATGTGTATTGACACGCGGCCTTTGGTTTAGTGTTTGTTCAACTCTTGAACCCTTCTGAAGGAAGAAAAAAACTTTCCAGAGGGTATGGGGGGTGGGCAATATATCTGCGGAAATTCCAGAGGGGTGGGGGAGTCTACGCTTCCTTGTGAAAATGGAAAATCCGAAGGGGTGGGGGGTCCTGTTTGAAATTCCCTCCGTGGTAGGGGTCTGGATATTTTCTGGAACTACACAATCATTGGTACTATTGTTCATTACAATACAACAAACCAGTTTCTTTTTTTCTAAATTGATGCAGTCTGACAAATTAGAGGTTATTAAATAGAGCTTATTCACATCATTGACATGGATGAGGATGAAATAGAAATTGATACCTAATACGTTATGTTCGTCAAACTACATCTACAGTTAACTACCACTATAGTGGTACAAACAGATTTGCCAATTGGTACATGTTTCAGTTTGTGACCTACTTAATATGAACAACTTTGTATTTTAACACTCGGGTTATGTTGTTGTTTATGCGCAAATTTTATATGATGAAATCAAATAATTAATGATCTGCATAAGAAGGATAGTGCTGAATGGCAATGCACGATGGAATGTCAACTATTTTCATTGTTACAACTAGTGATCTCATTGGCCTAGACTCAAAAACCGCTAAAAAGTTAAAGGTTAAGGTACATCAAGTCTCATTTAAGGTTTGAAGTATTTTGAGACCCAATCGAACAACATGCAATTATTTTTAAAAGATATTGCATTTGGGGATTTTCATCAAAGAAGCAAAATTACTAGCTATTGTCTTCTGCTATTCTGATTGGTTAAGCACGAACATTTCCTAAAATATGTTTTACGCAAATGGATTTTCTGTATTTTAATAATGAAATATAATTATGAACCATCAGCCCCTCCTCTATTCTTAAAATCAAAGATATTCTATGTGGGAAAGATCGAGCCATTACCGCAGAACAATGAAGTTTACTATAGTTCTTATGTGAAGCATTACTTAAATAAGCACCTCCCCTCGAATAAGCAACCCCTTGAATAAGTGCCCCCGCCTTATTTCAAATTTGAGATAAGTGCCCCAGGTGCTAATTCAGGGATTTACGGTATATAATTATATATATAATAAAAATGGTTGTTTCACATGTTTGCATTCATTTATTCACCATATTGTTGGGTGTAATTTACAACTGACAATTTACCAGCTCTACAGTTGGTAATTGGAAAATTGCAAGTTAAGTCAATTTTATTCCAATCCCATTCCAGCTAGACCTGTTTTATGTTACTTTGCAAACCTTTTCTTCAAATTTACTATTACTGTTATATTTGTCAGGTCTGTATCCATCAGACAGTTTTGATGAAGCGATAGCTGATATGATAACTGATGGTGCATCTGACCTGCGTGATGCTGTGGTAAAAATCCACTTTGAGAAGGATGAAACTAAAAAGGCAAGTATAATTAAATTATAATAATTAAATTAATTCTTATAATTATAATGATTTGCATAAGGCTGTGGTAAGTAATAATCATTATAATGGCAGGCAATAATATTGTACTACAACATAATGCTATTCATTGCACATCGATGCTTATACAGGCGTTTCTGCCAGTCAAACTTACGGATAATGAGGCCCTGCCAGGGTAAATTCCGACAGGCAACATGACCCAAAAAGTAGCAACAACGCGTAAAATGAAATTGCGACAAAACACAATCTTTCTCAGCACAATTCCGACAGCGACATCAAAGCCGAGAATTAGTGACAAAGGACGGTGGTTTGGCATATTTTTTCACCAATTTGAGGTCCTTGAGGTTCCCTTGAGGGTCTCTTCAGCATCGCGTTATACATCATTTATGCAACTCTACAACTCCCTGGGAGACCTGGGACCCTGAGAACGAGATCATCAGTCAAGCGACAGCAACACCGACATCCATTCACCATTTTGCATGACTCTTGCATGCCTTGCATGCTTGCCGCTTGCTTGCTTAAATTCCGACAAACTGTGTTTGTTCAATTTCCGACAGTGATGTGAAGCGTTGATAAAACACCAACATGAGACATTTTAAAATTAAGACAAGTGACACGGGACCCCCCTCTGGCAGGGCCTCGATAATTTTTCCTGATACCCGCCAATTCGAAGGGTGTTTTTATTTGCATCATACAGTAGCTGCACTGATGCAGTGTAGATGATATGTATGCTTTAATAGTCTATGTGAAGTGCCTCTTGGTTTTAAGTTTCAATACAATCATAGTCATAGACGTGTCACACATGGTCATAGACCTGTCTGGGGCGGATCTGGGGGGGGGGGGGGGTTAAAAATTAAAACAGCTCACGTCAAAAACTTGTAAAAATATAACATAAATACAGAATGGCATTTTAGCCATTGCTTGGCCTCAGAATGGCGGAAATCGCGTTTCCGAGGACTTGAAATGTCAAAATTTTCCGGGGGAGGATGCCCCCAGGACCCCCCTACAGACGGGTCACCTTTGGCGGCCCCCTTTAAAACCTGGATCCGCCCCAGCTTGTCACACCTGGTAGCATGTTGTCACAAGTGGCCGCATGTTGTCACACGAGGTCGCATGTTGTCACACATGGTCACACGTTTTCACACATGGGACACATGTCATGGCTCGGCATATGAGTACTGAGCATGTATGCAACTGACTGAATAAATCCACCTAAGTGATCTGTTATTAAACATAATTGTTTATCTTGAATTTAGGAAGATCTGAGGAAGGAGTTTTCGGAAACCACACTTCCTGCCCGACTTGAGAAGTATACAGCTCTTCTCAAAAGCCGAGATGAAGGCAAGGGCTTCTTTCTGGGCAAGGTAAGATGTACAGGATGTGTAAAGAAACAGAAAGGCACTGCCATAACTTGTTCCTCTTAACTCTAAACCACATGGAAATGCTTCTAATGATTTATTCAAGTTGATTCTAACTTTTATAATTAATCTGTGCCTTGATTAAGGAGGCGCGGTGGTGTAGTGGTTAGTGCGTCGGACTTTCAACCTGAAGGTCAGTGGTTCAAGCCTGGTCTCTGTTGTTGGTTGTTTCCTTAGACAAGAAACATTGCTCCACGTTGTCTCTCTCTCCGCCCAGGTGTAAAATAACCTGGGGGAGGGGGGGGGGGGGGGGTAACCTTGTGATGGACTAGCATCCCATCCAGAGGGAAGTAGTAATACTCTCAGTCATTTCATACTACAGTCGAACCTGTATGAAGCAGCACCATATTAAGTGGTCACCCTCTATTAAGCGGTCACTTAACAAATCCCCGGAATTAAATTGTTCCCTTATTCACCGTAAACTTGACCTCTTTTATAGTGATGATTATGTTTCTTGTTGTGGACCCTTGAAGGTCAGATCACCGCTTCGTAATCTTGTCGTTCTTGTTTGGTGTAGCCAATAAAATAGAGATTTGTGTCCAGTATACCATAAAATGCCGGTAATAAGCTGGATCCCCCCCCCCCCCAAACCGCTTTCAAGCCCCCTATCCCGGTTATAAGCCCATCAGTTTGGTTGATGGTTTAGGTTATTCCGGTTGTACCCCTCGGCTCCTATATACAAGCACACCACAGTTCCTTAACAGCAGTCCTTTACAAAAGTTCGCACCAAATAAAATAAAACAACACTTATGTATGTCATAATATTTTTTGCTTGCCACCCCAAAACCCTTACGAAGTTGTATAAGCTCAAGGCTGGTAACCCGCATTTTACGATATACCCTAATCAGACCGAGGGGTGGGGCGGAAAGTGTCCAAGCTGACTTTGACTCAGTTAAACTTAAACTTTGCTCGGAAAGATCCTCGAGAAAATATATCCCAGTTTTAGCTAGTGAATAAAATCTTACGTGGTCCGTATTGAGCAATTGCGCGTGAGATAAAAGTTTAAAGAAATGTTTTGGTGGTAGTCACCTAACTCTAACGCAGCTTTATTTCCTTTCTTTTCTGTAGCTGACCTATGCCGACATTACGTTCTTTGATGTCTTTAACAGCTGGCTTGCCAAGGGTGAACCAACTGTTCCCAAGGAACTCAACAGCTTCCCGCTGTTGGTGGACCACTATAACCGTGTGCTAAGCGTGCCCGAAATAAAGGCATGGGTCGAGAAACGCCCGAAAAGCGATTTTTGAGCATGTTTTTTTTTTAGAGAAACGTGGCATGTTATCTTTTGTCATTAGGATACATGTTATCAGCCTCAGAAGTGTAGGGTCACAGAAGACCAAACATAGCCCGCTTTGAATAGAGTTAATAAAGCAATAATATAAGCACTGAATATTTTTCATAGTTTATTGTTGTTGTTGTTGTTTCCTGCTATTTTCGGGAGGTTTGGAGTGTAGGGTCTTTCTACATGTACCGGTATCCATGAACCACTCATTGTCTTCTTTTGTTTGTGAGGTATTGTATTTTTGGTCTTGTTTTGCATTTGTATTATTGTCGTTCTTTGTTCCTTTTGTTTTACGTAATATGTGACCGGTACATCCAGAATCTACCGGAGTGTACCCTGATACTTTGATGTTCGTAGCTGATTCAATAGATTTACAGAGCCGAGTTACAGGGGGAGGGCATTGGGGCGTATAAGAAACCGGAAAACCGCTCAAAATTTCCGTGAAAACCGAAAAACCGGAATAAAAATCGATCAAAACCGAAAAACCGCCGAACATATAAATGATCAAAATAGCAAATTCACCGCAAACCTTAAACCCATGACCCTTGATACCAAAGCGAAATATAACTACAGTCGAAACTGTACCTAACGGCTCTCACCCTCTGTAAGCGATTTCTATGAGCTCATCTTTTTTCTTTCATTTTAAAGCTATTGCAATAGAATTAGGCAAAACTTCTATTGCCTTTTCAGGCCCCGTCCACACTAATCCGTTTTCAAACGAAAATGGAGCTGTTTTGCTCCGGATACGGCTATCGTCCACACTACAACGCCGAAAACGATCACTGAAAACGGAGCGATTCGAAAACGCTCTCCAGAGTGGAGCGATTTGAAAACGATGCTTTTTGAAAACGCTGTTTTCTGGTGTGGACGGAGAAAACGATGCTATCTGAAAACGGTTACGTCATCAAAATAGCCAGACCACTCGACCGTGAAACATATCCAAGATGTCGCCATACTTCGACTGGACTGACTCCCAGTCTACATTCTCGGTGCTTTTCTGCACTTTGTATTCGTTTGTGACTTTCAGAAGTAGCTCGACTTCATCATCAGTCCATGTGAAACAGTCTGTTTTAGGTTTTGGTTGCTTTCCAGCTGTTCTTGGCATCGTTTAGAAGGAAAATATCGAAGAATTCTAAACCAAAACAACACTCAACAACAAAGAATCAAGAATGGCGCCAATTTCGTGGGCCGATATATTGAAATGCGCATGCGTAGAGTTCATTTGAGCATGCGCACTTAGGGCATCAAAGCGTTTTCAAAACAAGCGTTGTAATGTGGACGGGCGAAAACGATACGAAAACGATAAGTGTGGACGCAAATCTTTTTGAAAACGGAGCAAAACAGCTCCGTTTTCGTTTGAAAACGGATTAGTGTGGACGGGGCCTCAGTGTAGGCAACTTTCACCGGCAACGTCACTTGAATGGCGCATCACGTGAACTTTCACGGGTTGATCGAGGTTAAATAAAAAGGTCTGGAAACTAGGAAGCGAAAAACCAAAACCGAAAAATTAAAATCGCTTTTCTTTTTCATAAAAACCGAAAACCGGATGTTTAAAAGGGAAAAACCGAAAACCACAACGGATACCAAAACCGAAAAACCGGAAATTTTGAGTGCAAAAACCGAAAACCGAAAAACCGACGGAAAACCCCAATGCCCTCCTCGTTAGAAAACCCGACTCACATGAGACTAAATCAACCTCGGCAATGTCTGGAGCAAAATCACAAAACTTACAAAAACATAATCCTTAAAAAACTGAAACCTAAATGTTTGAGCCTTAAAATGAACAAAAATTAAAAACCAAGATTAAAGGCCAACCGGCAAAATCAGTACATGTAATCCTGAAATATACACTGTACAAGAATCAGAAGAAATGTTCTACTGATTACTCACTTAATGTCGCTTGATAAAATAAAACTTTTTTTATTCACATGTATATATATACAGCGTTTGTGAAATTCTTTCTGATCACTTTCAAGCACCCGTTGTAAGATGGATTCCACACTGTACAGCAACAATGCTATTGCTTACCTGAAACTCTCTCTTCCCTTTCTTTGGAACGTAATGCTATAAACAATATCAGTTTATTTTTACAACAGATTGGAAAATATTAAGCACACATCGTAAAGGATATTAGCCAATTCAAGCGCACAAATGACAGAAATGATTCATCTCTACCGGACCGATCGATTTCCAAAGGCGCAATACTGGAATTGCAAGTTGATCTGACATAATAAAGGGAATATTCATACTTTTTCCAAATTTTTCCATCCAGATAAAGCCAGAAAGACTCCCACCGAATTTCATGCTGCTAATATGCCAGCAGTAAATATATATAAACTAGCAGTAATCAAAGATTAATAAGTGCGTTCGAAGTTCAATGAATTTAGCTAAAATCATAGGAAAATAATAGGAAAAAGATAGGAGCAAATTAGTTGAGAAAATTGAGAAACACGAAGTATTTAAACATCAACATGAACAACAGGGACCGCGGAGCCGGGGGGTGGGGGGGGGGCTGGGGGGCTTCAGCCCCCCCCCCCCCCCCAATAATTTTAGGGAAAAAAATAATTTTATCCAGTTGAAAAATTATTGTTTTACTGCTCTCATAGATATGCGATAATTAATGAAAACTTTCGCCAGTGAGTGTTGTGGTAAGCGGTAAATTGATTTCTTCCTTTAGGACATGCAATATGGCGGCCATTCGTAGGACATGGCTTATAGGTCGTCTCTTAAGTTCTGTTATAGAAGTCGTTGAACTTGTTTGCTTACATCAGAAACTCACAACTCTTGTGGGGATCTGTTCAGATAACCATTCCTCTAAACCATTTGTAATCAGTGCGGCATACTGTGTGTCGGCGCAATGGCTTTGTTTCCGCTATTTCCGTCAAATATCGCGAGAAGTACCTTAAACGAAGACTGATGTATAATTGCAGTCACCCTGTTGGTGAATCCTGCAACAAGTGCTACAGGTGAAAGGTCGTTCTCCATGGCAAGGAAAGTGAAAACGTGGTTGCGTGCGAACATGAACCAACAACGTTTTAATAATGTGGCTTTATTGCATACCCACAAGGCAAGAACAGATAAAATTCGGCTTCTAGATGTAGCGATTGTAATGATTGCACTTACCGAATAATCCAAAGATATCCACGCTACGGACGCACGAGGTATTTTTCAGCTGAAAAGGTGGAGCCACAATTTCTTTGGCCAGTTTTTCGGCTTAAAATTGGTGCGCGCGCATAATAATTCAAAATGGCGCAGATTTTGAACATCGCCCGTCGAATCAAAAAATCTCGATTCTGCTCTAAATACAGAATTTATAAACACGACACGAACAATACACTGAAACACCAATTTCATGGAGAATATTGGTTATGGGTCTGGGAACGACTCCATAGTCCGTACGTTATTACAAATTGCTCAACAGGCTTATGAAATAACAATGAAGTTAATAAACTCAAGACAACTATCATCTCTGATGTCATGCAAACAATGTGCTGGAAGTGCCAGGGAGGCCAGAAAAAAACCTACTATAAAAAACCCTAAGGGGAAAAAGAAAACGTAGGAAATCTGAGTCGGGACCAAGGCACTAACCAGTTCCCCCGACAGGAATAAGAAATAAACTACAATCCGAGAGTCTTAGAAACTTCCAAAAGACTATCTGTGGAGTATTTAATGTATCTGCGCTTAGAAGATGCGCAGCGCCAACCAGCGTGCCTGTCTAACAAATCACCGCTGATATTCATGCATGCAGCATGAGAGACTGCACCAGATTTAATGCTATGCATACTTAAGTCTTTGACATTCTGTACAAACGGCAAAACGTGGAATACGACTGCAAGAAATACCAAGATAGGCATGAAAATATTCTTTGGATCTAGATTTGACTATGCGCCCTATTAGGGGGCAAGATGGACTAGAACCTTCAACACGCTCAAGCAGCTTTTCTGTAATCGAAACAGGGCATGTGACTTTGCCTGATTTGGCCAAAAGGATGGTGTGGCCTTCTCTGTATTGGTCGTTTTTACGTTTAGGGATACTAATCGACATATGGTCGCTATGCAAGCTAATGTCCTGAATGTTCATAGACTGCAGCTCGTCCGTACGCAGAAAACCAGCATAGCCCAGGAGTAGCACCTCAAGAAATCGTAGATCACTAAGGGCTGCGCTTCCAATGTATTCATTACAAAGTTGAACCACCAACTCATAGGGCAGAGGCTCTTTTGGGTGGACTGGGCGACCAAGCTTTCTTTTGGCACCTTCCATGTACGCCTTCACGAGAGGATGGTTTGTTGGGCTTGTCTTAAAGCCGGCCATTTGGTGGACCCAATTAATGGCGTATAATGCAGCTTCGATCGAAGAAACACCTGTACCTTTCTCAACGGATGATTGACAAAGCTCTGTTAAGAAGAGGGTCACATGAAGAGGCTCAGCGGGAATCACGGAAACATCCACTTTCGAAAGCGCCCAGGAACGCCACTTGGACCAACTGGCTGTGTACTTGCAAATAGTCGAAGGAGCTTTAGAGGAAAGTTGGAGGCTAAGCATCTCTGGCATCAATGATTCAAAAACTGGGTCTCTGAGCAAAACCACATCGTTCCAAATACCAGCTTGAGAGAGCTCTGAAAAACACTAAGCAGACAAAAATGCATTAGAAAATGAATCCAAGCAAGAAAGCGCCAGGAATACGTACTGGCTTTCTTGCAAACTATTGTCACCTAAGTGGTGACTTAACCCAATTGGCTACATGCACCTAAGTGGTAACGCACGACTAAATGGCAACTAACACCAAAGTGGTGACTTACGCCTAAATAGCAACTCACACCAAAGTGGTGACTTACGCCTAAATGGCAACTCACACCAAAGTGGTAACTTCAGCCCAATTGGCTACCAGCGCCTTAGGTGGTAATACACGCCTAAACGGCAGCTTGCACTCAAGTGGTGAATATCCAATATGGGATGCAAACAACTAAGAGGTGATAGTCTATCCAAATTGCACCTACGAACATATAAACCCAACGAAATTCGCACTAAATGGCGCCATTGACTGTGAAAAACACCCGCGACTGCGTGCTAATCAGCAAACTATCCGTGCGATCAATACTCGATTATCTGAAGTCAAGCCTCAAGGCTAACAAGTTGAATTTGGGACAACCGCAAAAAACTGACGGTTTTCTCTTGTAAGTGGCACTCTCGGTAAGTAGAACTCTGAGCGGCGTCCTCACTAGTCCACATTCCTCGAACCGTGGTATCGTCGAGAGAAGCTGAAAAACCCCTAAAAGCAACATCACTGGCATCCGTGAAGATCACTGTACTAGTCGAAGGTGGGGGTCTGATGGAATACCCTTTAAAATGGTCTATGTTTCACAACCAAAACCTCAGTTCTTCTAAAAGAGGGACAGATAAGGAGACGACCTGATCCCACCCATAGGCTCTGGATTCTATTGTGAAGTACATCTGGCGAGTGAAAAGGCGACAAATTGGCCCGACGGCTAATGTTAAGGAGATAACCGACCCGGCGATCTTGGCTAATTGACGGATTGATATGTGACCAATAAGAACAGCTGCATTCAAGAGACTCTTAAGCTTAGATACCTTCCTTTCAGGAACTTGAAAAAGCATGGAGACAGAATTGATGATAAAACCCAGCCATTCCCCGACCTGCATCGGAACCCAGTGGGATTTCTCTTCGTTACATAATAAACCTGAAGAATGCAAGTCTCTCTTTTGGATGAAACTAGCTGCCAAGGCAGAACACTTATCGGGTTGACTAGCAAAACCGTCGTCGAGATAGACGAAACTGGAATGACCCATGGAACGCCATCGCCTTACTAAGGGCCGCATAAACTTAGTAAAACAAAAACAGGCGCTACTCAAACCAAAGGGGAGGACACAGAACGTAAAATATCTAACGGTGCCGTTGAAAGACCATGCGAAACCCAGATACTTTTGATGATCGGGGTATATATCGACATGATGATAACCTGATTTGAGATCCCATGTAAAAAACCAATGGTTTTCCTCAATAACTTGTGATAAGGAACGAAGATCTTCATACTTAACCCTATATTCGGCCTGGGCTTTTTTTGAGTTCCTGAGCCTGGGGGGGGGGGGGGGGGGGGGGGGGGGGGGGCACATTGTGCCCCCCCTTCGTAACTTCAAGAACATTAAGGCTACGACAATGAAACCTAGAGGGTACATAGTACGTCCGAAACTGTCTCCTTTGCGGTCCGCACAATGGAATAATGACGTCATATGATGTAGTTATTAGGTAATTAGTTATACGGCCGCCATCTTGGATCCGCCATCTTGGATTTCTGAAATTTTTTAAAACCTCTTAAAAACCGTCCAAATTGACTCAAAATTAATCAAAACCAATAAATAAACGCTAAATGACGTAAAAATATAAAAGTTATACCAATAAATATTGTTTTTCTTCATTCAAAGGTACAAATATGCAAATTTCAAAAAACATGGCTGTCAAAATCTTGTTGCCATGGAAACATCAAGTCACGTGATCAAAAAATTGTCATACAAAATTGTTGCCAGATAAATTTTAGGAAAAGTCACAAAGTTTGATGGCGTTTGAATACATATTAAAGAAGTTCTGAACGTTCAAAGTTAGCGCGGGCACTTTGTGCCCCCCCTCCCCCCCCCCCCCCCAGGCCGAATAGGGTTAAACTTAGGTTTAACAAGAAATTCGTTGACATGTCTGAGGTCAATCACTAGGCGAAGCTTTTTACCTTCGGCAACGGTCAAAGGGTTGACACAAAACGGGGCAGAAACATGCTCTACGATACAACCATTAATAAGGAGCTCTGATATAGCCTCTGCGACAAAGCTTGAATGATTAAATGCAGACAAGTTGTTCTTAAGAAAACATCGAGGGGGGTAATTGCTAAAAGGTAACCTATACCCCTCCTTGATCATATTAACTACAAATTCTGAAGCATCCAAACAATTAATCCAAAATTCTGTTGATGCTTTCAAACGCCCTTTGACACCCTGACTCGTACTGCAGGAATTAAATTCGTCCGCGTTACAGGACTTTATGTAATTAATACAATACTCAACTTATCGTTTCAAAATATTAGTGCTTCCATCTAGTCATTTAGATGAACTGCTGGAGGATGCTTTAGGGTCAGTCGTGGCTTTCCTACAGGAAAAGCTTAAGTGGCCAAATTCCCCGCACTGGAATTGAACAAAATACACAGGATGAATACAAAGGCATAAGACATCATAAATAATGTTAGAGCTCTTGGAAATCTAAAGATGAGAGTACTGCCAAATAAATATACGCCAAGAATAAAAAAATTGCGCGTAGTAGTCGTTCACTGTGTAGACCCGAAGGACGAATATACAACGGTACAAAATATATATAGCCATATGCTAATTCCTCCAATAAGGAGTGGTAGCTCAAGGGAGTGGCAATTTAACTCCCTTAGGAAACCCAACAATAAATTCTTAAGTAACGTGCAGAAAGAAAATACCTGCTAAACTGCGTACCGCAGATATTTACAAAATTTCGGGTGTATGAGGCGGCGTGGTCGAGTGGTTAGGGCGCCGGACTTGAAATCCGGAGGTCCCGGGTTCAAGTTCCGCTCTGACCACTAGATGACCACTAGATGGAGCTCTTTTACGGTAGACCCGAGTTCAACTCCTCGACCACGCATGTAGATAGCCAATTGGTCTGCCTCCTGCCAGTTGGGATTTTTAACATGTTATGTTCAATTTGCAATATTTGTTTCAATATTTGAGTGGCATGCCTGTGAATTAGCTGGATAGCTAAGTGCTCGTCCACTATAAACAACATTTATTTTATTATTTATTTTTAGTTACGTAGCCTAGTTCGGTGAGTGAACGAGCACAGTATTCGCACCTATCACCTCCGTCAGCACTTGTGATACTTTGCCTTCTCATGCCTTTGCTCCCCACTATCTGTACGCCTTCAAAAGCCTAGGTAGTATGGTAGTTGACGAAACAAAGAACAAATTCTGCATGACGTCAACTGTGCGTCTGTACTCTAATAGATCATACCCTTCTGGACGGTATGATTCGGGCTTGACCCTGTCTAATACACTAGCTGAAGTGACAGATTCGATTGTGGGCGGGGTCTTTCATATTTTCCTTTTAATAACAGTTAAACAATTCTCAAAAACAAATAGTGCCGACTTTACGTTATATAATTCTCAATAAGATGCCCAACCGCCTTCCAGGAAAGCTGTTCGGCTAAACTGTAGAATACGCGGCCACTTATTTGTATGTCATTGAAAATGAGTGGTTTCTTTTGTTTTCATATGCCTCGTTCTTCCAAATGTTTTAAGTGGCCGGGTATTCTAAAATCGCTCGAAAATACCTTTTGGGTACGAAAAAAAGTCAGGTAGTAAATTCGGGGCCGGGATAAGTTCTGCCGCTGAGATATTCAGCTAAAAGTACCGAAAAGCTCAAACTGTATTATACGAAAGCCGAGGAGGGACACTATCCCATTTCCGACTTCAATTGTTTTTCCGATTGCCGACTTCCCACTTTTTTTCACTTTTTTCAGTTCCGATTTCCGACTCCATTTTTTTCCCGATTGCCGACTTTACCTTCCGACGTGACCTAGAGTTCATGCCTCTCTGACGGAAGTCTGGGCCTTGTCATAATCAGTTGCCATTCTCAGTCCGCTAAAAGCCTTCGAAGGTGTGTTCAGCGTTCAATCTGAAGAGCAAGTGTGAAAATGTCTGCAGAAAAGCCGGGTTACAAGCACTTCTTCTTTAATCTCCGCGCCAGAGCGGAGATATGTCGACTGGCTTTCGCGGCAGCGAAAATAGATTTCGAAGATGTGCGATTGGCAGGCGATGAATGGGCGAAGGAGAAAGCGTGTAAGTTAAAAATTAGAATCAACTGGCGAAGTTCTTCCGATATTTTGCATGATTTGGTGGATTTTATAGCTTTAATACATATATATGGAACAAAGCCAATTCATTTTCGCCTGATCTTGCCTGCTCTGGAATGCTATTGTTTGATAAGCTTATGTTTTTGCAACTGATTGAGGCTTTTAATGTACATTGCTTTTGTGTCGTTCACTTGTACCCGGCCACCGAGAAAATGGCGTTGTGTGCACAAAAAAAAATGGTTGTGACTAGAATGGATACTCCAAAATCAGGTTTGGACCAGCGGTTTCAGTGAAAACATTGGTTTGGTGGGGGATTCTCATTCTCGCGGGCTCAGAAACCTGATTTTGGAGTATCCATTTAAGTCACAACCCAAAAAAAATGCAGGAAGTGAAACACGTGGGTGTCAAGGAACTGCTCAGTCATGCTTTGTTGGCTGTCACGTGGAGCGATGGGGCGGGGAGGGGGGAGGGGGGGTGGGGAGGGGGGGTGGGGTGATTTCGGATTCAGAGAAAAATGTTAACAGATGTGGAATGTGGATTGTACCAATGTAAGGGATTACAGATTTAAATGTATCCCATTTATGAGCCTGGATTTTGATATGATTCAGATCTTGTGTTGTTCTTTCGTTCTTTTTGTCACAGCTGAGATCATGCGGCCAACCTGTGCTCTTCCTTAAATATTTTGTTGATGTTCACTTGCAGTGAGTGAGAACACTCCAGAAGACATTAAAAAAAAAATAAAAATAATAATAATAATTCCATACAAGGCACTTGCAAGGATTCAAGTCAGGAGATTTTTATTGCATCTCAAAAGTTCACAAATAATTTTTGGATTTAAGCATAAATTTTTAATAGACTATTTTACCCTACCTCGTGATAAATGGTGCATGAGCATTTAGAGAATGCACTTTAGTGTGGAAAAATATATTAAGTACAAAATGTATTGTTTTCTCATTTCAGCTGGCAGACCGCCGCTTGGTCAAATGCCATTTATTGAGACTCCTGAAGGAAAAGTCCTTGGACAGTCTGGTACCATTTTGAAGTACATCTGCAAGAAAGCAGGTAACAGTTCTGTAAATTATTTGTCTGTTAATAATATGACAGTTGCTTCGAGGAAGCGTTAAGAATAAATGAATAAAATGCTAGTCAAGCACACATCATGTTTTGTTTTTACAATTATTGAATTTTTGTCAGAATGAATATTCCCTCTCTATACACCTCTTAGCCTGCGGAACAGGCGTTATGTTTTGGGGCGTTTTTTAGGCGAGAGCGTGAGAAAGCGTAAGGCACACGCGAACATGAGTCGCGTGAAGGGAGCGAAAAAAAAAATAACGCCTGTACGCACACCATTGTTTGTGCCCTTCCCCCCCACACACACTCCCCCCCTCCCCCCCCCCCCCCCCTCCCAAAATCACAAACCAATCACAGGGCGTGCCGTGAAACGGCCCACTTTGGAAGTGACTACATGGGAATTGGTCATGCAATTCACTTTCTCGAAGACGAACGGAGAAAGTTGATAAATAAGACTTTTACCAAACCCTGATTGGAAGCAATCCTAGCACATCTTTCCTTTGTAGCAACAGATCTAAACGTTTCTTTTGTTTTCCCTTTACATCGTTCACAATTGGAAATAAGCGAAGGGCCTCTCGAATAGCGCCGTTCGTTAAAGCAACCGCCATGTTGTTGTTTTGTCACATGATCACACATCACTAGCATGCATCATGATCACATGACATATAGTAGCCAGTTGGATAGCCGCGTTCATATATGAATGCCGGAACAGTGCGAACAATGGTGTGCCTACAGGCGTTATGTTTTTCTTTCCTGGCGCTTTGCGCTCCCCTCATGCTCGCCCGTAAGGAATAAAAAACAGAACACCTGTTCCGCAGGCTATACACCTCTATATTAGGCCTTGAAATTATTTTGTTTCTGATAGTAATAAGGATGGTGATTTTCAAGGGGATTAATCATCTTGGATGTCATAAGTAAAATCCAATTTGGACGATGTCACAGATCCCAAAGTGCAGCAGTGCCATAACCCATAATATTTACCTTATCTTTTAGAGCACATCAGAGGCTATCTTTTAGAGGAACACTCTTTTTAAAAAAACATATGGGGGGGGGGCAATAACTCTCCCCCACCCCTTTGCACCATGGTTGGGGTATAAGTTTGCCAGTACATCTGAGGGTTAAAATTGCTTTAATAAATGAAAAGAATCACTGTGTCAGGACCACAAATATCACTCATATGCATGTATGTTTATCTGAAAAGAAGTTTTTCATACAGTGGAGCTCAGTTGTGGAACAACTTACCCACAGAATTAAGACTAGCGTCTTCCTTAAGCGAATTTAAGACAAAACTAAGTCGCCATAGTTTTTAAGTAAAGTTTTAAATATATTTTTGAACACGCATACGACCTCCATGAAAAGCAGTTTTTATTTTTTTATATTGTACCTCTTATTTGTAGTTAGGAAGTTAGGTAGTTAGCTGATTATGATAATTTAAGCTGATGGAAATACCGTGTATAAATAAAGTTATCTATCTATCCATCTATCTATCTATCTATCTATCATCAGTTCACTGCATATACCGTAAATCCGCAAAATAGCGCCACCCCTTGAATTAGCACCCCCTTCGAATTAATGCACCCCTTGTATTAGCCAAATTTTAAAATAAGTGCCTCCCCTCGAGTAAGCGCCCCTACCCCCCCCCCTCCCCCTATTCTATGTGGGAAAGAGCCATTGCCGCAGAACAATGAAGTTTACTATAGTTTTTATGTGAAGCATTACTTATTAAATAAGCACCTCCCCTCGAATAAGCAACCCCTTGAATAAGTGCCCCCGCCTTATCTCAAATTTGAGATAAGTGCCCCAGGTGCTAATTCAGGGATTTACGGTATGTAATTATATATATATATAATAAAAATGGTTGTTTGACATGTTTGCTGCATTCATTTATTGGGTGTTATTTACAACTGGCAATTTACCAGCTCTGCAGTTGGTAATTGGAAAATTGCAAGTTAGGTCAATTTGATTCAAATCCCATTCCAGCTTGACCTGTTTTACGTTTCTTTGCAAACCTTTTCTTCACATTTACTATTACTGTTATATTTGTCAGGTCTGTGTCCATCAGACAGTTTTGATGAAGCAATAGCTGATATGATAACTGATGGTGCATCTGACCTCCGTGATGCTCTGTTAAAAATCCGCTTTGAGAAGGATGAAACTAAAAAGGCAAGTATAATTAAATTATAATAATTAAATTAATTATTATAATTATAATGATGTGCATAAGGCTGTGGTAAGTCATAATTATAAGATTATAATGGAAGGCAATAATATTGTACACAACATAATGCTAATTCATTGCACATTGATGCTTATACAGGCGTTTCTGCCAGTCAAACTTACGGATAATGAGCTGAGGCCCTGCCAGGGTAAATTCCGACAGGCGACATGACCCAAAAAGTAGCAACAGCGCGTAAAATGAAATTGCGACAAAAGACAATCTTTCTTGGTACATTTCCGACAGCGACATCAAAGCCGAGAATTAGTGACAAAGGACGGTGGTTTGGCATATTTTTTCACCAATTTGAGGTCCTTGAGGACCCCTGAGGTTCCCTTGAGGGTCTCTTCAGCATTGCGTTATACATCATTTATGCAACTCTACAATTCCCTGGGAGACTTGGGACCCTGGGAACGAGGTCATCAGTCAAGCGACAGCAACACCGATATCCATTCACAGGGATGTAGATTCAGTTTTTAACTGGCGGGAATATAGAACTGACAGACGGGTAAAAAAATAGAAAAATGTAGTCCTTTTAAAGCTACACTAGGCTTTAACAGCCGGAAAAATGAAGTTCACAGCTGGGTAATTTCCCCGGCTCCCGGCTATTATCTACATCCCTGCATTCACCATTTTGCATGGCTCTTGCATGTCTTGCATGCTTGCCGCTTGCTTGCTAAAATTCCGACAAACTGTGTTTGTTCAATTTCCGACAGCCACTTGAAGTATTGATAAAACACCGACATGAGACATTTTAAAATTAAGACAAGTGACACGGGACCCCCCTCTGGCAGGGCCTCGATAATTTTTCCTGATACCTGCCAATTCGATGGGTGTTTTTATTTGCATCATACAGTAGCTGCACTGATACAGTGTAGATGATATGTATGCTTTAATAGTTTATGTGAAGTGCTGCTTGGTTTTAAGTTTCAATACAATCATAGTCATAGACGTGTCACACATGGTCATAGACCTGTCTGGGGCGGATCTGGGGGGGTTCGGGGGGGTTCGATCGAACCCCCTAAATTAAAACAGCTAACGTCAAAAACTTGTAAAAATATAACATAAATACAGAATAGCATTTTAACATTAAAAAATGAGATATTAAAACACGCTGACTTGGCCTCAGAATGGCGGAAATCGCGTTTCCGAGGACTTGAAATGTCAAAAATTTCCGGGGCAGGATGCCCCCAGGACCCCTCTGCAGGGGGGACGCTTTTGGCGGCTCCCTTTATCGAACCCTTTCTGCTAAAAACCTGGATCCGCCCCAGCTTGTCACACCTGGTAGCATGTTGTCACATGTGGTCGTATGTTGTCACACGAGGTCGCATGTTGTCGCACATGGTCACACGTTTTCACACATGGGACTCATGTCATGGCTCGGCATATGAGTACTGAGCGTGTATGCAACTGACTGAATAAATCCACCTAAGTGATCTGTTATTAAACATATAATTATTTATCTTGATTTTAGGAAGTTCTGAGGAAGGAGTTTTTCGAAACCACTCTTCCTGCCCGACTTGAGAAGTATACAGCTCTTCTCAAAAGCCGAGATGAAGGCAAGGGCTTCTTTCTGGGCAAGGTAAGATGTACAGGATGTGTAAAGAAACAGAAAGGCACTGCCATAACTTGTTCCTCTTAACTCTAAACCACGTGGAAATGCTTCTAATGATTTATTCAAGTTGATTCTAACTTTTATAAGTAATCTGTGCCTTGATTAAGGAGGCGCGGTGGTCTAGTGGTTAGCGCATCAAACTTTCAACCTGAAGGTCGGTGGTTCAAGTCTGGTCTCTGTTGTCGGTTGTTTCCTTTGACAAGAAACATTGCTCCACGTTGTCTCTCTCCACCCAGGTGTCAAATAAATGAGTACCAGCACAAAATGCTGGGGGGGGGGGGGGGTAACCTTGTGATGGACTAGCATCCCATCCAGGGGGCCAGGGGGGAGTAGTAATACTCTCAGTCATTTCATACTACAGTCGAACCTGTATTAAGCGGCACCATATTAAGTGGTCACTTTTGTATACTACAATTAAACTAGAAAAGTGTATATAAACACTCACAAACATGTAATCTCAAAACGTGCTCTAAACGTTCTGCTTTATTCCATCCCATAATAACTCATGACGTAAATCATGACGTTATCAAATACAACATTTCCTCTTTCCTATAACGATAAACATGACAAATAAAATGAACCAGCTAAAAACACAGCTATAGGACCTTATGGCTACTAAAGGTCTAACCTCTTCGGAGGTTTGCTAATACGCCCGGACCGGGTCACTTTCACAGGGGTTCCCACTGGCCGCAGAACCGAGGAAGCTACATGTTTAGGCTCTGAATTAGGACTAGCTACTGGCTCTGTATTAGGCATATCTCTGGACACAGCAGCAGGGCTTGGAATTAACTCGGGGGTGGACTGTCTAGGGGGCATTGGACTCACACAGGCCCCAGGATTCTCCTGAAAAACTGGAGGGTCATAATCAACTACTTCAATTTCAGGTTTTTCCCTCTCAGTACTCAAACCTCTGGCATCATCAGGTAATAAATGATTCACATGCACATATCTACGATCATTGCCGGGTACTTTAACAAGATAAGTCTCAAGACCGTTCACAGCTACAATTGTACCCGGTATCCATTTCTCCTTTCCCCCTCTAACATTTTTTACTCCACCGGTTGATACAAATCAAAGTATCTCACTTTAGGGTGATCTCCATCCCTGTACAATTTCGATGCCGTTTGTCTATTTTCTACTTTGCTCTGCAAACTAGGCTTCACCATGGATAGTTGTGTCCTAGGTTCTCTCTTTAAAAACAGTTCTGCTGGAGTCTTACCTGTAGTGGGATGCGGAATATTTCTGTATCGAAACAGAAGATCAGCCACCCGATGTTGTACTGACATACTCTTACTTAGGATCTTATACAAACCTTTGAAGGTCTGCACATGTCGCTCTGCTAAGCCGTTGCTAGCCGGATGGTAAGGGGGACAAAGTGTATGTTTCACCCGATTCATTTTTAAAAAGGTCGTAAACTCATCAGCTATAAATTGAGGGCCATTGTCACTTACCAGTTCCTGAGGCAATCCATACCGTGCAAATAAAACTCTAAGAGCATTTATGGTAGCAGTTGCAGTTGTACTAGTCATGGGAAACACCTCTAACCATTTAGAGTGACTATCAACCACAAGGAAAAATTGTTGTCCCTTCACCTCAGCATAATCCACGTGTATCCTCTGCCATGGCTCAGTACACCAAGGCCATAAGAGCAAAGGCACAGCTTTAGGAGAGCCTTGTGTACTAACACAATCCTGACAAAATCTAACTTTGTCTTCTATATCCTGGTCAATTCCTGGCCACCAGACAAACGACCTTGCAAGTGCCTTCATGCGACACATTCCAGGATGACACTCATGCAGCTCTTCCAACAACCGTTCCTGCAGGACGACAGGAATAACCACTCGTCTACCCCATAGGATGCATCCATTGTCTTGGGAAAGTTCCTCTCTGCGACTCCAATAAGGTTTCATTTCAGGATCAGGGCATTGACCAGGCCAACCTGAGGACGTATACTCATATACCTTAACAAGCACTTTGTCCTTCGTAGTATTCTGAGCAATCTCCAATGCAGTTATGAGCAGATCACTTACCACCGTACGGTGAACATAATTCTCATCAGGGTCAGGATCCTCCATCTCACCAATTGGCACGGGAAATCTGCTAAAGAAATCTGCATTGGCATTGTCTGAAGACTTCTTATAAACGATGTCATAGTCATAACCAGTCAACAGCAAGGCCCACTGCTGCAGTCTAGCAGCAGCCAAAGGGGGAACACCTGATTTAGGACCAAAGATGCGAGTCAAAGGTTGATGATCAGTCACTAACTTAAATTTCCTCCCATAAAGGTAAAGATTAAACCTTTTGACACCAAAGATTATGGCCAAACCCTCCTTTTCTATTTGGGCATAATTTTTTTCTGCACTATTCAGAGTGCGAGAAGCATACTTGATGGGCCTCTCAGTGCCATCCTCCATCTGATGACTCAAAACTGCCCCAATGCCATGGGAACTGGCATCAATATCTAGTTTGAGGGGTTTGTTTGGGTCATAGTGGACCAAGACCTGCTCACTGGAAAGAACTTCTTTGGCCCACAGAAAGGCATCCTCACAACTTTCACTCCAAAACCATTTAGTCTTGTTACTAAGAAGTTCATACAGTGGATGCAACTTAGATCCTCAGTTCTGAAGAATTGACATTTCTTTCCATTTAGCTTGACATTGTGTTTAGCCAACCTGCTAAACACCTCCTTCAGGACTGTTAAATATGGGGTTGCTCCCCCAGAAGTAGCAACTAAGATATCATCAACTCTTACCATCACTCCTGGAACTCCAGACAAAATTGAATCCATGACTCGCTGGAATTGAGCTGTGGCTGTTTTGACGCCAAAACACAAACGTTGAGATTTGAACAAACCTTTGCATGTGTTTATGGTCAATAGCTCAGATGACTCTTCATCTAGAAACAACTGATTAAAAGCACTGGCTAAATCAATAACTGAAAATGTGTCTGGGGTCGAACCATCCTGAGAAAGCATAGCAAACATATCCTGTACATTAGGCAATTTGTATATATCATCATTGATGCATGCATTTACTCCCTTTTAATCCCCACACACCCTCAGCGTACCATCAGCTTTGGGGACATGCACCACTGGACTAGCCCATTCGCTATGTGAAACCGGGTACAAAACGTCTGCCTGTACAAGTCGGCCATATTCTTTCTCAACTTGTGAAACAATTGAGTAGGGCACGGGTCTGTCTTTCATGAAGACCGGCTTCACACCTTCTTTGAGTGAAAGCGTGCCAGTAAAACCCTTGATACCAGTGTTTTGGTTACTGAACAAAACTTTGTATTCCCCTAACAATTCATTGAATTCAGCAGGGTATGTTTCTGATTTGGGAACTGAATTGTCAGTGTCCCTTACTTGTTCAGTAACTTGGAATACAGTTTCCCAATTTAGCTTTATCTTACTCAACCAATCTCTCCCAAACAGAGCTGGCCGTTTTCCTTGGACTACAATTAGATCAAGGATCTTTTCATCAGCAGCATACTTCACAGGAACAGAGACTTTTCCTACTAGGGGAACTTTCTCACCAGAATAACTACGTAATATAACACCTGCTTTCTTAAGTGGATAACCAGACAATAAAGTATTGTATACATACTCTGAAACAGTTGAACGAGAAGCTCCCGTATCAATTTCCATAGATAAATTAGCATGACCTACTTGCACAGTGACTACATACGGTTTAACAGTATCAGTGTCATTACAACGTTCAGTTCCAGTTCTATACAGACCAAAAGCATCAGCGCTTTCTTCATCCTCAGGGCTGCTGTACATGTACTGGCTCTTCTCACAAACTTCGTCATCTGAATCACAGGTACTCATATTTGCATTCTTGGGCCTACGTTGGCCAGGAATTTCTGACAATTTGGCTTTACATACAGGACGGGTGTGTCCTTTTCGCTGACAGTGGTGACAAGTTGCATCTCTGAATTTACAAGACTCAGCGGAATGTCTAGTGCTTCCACACGATTTGCACTTTTCAAAACTTCCACCACTTAGCTGACTGCCACGGTTTCCAGTTGCTTTCGTCTTTCCTTTATACGGACTGAACTCCTGTACTTTATTCTCTGCAACCATCGACTCGCCCATGTGCTCTTTGTTAGCTTTTCCCGCCATTTCATCCGCAACGCACCGATCGTGAGCAACTCCGTAGGTTAAAGCTCTTATCGACAAAAGGTGGCGCTGAGTTCGAGACATCTTCTGATGCAGTCCAGACACCAGCCTGTCACGAAGGGCTTGAGGCAAGAACGGACCAAAGTTGCAAGTGGAGGCCAATTTCTTCAATCTAACTACAAAGGCAGAAACGCTCTCGTCACCTCCTTGCGAAGCAGTCCAGAATTTCGTTCGGCAATCACGATCGGAGCCGGCTCGTAATGTCCTTGTAACCTCTGTGCAAGTTCTTCATATGTCTTTCCGTTAGGATTCTCAGGATCACAGAGATTCTTCAACAGCTTATAAGCATCAGGCCCAATCACGGCCAGGAAAACATTGACTTTCCGATCATCAGCAATTTCATTCGCCGCCATGAACGCCTCCATTCGACCAACATAGTCACCAAAACGCTCGACATTCTCGTCAAAGGGCCTTAAATTTCCCACTAGGCCGGCAGCCATTCTTTACGGACTCTTTACGCGTCGTTGAGTACGAACAAAATCCTCGTCGCCAGTTTTGTATACTACAATTAAACTAGAAAAGTGTATATAAACACTCATAAACATCACGTAATCTCAAAACGTGCTCTAAACGTTCTGCTTTATTCCATCCCATAATAACTCATGACGTAAATCATGACGTTATCAAATACAACAGTCACCCTCTATTAAGCGCTCACTTAACAAATCCCCGGAATTAAATTGTTCCCCATATTTACCGTAAACTTGGCCTCTTTTAAGCGGTCACCTCTATTAAGCGGTCAGTTGGCTATTCCCCGAGGGTGACCGCTTAATAGAGGTTTGACTGTACTGAGAAACCGGGTTACGTTCTAGCAGTTGTGAGTCATTAGGCTTATTAAGACTTAACCTTTTTTATAGTGATGATGTTAGATACATCCACATGTTGACCAAATAAAGTTTATTTTTATGTTTCTTGTTGTGGACCCATGAAGGTCAGATCACGGCTTGGTAATATTGTCGTTCTTGTTTGGTCTAGCAATAAAATAGAGATTTGTGTCCAGTATACCATAAAATGCCGGTTATAAGCTGGATCCCCCCCCCCCCCAACCGCTTACAAGCCCCCTATCCCGGTTATAAACCCCCCATCAGTTTGGTTGATGGTTTAGGTTATTCCGGTTGTACCCCTCGGCTCCTATATACAAGCACACCACAGTTCCTTAACAGCAGTTCTTTACAAAAGTTTTCACCAAATAAAATAAAACAACACTTATGTATGTCATAATATTTTTTGCTTGCCACCCCAAAACCCTTACGAAGTTGTATACGCTCAAGGCTGGTAACCCGCATTTTACGCTATACCCTATTCAGACCGAGGGGTGGGACGGAAAGTGTCCAAGCTGACTTTGACTCAGTTAAACTTAAACTTTGCTCGGAAAGATCCTCTAGAAAATATATCCCAGTTTTAGCTAGTGAATAAAATCTTACGTGGCCCGTATTGAGCAATCGCGCGTGGGATAAAAGTTTAAAGAAATGTTTTGGTGGTAGTCACCAAACTCTAACGCAGCTTTATGTCCCTTCTTTTCTGTAGCTGACCTATGCCGACATTGCGCTCTTTGATATCTTTAACAACTGGCTTGCCAAGGGTGAACCAACTGTTCCCAAGGAACTCAACAGCTTCCCGCTGTTGGTGGATCACTATAACCGTGTGCTAAGCGTGCCCGAAATAAAGGCATGGGTCGAGAAACGCCCGAAAAGCGATTTTTGAGCATGTTTTTTTTAGAGAAACGCCCCAGATCCGAAATGTGGCATGTTATCTACCGTCATTAGGATGCATGTTAACAGCCTCAGAAGTGTATGGTCACAGAAGACCAAAAATAGTTTGAATAGAGTTTGAATAGAGTTAATAAAGCAATAATATAAGCACTGAAGATTTTTCATAGTTTGTTGTTGTTGTTTCCTGCTGTTTGATGTTCGCGTGGGTTTTAATCTTTTTTTATTATCTTTTCGCGCATCGCGCGTTTCGCGAAAATTAAACCCACAAAAATTTGTCCACTAGTAGAGAATGTATAAAATAAATGTACCGCGGTTGCCATGAAGTCTACTTTACTTTCGCCTTTTTTTTTCAAAATTCGGATGCCGATGCACGAAGTTGAACCAACAAAGAAGAAACAAGGGACCGCATCGTTTTTAATCCGTGAATACGCGAAGCGTAATGAACGGATTATTGGAGACGATGGCAAATTCACTCACTCACTCGCTCGTTCCATCACTCAGCTGTAAACTTGGTGTCGTAATGCTTTGTAACGAATGCGTTTCGTAATAAGAACAACGTGAATTTAGCGATAACAATAACTTATTTGTTGTAAACGACTATAAACAACAATAAGCTTAAAGATGTTTCGCACTTGGAGTCTTTAATGTAACATTAAAATCGATCCAAACGGATTTTTCAACAGAGATACGCGTTTTGATGAGTATCTACCTTAAAATAATAATTAGGTATGTAATCCAGGATGGTGAAGTGGTTTAACATTTCATTATTCGTTCGGACGGACAACGAGGGACCCAGGGTTCGAATATTGCCCGGGCCTCTTTTTTCCCTCCCCGAACTCAGTTGTCCAGTGTCCAGTGGACATTATGAAAGTGATGTGCTGTTTTTTTTTTATTTGCGTTCGTCAAAAGTCGTTTAAGTAATGATCCGCATAAGAAGGAAAGTGCTGAACGGCAATGCACGATGGAATGCCAACTTTTTTCATTGTTACAACTAGTGATCTTATTGGCCTAGACTCAAAAACTGCTAAAAAGTTAAGGTTCAAAATGCATTTTGTCTAATGTTTTTAAGGTTTTAACTAATTTGAGACCCAATCGCACAACATGCAATTATTAAGAAAATATTGTATTTGGGGAACTTCATCAAATAAGCAAAATTATTAGCTATTGTCTTCTGCTATTCTGATTGGTTAAGCACGAACATTTCCTAAAATTTATTTGACGCAAATGGATTTTCTTTATTTTTATAATGAAATATAATTATGAACCATCAGCTCCTCCTCTATTCTTGAAACGAAAGATATTCTTTGTGGGAAAGAGCCAATGCGGCAGAACAATGAAGTTCACGGTAGTTCTTATGTGGAGCATTACTTAATGCCTTTAATTTTACAAAAACTATCGAACCGTGTCATTATAAAAGCATATAAAGCTTACCGCAATATTGCGTTACGCGTTAGCATTTGGGGCGCATATGAAACCGGAAAACCGCTCAAAATTTCCGTGAAAACCGAAAAACCGGAATAAAAATCGATCAAAACCGAAAAACCGCCGAACATATAAATGATCAAAATAGCAAATTCACAAACCTTAAACCCATGACCCTTGATACCAAAGCGAAATATAACTACAGTCGAAACTGTACATAACGGCCCTCACCCTCTGTAAGCGATTTCTATGAGCTCATCTTTTTTCTTTCATTTTAAAGCTATTGCAATAGAATTAGGCAAAACTTCTATTGCCTTTTCAATGTAGGCCACTTTCACCGGTAACGTCACTTGGATGGCGTATCACGTGAACTTTCACGGGTTGATCGAGGCTAAATAAAAAGGTCTGGAAACTAGGAAGCGAAAAACCAAAACCGGAAAAAAACGCTTTTCTTTTTCATAAAAACCGAAAACCACAACGGATACAAAAACCGAAAAACCGAAAATTTTGAGTGCAAAAACCGAAAACCGAAAAACCGAAAACCCTAATGCCCTCCTCGTTAGAAAACCCGACTCACATGGGACTAAATCAACCTCGGCAGTGTCTGGAGCAAAATCACAAAATTTACAAAAACATAATCCTTAAAAAACTGAAACTTAAATGTTTGTGCTCTTTTCTTTACAAGTGCAGCTCAGGAATATGCATAATAAAACAATCATTGGATTCGATTTGGCATGATAGCGATAATTATCAAGGCCTCAGTTTGTGTTATCCGCCTCAGCCTTCGGCTTCGGCAGATAACACAAACTTTGGCCTTGATAATTATCGCTATCATGCTCAACCTCATCCAAGAATTGTTAATTAATAGTATCTAACAAAAGTGTTGCTAACAAAAATTCACAAAGAATGCATGTTAGACTACATTATACTCCTGTAAATTAAACATTAACTTACAGGAGATAATGGCAGGAGTGCTGGTCGTACCTTTTAGGGGTCAAAATTTGCAGATTGGTACCGCTTAGGGTACTTAAATCTAAAATGACCACAGTTAAAATTATCGCGGTACCTTTTAGGGTATAAAGTCGAAAAAATATGACAGAATATGACATGTGTTGTTTTAGAATTTGTTTGTACAGTCTTAGAGGTAAAAATTCATTCCAGCCATCCATCAAACAAGATTCTGGTACCTTTTAGGGTATTTTTCAAACTTTCTGACAAACACCTCGGTAAGTTTTGTATGGGAATCCCCCAGCCCTGGGGCGGCGGTAACGCCACAACAGAACAATTTCTTACTACAGTAGAGCCTCTAATAACGGCCACCTCTCTACAACGGCCATGTTTTATAGAGTGTTTTCACTGACGTCATATCAAAATTCAGTAGCGGTTTTCGATACTAAAATGTCTATGGAATTGTAGAGAGAGTAAAACTACACATCTGGGCCAAATTTTGAAGCGCAAGAGTATTTCATTCAAGAGTTATAGGCGAATGAGTATAGACATTTTTAGTAAGAAATCGACGGAGCGGCCATCTTGGTGTCTCAAACATGACGGCTAAAAATTTAAAGACTTTAAAGTCTTAACCGAATATGCCTAGAATTGTTCATCACGCCAACTTTTACTCGTTTGAGCTTGGTTTTGGTAGATAAGTCAGGTTCAAAGCGAAAAAGGCTAGTTTCAGAAAAAATTAACCCTCTAGTTTAACACTTTCACGGCTGAATTTTGTTTTTAAAAGGGTATTTTTTACCGTTAAATCGTTTTTCTTTGGGAGCAACATGGCCAAATGTCAACAAACATCGCTACAAAAGCGTTTTGCTACACTCGCGCTACGGTATGAACTAGATTCCGTCTTGAAAAGTGTAATATTTAGGTTTAGCGCATTTTTCGTGCGGAACCTTTCTGATTATTTTTTTTTTGCTTTTTTACTTTCCCTTTTTCTCCCCCTTTCTTCTCTTCCTATCTTCTACTCTCTATTACCTTTCTAAGCGCTAAAAACGCTGGAAATGAAACATTGTTCAATTGCAGGTGTATTGACCTAATTTACCACCTAATTTTGCACCAATGTTTGAACATGTTTTTTTCGAATAACTCTCCTAGAATTTGGTCCATATTCAAAGTGGAAGTACGTATGGATGGCTCTATCCTCGCTGTATCAGTTGAGCATCAAAATTATCTGGGAACGTACAAATTGATGACGTAAGAAATGGTGCAATGTCTGCTGCTCCAAATGTCGACAAAAAGTCGACTTTGGCAGCGAAAGTGTTAATAACACCGAAAATCTCACCACAAAATATTGTATTCACTATAAGAGGCATGAAATCGACTTATAAGCATCTATTATTATTCATTAATAACTTTTTGTTTATTTTCACGGCTTAACTGAAATAGCGTGACGAATTGCGTAACACATTTACAACCTTTATAAATCGAAAACGAAACATCGTTAAAACCTGAAACTTTTTGTGAAAGATTATAACACTGGTATCCACATACCTTGTTAGAAACAGCTTTGTAGGATGTATACTTTAGATTTTTTTTTTTTAATTTTTATGACGTCATGTGAAAACACTATTGTCCCAATTTCTAATTCATTCACTCAAATCCTCTAATTGATAATCTCCCCATAACGGCCACCTGTCTACAACGGCCAGAAAAGTCTGTCCGAAGGTGGCCGTTGTAAAGAGGTTCGACTATATAACTATGTAACCGTACATCCTGTGCCCAAGTTCAGGAGTTGCCATAAAGCCATTATGGTAATAACCGGGAGGGCACATTGTATACATAATTGTATATTACGCTCACTGTTCATACAGTTTGAGCACTCTCTGGATTGGGTGGAGAGCCTCGTAAGAGGTGTTCACTATTGGCATAATTGCTTCGCTCACTGCTTGCAGTTTGAGCACTCTCGTGACTCCACAATGCAATCCAACAATGTGTAACCGTACATCCTGTGCCCAAGTTCAGGAGTTGCCATAAAGCCACTATGGTAATAACCGGGAGGGCACATTGTATACATAATTGTATATATATATATATATATATATATATATATATATAATTATATTTTTATATATATATATATTAATTATATATATATATATATATATATATATAATATACATAATTGTATATATATATATATATATATATATATATATATATATATATATATATATATATATATATATATATATACACAATTATGTATACAATGTGCCCTCCCGGTTATTACCATAGTGGCTTTATGGCAACTCCTGAACTTGGGCACAGGATGTACGGTTACACATTGTTGGATTGCATTGTGGAGTCACGAGAGTGCTCAAACTGCAAGCAGTGAGCGAAGCAATTATGCCAATAGTGAACACCTCTTACGAGGCTCTCCACCCAATCCAGAGAGTGCTCAAACTGTATGAACAGTGAGCGTAATATACAATTATGTATACAATGTGCCCTCCCGGTTATTACCATAATGGCTTTATGGCAACTCCTGAACTTGGGCACAGGATGTACGGTTACACATTGTTGGATTGCATTGTGGAGTCACGAGAGTGCTCAAACTGCAAGCAGTGAGCGAAGCAATTATGCCAATAGTGAACACCTCTTACGAGGCTCTCCACCCAATCCAGAGAGTGCTCAAACTGTATGAACAGTGAGCGTAATATACAATTATGTATACAATGTGCCCTCCCGGTTATTACCATAATGGCTTTATGGCAACTCCTGAACTTGGGCACAGGATGTACGGTTACACATTGTTGGATTGCATTGTGGAGTCACGAGAGTGCTCAAACTGCAAGCAGTGAGCGAAGCAATTATGCCAATAGTGAACACCTCTTACGAGGCTCTCCACCCAATCCAGAGAGTGCTCAAACTGTATGAACAGTGAGCGTCATATATATGACGACAGCAATTAATAATATTTGGCAAAGTTGTGTCATTTAATTGTACCGTTGCTTGCGTGACCCAATGATAGAAGTCTGGTCCTACTAGATAGAAAAGCTGAGTCATAATTATTTGGCTTTCTCAGTCCGCTAAAAGCCTTCGAAGGTTTGTTCAGCGTTCACTCTGAATAAGAGCAAGTGTGAAAATGTCTGCAGAAAAGCCGGGTTACAAGCACTACTACTTTCCTGTCCGCGCCAGAGCAGAAATATGTCGACTGGCTTTCGCGGCAGCGAAAATAGATTTCGAAGATATTCGATTGGATGGCGATGGATGGGCGAAGGAAAAAGCATGTGAGTAGAAAAACAGAATCAGCTGGCGAAGTTCTTCCGATACCTTGCATGATTTGGTGGAATTTATAACAAAAAAGGAATGTCATAATGATTGTTTGATTTATGGTAACAAAATGCAAACGAGCGGAAATATGGCCACGGCCGAGAGCAAGATGGTTGCGTGCATGCGAATTGTTTACATAAGGTATTATATGTAGAAAAGGCCGGGTCAAACTACAAAACGAAGACTCGGAAGATCCTGGTTTAAATACTTTGTTCGCTGCAAAACGAAGACCCCTTTGATTTCGTTTCTCTTGAGTTTGACCCAGCCTTTTCTACAAAACGAAGACCCCGTTGATTCGCGTTTCTCTTGGCGAGGGGAGGGTCTTCGTCTTGTTGTTTGACCTGGCCTTTTCTACAGAACGAAGACCCCGCTGATTTCGTTCCCTTGGCGTCTGAAAAAGCGTACTTTGACTTACCTAAAATTAATTAACAAGTCTCAGGTCTTCGTTTTTCGGTCCTCGGTCTTCGTTTTGGAGACACCCCACATCAGTGACACGTGGGCGTCAAGGAACTAATCCATTTCCATTTTCCATTTTATTTATTTTTGCCATTTAATCAGTCATGCCTTGGCGGTCACGCAATAAAATGAGTAAAACATTTCCTAAATTGCTCAAGTTTGTGAGTTCTGAGGGTCCGTCTACAAAGAGGTTAAGACAAACCTAAATGCTGGGTTACTCTTATAGCAGCTGAGATAGTTTTTGCCTACTCCATTTAGTACTAACAGTAAGGGTTACCCAACTACATAGCTAGAACAAGTTAAACACGACTGGTAACCCCAATATCACCATGATACAAATATAAATCTTCCTATTTCCTCAGTGGGGCCGAGCAGGGGGAGGGGGGAGGTTCTTATTGAAGATTACTCTAGCACATGGGTGGCTACACTACTCAGTGGGGGAGGGAGGGGATGTTCAGACCACAGATACAGTAAACACCCGCATATAAGAACACATGGATTAAGAACATCAGGCTGAAATTTTGCAAATAAAGCACCATTTTTATAAGAACAAAATCAGCCTGGAAATATAAAATGTTCTTATAAAATGGATAAGACATTAAAAAAATTTCAGATCATACAGAAGGCCTGCTGCCAAATAACTACAGCTCATCAGCTTAATGCTGTTTTGCATTTGTTTTGAGCTTTTTTCCCTTCAAATGGTCTAGTTACTTGTAGGGAGACATACAGTACTGTGCTACATTTTCTTTCCATTAAATATGCTAATTTAATCTCAAGCATTTTTTTTGCATTGTTACAGTTCTGAATTCCAACAACAAAATTTAAGAACAATTTAAGAACACCTTCAGGCTGATTTTTCACTAGGCACCCGATAAATAAGAACCTGATCAGCCTAACCTCCAAAATCATGTGTTCTTATATGCGGGTGTTTACTGTAACTTCTCTGACTAGCACAGTGGTGGCCACAGTACCCAGTTTGGGGGCAGTGAGTGGAGATTCTGATTGAAGATTGCTCCAGCACATAGGAAACCATTCAACCCAATAGGGGGTGGAAGGGGGTTAGGGTTGGAAGGGGAGGTTCTGATAGAAGATTACTCTAGCACATAGGTGGCCACGCTACCCAGTAGGGAGAGGGGTGGTTCTGAACGAAGATTATTCTAACACATAGCAAACCATGCAACACAGGAAGGGGGAGGGGGAGGAAGGGGGAGGGGGAGGAGGGGGGAGGGGGAGGAGGGGGGAGGGGGAGGAGGGGGGTTCAGATAGAAGATTACTCTAGCACATCTGACAAAATCACACAATCTAGTAGCGGCAGTGAGTGGAGATTCTGATTGAAGATTGCTCCAGCACATAGGAAACCATTCAACCCAATAGGGGGTGGAAGAGAGTTAGGGCTGGAAGAGGAGGTTCTGACAGAAGATTACTCTTGCACATAGGTGGTCATGCTATCCAGTGGGCGGGGGAGAGGAGGGGAGGTTCAGATCACATATCACTCAAGCACAAGGTAGCCACAGTACCAAGTATGAGGGAGGGAGGGGAGGCTCTGATTGAAGATTACTGTAGCACATGGGTAGCCACACAACTTATGATTAACAGTGCATTAGTATATATTGGAAGGTGATTGTAGAAATGAGTACAAAACGTATTGCATTCTTGTTTCAGCTGGCAGGCCGCCTCTTGGACAAATGCCATTTATTGTGACTCCTGAAGGAAAAGTCCTTGGAGAGTCTGCTGCAATTATGAAGTACATCTGCAAGAAAACAAGTAATAATAATTTTCCTCGTAATATTATATATGACATTGATATGCTGTGAGTAAACATTGCTTCATCATCAGTTCACTGCATATATGGTGTTTAATTTCACAATAAAATTGTTAGCATTCATTTATTCACTATCATTGGGTGCAATAAGAACTCACAATTTATCAGCTCTCCAGTTGGTAAATCGGTTATTACAAGCTAGGTCAATTCTATTCCAGTCCCGTTCCAGCTTGACCTGTTTTACAATGTAAGTTTCTTTTGAAACCTTTCCTTCACATTTTCTATTACTGTTACATTTGTCAGGTCTGTGTCCATCAGACAGCTTTGATGAAGCAATAGCTGATATGATAACTGATGGTACCACTGATCTGCGTGAGACTTTGCTAAAAATCTACTTTGCAGAGAAGGATGAAGCTAAAGTATGAAGTATTACTATAGTAATTATCAGATTAATTATAATAATTGTTAATAATTATAATTAAGTATAATAAATAATAAATTTTTAAAGTGCACATGAAGTGAAATTTCACTACCATTTTGTTTTAGGGTTTTATGTTGTTTATATCGATCACCTTTATTTCATCCTCTTTTGCGCGAAAAGGATCCACTATTTTTAGCGGGTTGAAAACTTAGTCCTGCCGGGGCCTGAAATTTGTGACATTTTGAGCGTGGCCAAAAAGGTATTTGTGACGTCATTCGTGCGTTTGATCACACCAGAACATGGCGGAGAAGAGGACGAACATGCGCTCAGTTGTATGGGGTTATTACAACCCAGGTCCTTTTTTAATATGCCCAACTTGTGTGGCTTGTTAAAATATGTTCCCGCCACCTCAATGACTCATTTTCCCATCAAAATAATTCTTAAAACACCTATTTTCAGATTACCGAATAATAAAAAAAACGGTAGTGACATTTTAATTCATGTGCACTTTAAGTTTCAAAACAATAAGAAAATAATCGACGTGTCACATGTCATAGACACCTCACAACAACTTCGTCTCCAGGGTCTCTCTTGGGAACGAGGTTGACCTCACAATAGACCATTTTACAGTCGTCTTCTTAGTGCCCTGGCCTTTGAGTGGAAGCGAGGTTGACGTTGACCTTGTTGTGATACAGACCTTGGAGCTTTTCAGATGTAAATTTACCTACTTAACATGAGAACAGCATTATTAACATATGAAAGGCAGAATGGTTTGTATCAAAGCAAGGTCACCTCCAGGCTCACTTGCACTCAAAGGCAAGTATTGGTCACGTGTTACCGCTCATGCATGTCTTTATGCATGGATCACTCGGCATGCAACCACTATGTGCATATGCAGCTGACCAAATAAATCCACCTAAGTGGCATGTTATTAACCATATAATTTACTTGGTTTAAGGAGGAACTAAGGAAGGAGTTTTTCGATACCACACTTCCTGCTCGACTTGAACAATTTTCAGCTCTCCTCAAAAGCCGAAATGAAGGCAAGGGTTTCTTTTTGGGTGACAAGGTAAGACATGCACAGCAATTTGCAAAGAAACAGAAAGGCACTAGGATAACTTGTTCCCCTTAATGAACTAAATTACTCAATTGACCTTAAACCACGTGGAAATGCTCCTAATATTAGGGTTGATTCTAACTTATTTTATTCATTTGTGCCTTGATAATGATATTTAGATGCATTGAAACGTCCGTTGACTTAAGTTATTTTTATTATTTTTATGTTTCGTGTTGTGGAAGAAGCACCGCTTTGAAATCTTGTCATTCTCCTTCGGTGTAGCCAAGAAAATGAGATAGTTGTCCAGTATATATCGTAATAACCCTATTCAGACCGAAGGGTGGGGCGGAAAGTCCCCAGGCTTACTTTGAACGTTTTTACTTCTAATTAGAAGCATTTATTATAACCAATATCACTAAACTTTGGGGCTCTGTCTAAAAATTACTTGGAAACATTTTAATGTAACAGACTTTTTCTTCATGACTTGTGACGTGTTCATGGCAACCACATTTTGACAAGCTTGTTGATCCAAATATTTCGAGTTTTTTCAGCTGATTTTCTTCTTTTCTAATTTAAGGTCAACTAGTTTCATGATTAAAGGATCCATTGATCATGCGAATTTGAATGTGCGAATATTAAACCTAAACTTAGCCTTAGAAAACAGACGTCGTTCCGCGGCGCTACCACGGGAACCCCGCGAAACGGTCGGCTAACCGAAACTTTGCTCTAAAAATATCCTCGTAAAATGTCCTCAAGTTTTAGCTAGTGAATAAATTCTTACGTGACCCGTGTTGACAAATCGCGCGTGGGATAAAGGTTTAAAATAAATATTTTGATGCCAGTCACCGCTTATGACTTTTATTGACACAATTTTATGGCATCTTCAAGGAGGCTATGCACATCAACTGGGAAAAGCCCAATTTAAATCAAAAAGTCAATAAGGTCAATTTAAACTTATGCGTTAGGCATTGTTATTATGTACGCCTTCTTTATTGTCATACATTTTTGTATGTAATCATAGTTATTAAATTATGCTTGCTTTAGGTTGCTATAAGTTCAAACGGCTTTTCAAACACTCTTTGTAACTGAGGAATTTGAAGATGTGAGTCACATCGAAACAGGTCTTACAAATTAAAAACACAAATTACGATTTATTTGCTGCTTTCTCCGCCAACTTTATATTCCCTTTCTTTTCTGCAGCTGACCTATGCTGACATTGCGTTTTTTGAGGTTTTTAACAGTTGGCTTGCCAAGGGCGAACCAACTGTTCCCGAAGAACTCAAGAACTCTCCGCTGCTGGTGGATTATTATAACCGTGTGCTAAGCGTGCCCGAAATAAAGGCATGGGTCGAGAAACGCCCGAAAAGCGATCTTTGAGCATGTTCTTTTAGCGCCCCAGATCCGAAATGTGATTATTATCTACGGTCAGTAGGATACATGTTAACAGACTCAAAAGTGTATGGTCACAGAAGACCAAAAATAGCCCGCTCTGAATAGAACTAATAAAACAATAATATAAGCACTGAAGATTTTTCATAGTTTTTTGTTGTTATTTTTTCCTCGTTGAAAAGGAGTGCTATTTTCAGGAAGATTGGGGTGTACACTATGCTTTGATGTCCGGGTGGGTTTTGATCTTTTCGCGCATTCGGGCATCGCACGGTTCGCGAAAATTAAACCCAGGAAAATTTATCCACAGGCAGAGAATTTATAAAACAAGAAGCTGTACACAGCTAGAACTCGTTGCGTCCTAACCCATTGCAGTATTGATTCCCGAGTGTTTTGAGTGCTTTTACGGAGAAACAAGCTTGAAATTATGTCTAAAAAGTAAGACCACACAGCATTTACTGCATGCAGTAGCCGACACTTGAAACCACGATCGCTATCTGAAATGGCCACTGGAAAAGTTGAAAATTTACATTGTATGTAAATAACATGTAAATAACATGTAAAGATACTGTAAATGATAATTTACATGCTAATTCCCCTTTTACATGTTATTGTCAAACCTGTAAATAACATGTAAATATTTTGAGTGAAACATGTGAATTCAAGAGAAGATCCTGTAAATAACATGTAAATCGAGAAAGGGAGCCTGTAAGGAACCCTGTAAATAACATGTAAATCGAAAGGGGTGGCTATCATGTAAATAACATGTAAATCGAAAAAGGGGGCTATCCTGTAAATAACGTGTAAATCGAAAAAGGAAGCCTGTAAATAACATGTAAATCGAAAAAGGGGGGCTACCATGTAAATAACATGTAAATCGAAAAAGGGGGGCTATCCTGTAAATAACATGTAAATCGAAAAAGGAACCCTGTAAGGAACCCTGTAAATAACATGTAAATCGAAAAAGGGGGGCTATCATGTAAATAACATGTAAATCGAAAAAGGGGAGCTATCATGTAAATAACATGTCAATCGAAAAAGGGGGCTATCCTGTAAATAACATGTAAATCGAAAAAGTGGGGCTATCCTGTAAATAACATGTAAATTGAAAAAGAAAGCCTGTAAGGAACCATGTAAAAACATGTTAATCGAAAAGGGGGACTATCGTGTAAATAACATAAATAGAAAAATAGTATAGAAAAATAGATAAATATATTTTATTTATCAATGCTATGTCAAACATTTTTGCAACACCATACCATAATTTCAGGACCTTACTGTTTAGACAAGTACAGCTGTTAGTCTAGCAATGCAATAGTCTCAATTTCTTTCGATTTAATGCTGATTCCTTATCACATAAAATATTCCATGCCACAAAAATGAATACAACTTTACAGTTTTAGACGGAATGTGCAAGGCATGTCAGTTTAAATGCATACATGTTAATAATAATCTTTTTTGAGGATGCCAACTTCACCACAGAGGGGTCCTCTAAAAGACTATAAGATGTCAATTTTCTTTCACTTGTTGAAAAAAGATCATGAACATCTGTGGCCCTGGCCAAATGGAGAGATAAGTTACATCAATAACTTTCATTCAATTCGAATAAGCATAGATTCTTGAGGAAGTTTTTAATACCAGTTAATGAACCACAGCAAGTTATCGCAAGTTGCTGTCACTACTGTTTACCTTGGTTTGGGTGTATGTGCGAGACTACATGTACATTGAAATGGTTTGTTTACAACTTGGAACAACTTGCATCTAGACATATACTTGCAGTCAGTTTGGCCAGGGCTTAAGTGGGTATTTTTCTGCCTATGACTAAATAATATTAAGGCAAGTTTTAACAAGAATTTGTCAAAATATATTTCCATTTGTCATGTAAACACAATGGCTGCTGACTGTGACAGTCTTTTGTCATAAAAACTGGCATTTTATGCCTATTATAACTATATAACTCAAATGCTATTTTAAGTAGAACCTATATGGCACAGTAACTGATCACTTTTTAGCATTTTTTTGTTTGTTTGCATTGTTCCTTTCAAAGAGCTACATGTACACTGTACAGTGTACATTGACTGCAGCTTTGGTATCTTTTTCTGCCAGAGCTTGGCCATGGGGATGCTCTTGCTCTTGCTCTTGAAGCCTGCGGAACAAAACAAAAAACAGCTGCAGTGAGCAGAGGTGTCTTGTAGTAGTATGCCTAAATACAGTCAAACCTCTATTAAGCGGTCACCCTTGGGGAATAGCCAACTGACCGCTTGATAGAGGAGATTGCTTAAATGCGGTCAAGTTTGCAATAAACATGGGGAGCAAATTAATTCCGGGCATTTGTTAAGTGACTGCTTATTAGAGGGTCGCTTAATAGAGACTGTAACTAAGGCAACTGCCCTTTGCGTCCAGTTTTTTTTATCAAAGAAAAGTGGGCAGCACACAGCAGCTGATCTTGCTTTACTAGACCAGTTTCATCTGATACATGTTAGTACAGACTTCATCAGGGATTTTGAACAAGATTATGTGTGGAACTTATTTTGTATACAACATTTACACTTACACATTATTGTCATTTACAGTAGGTAAATAAGAGAGCAGGACCAAGGTTTTTGTCTGTTGCTAGGGCAAAGTTAATTTAAAATTTATCAGCCAGGTTAATTTAGCATTTCTCCTTTAATTAATAGGCCAGGTACCTGCAGCCTATGAATATAATTATGCCAAAATGGCATTAAAGATCTGACAAAAATGCTTTCACTTGCTGAACGGAAGCTACAATCTGTAATCAGTATAAATGTGGTCACTCAAAGGTACTTGTATGATAACATACTGTCACCTGCAACTGGCCTGTGCATAAGATTTTACATTATGAATTTGTAAGAGTTTATTGAATGATAAGTACAAAATATTGTGATACAGTACTGTTCAATTGTTTCAGTCAGTTTATGTTCTTTATGCAACGAATTGTTGTGGAGGAGATGTGGAAGCTTAATCCAGAAGGGGGTATTACTGGAAGAATTTTGTTGGCCTATTATTAACAGGGTGGGCTTATAACCAGGATTTTAAGTTAACAATAAACATGAGTATGGAAAATCCAGCGACAAGTTATGGACTTTGTATCAAAGGTTTCTTATTAACACAGTGATCACAATCCAATTTCTCCAAAGAATATCAATAAAACACAGACATGAGTTTCTGAGAATGGGGAACTGATAAAAAAAAACAAATCAGTCACCAAGGGACAATGAATAAAATGCTGGTCCCTGAATAAACACCAGGTTCAAATTTTTCTGGGTTAACAAGACCAAGTTTTAAACAAAGACCAGGGACATTTAACTCAAGAAAATACACAATGTACGATACATTTAGGTGCAGTTTACCAGATTTGACCATGAATGTTTGGCAGGGTAAATTAATTGTGTCTACATCAAAAGAAAACAACACCAAATTATGTTATTCCATACAGTAGTCATGAACTAAAACACTGATTTTGAGATCAGACCTAAGGATCCCATTTGAATAATGTTTAGTGCTGCAGCAAAATATTAACACAATCATTGCACATGTAGGTGCCAATGTCAGTTACTTAGGTGCCTAATTGCTACCGGGCTCCTGTTAGAAAGCAGCCTTATAATATTGTGTACATGGAAATATAACATATTCAATAATTATTCTCTCACCATAAAAAGCTCTCCTTGAATCTCTTTGAATAATGCCATTTCTAATAGGAGAAAAGAAATCAGAAATTACATGTTAATTAATTGTATTTGAAATTGAGAAAATATGAAGCATACTTCCACATCACTGCTTTAACATTAAATACACTATCCTCAGAGTCACTAATTAATATAACCAGTGAATAGATGGGTATATGGTTGATGTGAATAATATACATGAACATAGCCAAACCCGCGATATAAAAGGGGGCTGGACTGTCCAACTCGTGCAAATCAGCAAAATCTATTGTTCTTGCTCATTTGCATTAGATTCGGCATGGGGCTTTGCCCTTTTATACCGCAGGTTCATGTTTAAGAATAAAAAGTGACTTGTAAATACAGTGTACAAAAGGAGGATTTTACTATCTTCCCGGCATGCATTGCAAGCAAACTATATTATCAAAAGGCGGTGACCCGCAAGCAACTCATTTTACACAGATGCCATTGAGGTTGGAGGTCAGTTGGTCATAGCAGAAGAAATGTTAACCTTTTTATTCTGTTCACCTTTACAGAATATTTTCCATTTTGGGTTATGTTTACATTTTGCTTTAAGGCTGCTTAAATTCCCAGAGGGGTCGAAACCCTTAATCGGCATTGCATGGTAGATGCTTGAAATCTCTTCACAGATTCGTGGAATCAATAAACCTTCTTGCCATTTCAAAACAATGCCGGTTTATATTAGAAGAAATATCCATGTATTTGCTTGCTTTGACTTATTAAATCTAACGCTGGTTGTGTTGTTTTTAGTTCAAAATCAATCTTCACTTTTCTCGCAATTTTCTGAATTTTCTATGGTACAAGCATTAATCATTCAGAATTATTTCATATTTTCCTGTGACGAACATAAAACTCCCATCAGAAGTCATTCACCTGAATTTTAACCAAAGCATGCTGGACAGACGGTGATATCCTCCTTTCAGTTTCAAGACAGAACAATTTACAGCTCTTATATAAATTTTGCTTTTGTCTTGGTGCATATTCACACTCTAAAATACTACAAGCAACAATACAAATAATATTTGATGGGCGATCAGTATCCATATATGATAAAAGGTGTTTATAAAAACATTGAAGCTGCTGATCTAGATAAAGATTCTTAATTTAGTTTTAGCATATTACACTTGAACTGCATATTTTAGTTACTCCGATGAAGACCGCAGCTGCAGTCGAAAATTCAGTCTTTTAACGATATATAATTTTTATCTAGATCAGTTTCAATGTTTTTATAAGCACCTTTTATCATAAATACATATAATAATACAGTGTAAAGAAAATTTCTGTGAACCCAAAATTACCTAGCTTGCACTTTATACTGATACTAAAAATTTCAAGTTACAGTGAATGAACATTATTTTTGAATAATGTGCAGAAAGAGGTGACCAATAATTTTTAACTTTAATACTCCATAGTACAATGTTCAAGTCAATCCCACTCATCAAGACCAACAGGGTATTTTTATCAAAGGGTACTGTCTAAGTGATCAACCAAGTTAGACTGCAGATTGCAGACTGGCATAAGTGCATATTACGTGTAGGTATCAAGTGCAGTCTGCTGAGTGGGTACAAAATGCAGACTGAGACCAAAACTGTCACTTCATCCTAATTTATGACTTAATCTATCAAGTAATCTGCTGCAAAACTATCCTTCTAAGCCTTCAAGTTGATGTCTCATAGTTTCTTCTTTCTGACAGTATCCTATTTTCCACAATCACACAGGATACAACCTGTAACTGTGAACATCTTCACATTTTTAATCTGTAACGTTATAAAAATGAATTGCATGGAGTACCATACGGCCCCGCTAACGCAATCATACAGAAAAAAGAGTCGAAAGGTGACGTGAGCGGGCTGGACGGGTTGACGTGAGCCGGTCCGGAAAAAGCCGTCCGGCCCCGCTCGAGTTCAAGTGGCCTCGCACTGCACAACTATTCTTGTACTTACTAGTCGTATTATAAAATACTTATTGACTGAGTTTGGTCGGGCCGGACGGGAAAATATTTGGCTCTCGGTCATGGCGCACGGACCTCGCTGCGCTTGGTCCGTACGCCATGACCTCGAGCCAAATATTTTCCCATCCGGCCCTCCCACTCAGTCAATAGTATTGGACAGTTAGAAGCATTCAAGGCATTTCCAGGTAAAGGAGCTATTGCAGAATCCCTGGCCCACTTTCATCGACATAAATTTACTGCTACCGTGGTCCCAAAGTGGTTGACTGTGAATTTTGGGCAAGTACTAAAATGAACTACTACTGCGGTCCGCGGTCCCAAAGTGTTTGACTGTGAGTTTAGCCAAGTACTAAAATCGACTGCTACCGCGGTCACGATCGAAGTGGTTGACTGTGAATTTGGGCAAGTATGCTCACCATTTTATATTTTTCGCTCTCACCGTTTTATATTATTTTTTGCTTGGCGCACTTAAAGAACGAGAAATACACACAATGCTTTTGTTTCGTTGTGGAGGTCAGTTACAGTTGTTATGTAAATAATGTCGACTGCCAGACTGCAGACCGCAGTAGCAGCTCCAAAAAGAGATGGCAGGTTTATTATGTAAATTATGATTTGGTGACTGCTGGACCACAGTAGCAGTCTTGATTTTATGTAGTTGAAGTATTCTGCCCCTTCATGTATTGTAAAACTTTGCAGGTATAAACTTACATGTAAGCTTAAATTATTAAGCTTAACTTACGTGTGCCATGAGCTGTGTTCTTGTAACCCTCTATAAACCCTAATGCATCAGTCAATTGAAACCCCGGCCCCCCGACCCCCGGGACATAGCGGGAGATAGCCGGGATTTAACGCGGCAAATGCCGGGATTTAACGCATATTTAACGACGTGTTGGCCCCGGGGGGCCGTGAAATTAACAAAATGTCTGTGTGACCGGGGTCACTGAGCGGGGATTTAACATGAAGGACTAAAGGAAAAGCCTCGTTTTCCAAAATGGCGGCGGAGGAGAGAGAGTTACATGCGTTTTAATTCATTGTATTGAGGTGTATTCACATGGTTTTCATATGTACATTATTGATGGTTGTTAGTACTTAACAGACTAAAATTGTGCATTTGGATAATGCGGTGCAGTGTTGTACACGCACGCATACCGCGTACAGGGTAATTCAAAGAAAGCTAGTTCAACAGCCTTCTTATAAATTTTCTCGATATGCTAATAAACTTTGGAGTCTTTCAATACCTTTCATGTTACAATCATGCAGTACCTAAAGTATTCAATGTCTTACTTAATTATCAATGAAACGGCAAGAGAAATACTGTCGTGGGGCATATTTCTGAGCCGCTTGCCCGAATTTTAAGTCCCAATGATCAAGGACAAAACCATAACTTATATACAGGCAAAAAGAGGAAGTGTCGGTTCAAGGCGGCCGCATTGAACTGCCTTGCAAGTTCTATCGTGTTTAAATAAAGGATCTGTAAAAAATATAAGTAAAATCTGCAAAGGACTGCAAACGATGATGCTGCTAACGGTATACGTAGGATACATGTATGCGAGAGACCTAACCAGCCAAACAATTAACAAACATACAGTGAACTGCAGGGCTGATCTGACTACGTAAGAAAATAATCTTTGTGAGACACAATCACTATAGATATCGCAACCGTGGACATTTGTTTTGTTGTTATTGCAACTCATCAGCACGGTGAAGCGATCTTACGCTGATCCTACGTATACCGTAGCAGCATTATTGTTTGCGGTCCTTTGCAGATTTTACTTTTATTTTCTGTATATTTTGGGACGTACGTATTTACAGATCTGATATGCTCTCAGTTTTCTTTTAGCATGGTTTTACCCATGCGTTTAAATGTTCAGATCGGCTTTGTCCATCTTTGTGTGACATCTTTGCGACTCTATGGGCTCCTTGTTTCCCGGAACATGTGATGCGGCAACGTACGCGTGATTCGGGTAACAAGTGAGTACACTGCGAGTCATTGTGTAATCTATTTGTGTTGGCATCTTTGGTAACATCATTTAGTTCATCGCTGCACCGTGCTGATGAGTTGCAACAACAACGAAACTGCTGTCCATGATTGCGATCCTACTTTATTGGTACTGTCGTGATGGTGTCTCCCAAAGATTAATTTTTACGTAGTCAGATCAGCCCTGCAGTTCATTGTATGTTACTATATACTAAATTGTATACGGCCAAAAGGAAAACATAGCAAGAGTGAGAAGAGAAATTCGAAAAGGACAGTAAACTTATAAACGCTGGTGATTCTCTTTTGTGTTGATGATAATTAAAAACAACGTCCAAGTTGAACATAACTCCTTTATGATGTATTTTCAGGTCAATCCATATAACACCCCCATGGGCTTGTACTCGGGGGGGGGGGGGGGGGGGAGGGGGGGGCTTATTATTGGAAGGAATTTTTCGTTATAAATTAGGGGGGATTATTTTTGGAGGTTTACGGTATATAGTTTGACGATTGGAACGAGTCCGGCTGAGACCAGCAAACCAAATCGAGTTGTGTTTATTTTGTTCTGAAGTACTAATGCCGCGCTATGCGGGGCTTTTAACAAACTACTTGGCCCCGGGGTCGGGGGAATTAGCGGGGGTTTAACACTAAACAAATGTTAAATTCCCCGCTAGGTCCCGGGGGTCGGGGGGCCGGGGTTTCAATTGACTGATGCATAATGTACATTTCTCAAAACTGATCTTTTTCGATTCATTTTCTATCAAGTTGTGACGGTTTAAAGTGAAATATACCCCACCATTTTTGTGAAAATAAACTGATTTGAGTATTTAGCATTTCAAAAATCATTGACATTTGTGTTTCATGCAAAGCTTACATGTACATGTAGATTCGTGCCATGGTTGACAGTACAAATTAAATCGAAACGCTACCCAGCGGTAAAAACATACCTGCAAAGATGCGTGGGTTCTTCTTCATTCTTTTAGGGCACTTTGTATTGAGATTTCCACTAAATAAAGCCGTTTTAAGGCCCGAAGCTTTGCCAGTAGTCAAACTCGACCGCCATTCGACCGTTGAAAATATCCCGCCTTCGGCGCCTTCGGGTCAGTGGCATCATTATTCAGCGGTGGATGCGTCATGTATAGGGACATAGATTGTACCCTTTCGTAGGCCCTGAATTAACTTTCCCGTTTGCAAGGAGTCACTGACGAGAATCTAGCTTCTGCTTATATAATTTTGCTCCTAGAATAACTGAAAAATTTATTGTTATATTTCCCCAGGATCCTCGTAAAGGGTAAACGTTTTCAGGTGCTCACGGGGTACCAGCCATTTACCCACTGAACTAGACTATGCAACTTTTACGAATCTCTCTTTGCACTTTAAAGTTGGCCTATTTTATTATTTTATTTTTGACATTATCAGTGCTAGAACAATTGCAATAAGGGGACCGGCCTTGCTTTGCATGAAAATTCTGACGCGTGTCACGCGTCACGCGTCACATGCGCGGCATCATTTTCAAGGAAAGTCTTCGTACTTTTATTATTCCGGTAAGCTATTCTACCAATACCGAACGCTAAGTAATCTTGACGTTGGCTCTGTCTGTTGTTGCAGTTTTATTTTCCGACTGGCTGCCGAGAATCAACAATATGCCCGAGTGCACACTCAAGCGCTTCTTTTACAGGAATTTATCGGTCTCGCTATTTTCATTTACATGATATATTGTTACAGAGTATCTGGAGTCTCCCATTTTAATTACATGGTTTTTGCAGCTATGGATTCAATAAGTATGTAGTTCAATAAAAGCATTTTTAATACGCTTTAAATTAAGTAAAGATCATCGATGAAAGTTGGACTGAGTTTTGATAAAGTCCGATGATATGTAATTTATCAGTGTTCATGTCTTTCACAGCTTCCTATTTTCATTTAGCTTCAATACCACGGTTCCGGTCGATTTCAGTGTTTCAAAGGCACCCGCATTTTGGCGTGAGTTTTTAGAATTTACATAACTCGAGCCGTCAGAGAAAACTTAAAACAGTTCGAGTTAATAAAATTTCAAGTTATTGGAGGTAACGAATAATTGTAATAGAGTGAAGCAGGGGAAAACTGCCTTTAGTTCTAGTTATCAAGATGTTCTATACTGTGACTCTCTAATCCTCGAGGGGAGGCGCTTTTCGTGCTCCTCCCTCCTACCTTACATGTTATTTACAGGATAGCCCCCCCTTTTCTCGATTTACATGCTATTTACAGGGTTCCTTATAGTCTCTCTTTTTTGATTTGCATGTTATTTACAGGATAGCCCCTTTTTTATTTACATGTTATTTACATGATATCCTCCCTTTTTCGATTTACATGTTATTTACAGGATAGCCCCCCTTTTTTATTTACATGTTATTTACATGATAGCCTCCCTTTTTCGATTTACATGTTATTTACAGGGTTCCTTGTAGTCTCTCTTTTTTTATTCACATGTTATTTACAGGATAGCCTCCCTTTTTCGATTTACATGTTATTTACAGGGTTCCTTGCAGGCTCCTTTTTTCGATTTACATGTTATTTACAGGATAGCCTCCCTTTTTCGATTTACATGTTATTTACATGATAGCCTCCCTTTTTCGATTTACATGTTATTTACAGGTTTCCTTATAATCTGTCTTTTTTTATTTACATGTTATTTACAGGATAGCCTCCCTTTTTCGATTTACATGTTATTTACATTGTTCCTTGCAGGCTCCTTTTTTCGATTTACATGTTATTTACAGGGTCTAGATACTGTAAATGTGTGTGGAATAATTTCCATGTTATTTACATAACCCTCTTTTTTCTCACTGTAGCAAGAACCATGTAAATAACTATTTACAGTAGATTTACATGTGTGTTCAAAGCTGTAAATTTCATGTAAATTTTATTTACAAAACCCTAACATGTAAATCGCAGTTTACAAAGTATGTAAATCCATATTTACATGTTGTAAATTACTTTTTACATGTGCATGTAAATTTTCAACTTTTCCTGTGGGCAAGTATAGTTATATAAAACACAAAACTTACCAGAACAAAAATCCCACATAAATAAGAGGCGAACACAATATCAAACTGTCCTACCCATCTATGAACGCCTTGCATTGTCTTGAAAACTTGTACGCCGTTAATTCTTCCTTTTGCTTCGGAGAGATTTTGCCGCCATTCTGAAATCAAGAGCGAGATCAGACTGGTGCGCGTCGTCCCGCGGGATACGGGAAACTTGAAGATTTATAGGCTCGTCGGCTGCGCCACGAGTAATAAATGCACCGCGGTTACCATGTAGTCTACTTTACTTTCGCCTTAAAAAAAATAGGATGCCGACGCAAGAAGTTGAACCCTTGATACTGAAGACGAAACAAGGATCCGTCCCTAAATGTTCATGCATGTTGGAGGCCATTTTTTCATCCTGGGGGCTTTTTGTATGATTGAATGTGACCGCAATAAACTGTTCAGTTTTATTTTTCATGATCTTTATTTTGATAGCAATAATATTTGGCAAAGTTATGTCACGTTGAATTGTCCCGTTACTTGGGGCGCTTGTAGCAGCTCTCGTAAGGTCTCACATCATTGGTTCGATACCCTTCGAGAGAACAATACAATAAACAACAGACACAATGGCTCCTAGCCCCAAAAACAGAAGCAGCCGCAACATCTAAAACAATGCAGCTGCTACATCACCGATTACTTGTGTGACTTTGAGTCCGTGTCCCATCTGATGGAAGTCTGGGCCTTGGTAGAATAGCTGAGTCATAATCAGTCGGTAATGGCTGAAAGGGATGACTCAAGAGGACCTCATTGAATATTCAAAACACTCAAGTCATGCAGGGTTTCACGAGTGATCGGCAATTTTCAATAAAATATTTAATGAGGTCCTTGTGTAGTCAATTGGCATTCTCTGTCCACTAAAAGGCGTCAAGGTGTGTTCAGCGTGTGTTTATTTTAAAGAACAAGGACAACAAGTGTGAAAATGTCTGCAGGAAAGTCGGGCTACAAGCTTTATTACTATCCTGCTCGCGTTAGAGGAGAAATATGTCGACTGGCTTTCGCGGCAGCGAAAATAGAGTACGAAGATATTCGTTTGAAAGGCGATGACTTGGTCAAGTTGAAAGCTTGTAAGTAGCAGATTATATTGAGTTGGCGAAGTCGTTTCAACTCCCGATATATTGAATGATTTTATACTTGGCTGGCTCGGTTACCGAGATCTCGCCTCATCACTCCTATTTCCTTTGTCAAATTTGCGATATCAGTCATATGGGAAGGCGGCCTGGCCCGGTTACCGAGATCTCGGTTTGCCCAACCGGGATCTCTCGGTAACCGCCCATGCGTCTCTGTCAAAGTAAAGACATTAGCATCATTTCGACATATTTTTGATCAAAAATGATTTCTCGATGCTGAATGAGTAAAGATATCAGAATGATATGAATTACAGGAAAGAAATTCACGAGTTGATATTTTCGTGCACGCTCAGATCACGTACACCATTTTTATCCCGGTAACTGGGCTGAAATTTTCCACGTGACATACGAAATAATTCATCCCGCTAATTAAACTGGGCCAAACAGGTTACGGGGCTCATGAGAGTGTAATGAAAGGCCCTAAGAGAGCAAAAGTAGAAAAACTACAATTACGTGTTTTTGAAATCTCTCGGAAGAAATGTTGATTTTAAAATGTGACTTGCATGTATTTTAAATATTCGAATCCATACAATTGCCAGTGAGTTGTTACCACTGACATATTATGCCGGAGAGCTTTTTCTTAAGACCCGTCGCTCTGAGGAAACAGAGAAAAACATAAATTCTTATTCACTGGCGACTTGGTGCATTCTATAATGGAAAAGGAACATCACAACGACTGTTTGATTAATGCTAATAAAATGCACACTAAATGTATGTAGCGCAAGATAGTCGCATGCCGCATGCGATTTTTATTTATCGAAGAAAGCCGATTTGTTTTCGTCTGATCTTGCCTACACTGGTACGTTATTGGTTGGTTGCATCTTGTTTGTTGTTTAGATCTAACTGTGCATTGATTTGCAGCGAACAGAACGTTTCGTGACAATAGCGTTCTGCGAATAAAACTGAATTTATTTCAGTATTAAAGACCCGGGAAATTCATGCCTGGGCGGTCACGTGGCATATATGTCAGGCAAACTGACATGTAGGTGTCAAAGACTGTTCAGTCATTCCTGGGCGATCACGCGTGAATATATGTCAGGCAGTGACACGTGGGTGTCAAAGACTGTCAATACATTCGAACGTCGCGGTTACACTGAGCAAATTGCCGCATCTTAGCCCACTGAGACACTAAAAGAAAATTACGATTAGACAAATGTTCGTAATTTTCTTTCAACCGAACTGATAGTATATAGAGCGTATGCACTCACGTGGCAAGCAGCTATGCAAATTTATTGGAACAAAAGAAAGTGTTAACATAAGAAAAGCGTTCAAATCCCACAGGATTGTTTTGGTACACCAACATGGCCAAACATGGCCGCCGTTCTATTGTTTTGGTACACCAATATGGCCGCCGTGACGTCATGTGCATACGCTCTATACACCCTATTGAGACTTATATAACGGAGTAACTGGTTAGCTTTCAGTTGAGGTTAGGGGTAGCAGTTTATATAGTTAAATTTAGGACTAAGCAACCCGAGAAGCTAGGTGGTACAGTTGTACGGTAGGCTATGTAAGCCTAAGCCTAGCTGAGGTCACAGGTTCAATCCTGAGTGGGGATTTTAGATTTTCTTTTTTACACTTAAACATTTATTGAAAATAAAATTCCAAGTGTCGACATTAGGTTTTATAAGTCTCAATAAGGTGTCCGACGTCCTTCTGGACGGTATGATTTAGGCACAACCGTTCGACTGCAGCCCAATTTACATTAGTCTACTTAGCGACCTGGCCTTTGAGCGAAAGTGAGGCTGGAGTTGACCTTGTTTGGATACAAACCTTTCTTTTTTTTATTTTTTTATTATTATTTTTTTTTTATTGCTGTGTTACACTGCTCATTACATGTTTTAGCTATAACACTAATACAGTGCTTACGATACGCTTACATTTCACACTTATAACATATTAACACTACAGACTACACTTATTTATTAATAGTACAGTTATTAATTGGTAATAAAAAAAAATTAAAATTTATAACGTTCACAGAAACGCATACACACACGTTAAATACATTCGTTAATTATGACACCTTATAGAAGATATTTTACAATTTTCTTTTAAACTATATATCATATACATTAAATTGTCCACTTCAAAAATGTTTGTAGCTAATGGAAACACAAAGTTATTAAAAAATTAACAAGTTTAGATACATATTGATACATGGTATGGGAAAAAAAAATAAAGAAAAGTAAATAGACTGTTCTCGAAGGCCACCATACTCACATAGCCAAGAAAAACTACAGATTACTGTCGCGAATAAAGGCTCCCCACTTCCTGTTGAAACAAACCTTTCTGTTTTTCATATGTAAATCATGTTGTTCTTATGCTTAGTAGTTTTTGTTCAGTATGATTTACATACGAAAAGCAGGAAAGTTGAATAGACCAATTTCGATATATTAAAATTCATACTTGGCTCCGAGGCTTGGGGGAATAAAACAAAATAAATGAATAATTCAACGCTGAACCTCAATGTGATTTCTTTTATTTTATTCCCCCAAGCCTCGGAGCCAAGAATGAATTTTAATATATCGAAAATGGTCTATTGTATAAAGGCAAAGCCAACTCCACCCTCACTCACAATCAAAGGCCGGGGTACTAAGCACAGAACTGCAAACAAACACAGGAAAAAAAATACCACAAAATTCCCAAATTTGGCAAAGTGAGACAAGCCCAACCAGGGAATTCCCAAGCAAACTGGTTGGGACTTGTCTCACTCTTCCAAATTTGGGATTGTTGTGGGTATCCTTTATAAATACCCTACAATATCCAAAAATGGGAACCTGGTATTTTTTTTTCCTCCTATTAGTCTTCTAAAAGGTGGAAGAAGTTGTTTAAATATCAAGGAGCGTCAATTAGATTAGAGTGTCAATTTCATTAAATGATGCTGATAACCACTGGGTTTTAAAGTGGATGCACTTTAGAAATAAATTTAAAATAAACGTATCGTTGTGTTGTTTCAGCTGGCAAAGTGCCTTTTAATCAAATGCCATTTATTGAGACTCCTGAAGGTAAAGTCCTTGCACAGTCTGGTGCAATTCTGAAGTACATCTGCAGGCAAGCAGGTAATATTAGTGTTACTAGCTGGGTATATGTGGCTGCCATCTTGGAATGCGAAACTAGATAATACTGTGAATTCGCATTTTCAGTCTGTATTTACCATCGTCGGGTACAATACCTCGATCACAACTTACCAGCTCTCCAACTGGTAATCAGTGAATGCAAGTTCATGGGTTCCATTCCCATATAATTATGACCATTACAATTCTTTGAGGGACACCCAACACGGAATGTTTAGTAAAACGTTTGGAATAGCGTTGTACTGTTTTTCCATATCATTTTAGTGCATTTTAAAGAAACTATGTGAAAGCTAATACAGTTTGAACTTTTCGGTTCTTTCAGCTGAATAATTCAGAAAATGTTTGGGAAAAGAATCTCATCTTATCTTTACAAGCTACTTTCACCTTCCCGAAAATCCTAACGGACCTTATGACACTTTTATCCCGCCCTTTAAATTTTCTGGGAAGTTTCAGGTGACATTTTGTGTAACCCTTTCAGTCCCAGAGTCAATTATGGAGACATTTAGTGTAGTTCTAACTTTTGAGTCTGTGGACGAAAGCCTATGGTGTGACCATTCAAATGAAACCTCTTCAGCAGCACTTTTGCATGGTACCATTTGTTCTAACTTTTGAGTCTGTGGACGAAATCCTATGGTGTGACCATTCAAAGGAAACCTCTTCAGCAGTACTTTTGCATGGTACCATTTGTTCTAGTACTTTTGAGTCTGTGTATGAAATCCTATCGTGTGACCATTCAAATGAAACCTCTTCAGCAGCTTTGCATGGTACCATTTGTTCTAACTTTTGAGGCTGTGGACGAAATCTTATGGTGTGACCATTCAAATAAAACCTCTTCAGCAGCTTTGCATGAGTACCATTTGTTCTAGTACTTTTGAGTCTGTGTATGAAATCCTATGGTGTGACCATTCAAATGAAACCTCTTCAGCAGCTTTGCATGGTACCATTTGTTCTAACTTTTGAGGCTGTGGACGAAATCTTATGGTGTGACCATTCAAATAAAACCTCTTCAGCAGCTTTGCATGAGTACCATTTGTTCTAGTACTTTTGAGTCTGTGCATGAAATCCTATGGTGTGACCATTTAAATGAAACCTTTTCAGCAGAACTTTTGCATGGTACCATTTGTTTTTCAATATTCTACAAAATGAAATTTGGGAATTTTCTTGAATTTGAAGTTACGGCACTAGCTTTCCACATGAAAGATTCGTTGGGTGCTCCTGTTCGTTACAAATCTTTTCTTCACACTGATTTACTATTCCTATTATATTTGTCAGGTTTGAGTCCAGTTGACAGCATTGATGAAGCAATAGCTGATTCGATAATTGATGGCACAGCTGATTTACTTGATATCATATTAAAACACTATAACCTTGGAAAAGATCCAGCTAAAACTGTAAGTCTATGATTATAATAATTGTGGTCAATAATATGTACTTATTGACTAAGTGGGAGAGCCGGATGGGAAAATATTTCGCTTGAGGTCATGGCGTACGGACCGAGCTCAGCGAGGTCGAGAGTCAAATATTTTCCCCTCCGGGCGGACTTAAATTATTGAATAAGTCTTTTATCATATGACCAATTTGGACACAAAATTGCTTGAGATTTTAACACACGAGGCCGTACGCTTTTGTAGTTAGGCCGTTCGGCTTTTTCCGATCCCGTTCGCACAAATGCGTACGACCCTCATACAGGACTTTCATCAATTTTTTTGCAAAGAAAAGGCTCGCAGGGCCGTATGACCTCGTGCGCTCGGTCCGTTCGCCATGATCTCGAGTCAAATATTTTCCCGGGCTGCCTTCCCAATCAGTCAATAGTACATAATATGACGCTCGATCCGTACGGACCTGCGAGCCATTTTATTGCAAAACCATTGATGAAAGTCCCGTATGATGGCCGTAGGCATTTTGCGCGAACGGGGCCGAACGGAAAAAGCCGAACTCTCCTACTACAAAAGGGTATGCGGCCTCTCGTTTTATTGGGTATATGATAAAATGCTTATTGGCTAAGTAACCTACGTAGGGCCCGATGGGAAAATATTTGGCTTTCGGTCATGGCTTTAAAGACCAGTTGTTCTCAGTTGTATAGAGGTTTTGCACGGCAGCCATGTTGCATGGCAGGAACAATAGATTCTTTTCCCTATGGGAAAGAATGTTCTTTCTATTGCAAAACATTTTCATTGTTCCTGCCATGCAATATGGCTGCCGTGCAAAACCTCTATTCGTCAGAGCCAAGATATATTTTGGCCAACCTGCATTGTTGCTTAACTCAATATTCCGTGGACATTAACTCACAATGGGTGAGAAAAATCGAGAACTCTGCATTTTTATAACCGCTAGATCTCAAACGTTTACCAATAATTTAACCCTCGGACGTACCGTAAGGTTTTTCTCCGATATTTTCAAGACCATTTGCGATTAGCACATGCCGTTTTCAGTAGCCGTTTATTTATCCTTAAGACACATTTTTGTAAAGTTTGGCAACAACCGGTTGCTATGGTAACGAGATATGACGTCACCTTTTTTCAGTGAAAAAAAAAACATATAAAATGCTACCAAACGCATTAAAATTTTTATTTGTATGTTATTTTGCATCTCTAGCAAACAATATTTGCAATTTCCACGTTTTCCCGATATCTATCGGACCCCCAGCAGCGTCTCAACCCATAATTCTTTCCCGATATCTTGTAGAGCACATCGCTGGCTATCTATTAGATGGAAAATATTGCAACATCGCAAAAATCCAAGTGGGCGGTTGCAACAACCCCCCCCCCCCCCCCCCTTGTACCACGGTGGGGTATACGTTTGCGTGTAAGTCCGAGGGTTAAGGATTCGGAAGTTTTTGGGGATCTACGGATTCAGCTATCAGAATGCAACCAGTCGACGTATTTCGACCAGTATTGGCGTTAACAACTGATTGTATAGATTCACCTGTACATGTCCTGTTATTAATTAAACAAATAATTTATCTTGATTTTAGAAGGAACTAATGACGGAGTTTTTCAAAACCACACTTCCTCCCCAACTTGAGAACTATACAGCTATTCTCAAAAGCCGAAATGGAGGCAAGGGCTTCTTTTTTGGTGACAAGGTAAGACAATTGTACAGAATACTCAAAGAAAGAGAAAGGCACTGTCATAATAACTTATCACGGTAATACTTCTAATAATTTCTTAAAGTTAGTTCCAACTTTTGTTATTTATTTTTGCCTGTTGATAATGTTAGATGCATCGAAGCATCGACTAAAGTTGTTATTTTTTCTCTGTTTCTTGTTGCGGGCGACGAAGGAGCCACAAATCGGTACATACTACCCGTCCTTTTTTAGAACCGTATTTTCTTAAATTATAGCCATCCCTCGATTTATCCCCCCTCGAATAATCGCCCCCCCCCCCCCGCCCATTTTATTGGAAATATTTGAAATAATCGCCTCCCTCGATCAATCGCCCCCATCCCCTCCCATATCTTTCACATCCTCCCAGTCAAGTTAAAAATTCACTTCTTGTACAGCAAACAATCGTTTTAACAGAAAAGTTACAAATGCACAGGTTCCATATAGTAGAACAAGAAGCAAAGGACCGCGGACGAAAATGCTGCTGGAGTACGTAGGATCTATAGAAGATCTGATCTGAAAGCCAAAATGCAACCGTGGACAGCCGTTTCGACCTGGTTGGGTCTCGTCAGCACGGTATAGCGGCAAAAAGATAGCAAAATCAGCGCGAACGCCAATTGACTACCAAATTGCACTTGGTGATGACCTCAGATGAGCTCGAATTCAAATGTTTGCCAATCGGACAAAGTCACAGCACGTGACAATGAGCAATGGGCAAATAATTTGAAATATCATGTCGTTGTCGCAATAAGGAAAGTAAGGATAGACACAAACCATCCTTCAGCGAATACATGGCCAAAACCAACGTATAGTATCAGCTTTGCTTACATTGTTTGTGTTACTATTTTTAACTGATTAGATCTTCTATAGATCCTACGTACTCCAGCAGCATTTTTGTTCGCGGTCCTTTGCTTCTTGTTCTTCTATTCTATCATGTCGTTTTCACTTTGAATGTTCTACGTAGTATCAGCTTTGTTTACGTTGTTTAGGTTTCATATAGTTTTTCGATAGTGACATTCTTGTATTTGACTCCTTCTTAGAGCTCTATAATTAGCACATTAGCACGTTAGCACTTTCAGCGAGCAATATTTGAAATAATCGCGCCCCTCGATTAATCGCCTGCCCTCGAATAATCACCCCAGGGAATACGGTATCGGCAATACCAGCTGAATGCTTCAACAAGCCACATATCATGCAAATAAAAAAGAAATGAATGTGCGAACGTTACACCTAAACTTTGCTTGGAAATATCAGAAATATATCCCCCAGTTTTAAGTAGCGCGAATAATATCGCACGTGAACCGTATTAATCAATCGCGAGTGGGGTAAAAGTTTAAAGAATATGACCCACCCAGATTGCAATGCGCGCTTACGTTGGTTCATCCGCCATTTTCAGGGCTCCCGAAAGTCCATATTGTATTGTAGATGAGAAATTCACTCGTGCAAGAGGTGATATGCCTGCCCAAATATGGAATAGAGCCGTATCACAACAATAAGAGAAGCGCGCAATGCAAACTGGGTGGTCAGACTCTTTCAAATAAATGTTTTGATGTCAGTCATTTGACTTTAACGAAACTTTATCTTCTCTTCCTTTACTGAAGCTGACCTATGGCGACATTGCGTTGTTTGACCTATTTAACAGTTTCCTGGCCAAAGGTGAACCTACTGTGCCCGAGCAACTGAATAACTACCCTCTGTTGGTGGATCATTATAACCGTGTGCTAAACGTGCCTGAAATAAAGGCCTGGGTCGAGAAACGCCCTAAAACCGTCGTGTGAACATGTTATCTTAGTCATAAGGATACATGCTAAAACACAATGAAATGTGTTGTCCCGAAAGAAAAAAACATGATCCGTTCTAAATAGAGTTAATAAAGCAAACTTCATTTTTCAAGCATTTCATTATTTTTCATGTGTTGTTACGAGGTTGTTACCTCTAAGACCCTCAAATGCTATCATTGGGAGCGTTGGACTGTACTCTAATGCCTTTGATGTTTGATGTTATTTTTACACCGTGGTGGTCTCTGGAATAGATCCGATCTATTTGCATTTATTTATCCCTAGGAGAAGAATGGTATTGACCATTCCCTGTTTCTTTCCCTATGGCACTGACATGTATCAGTTTTGAGGTTTAATTAATCTTTGGCCATATGCGTGGCGTGACCGTTGCGCAATTTTTCTGTCAGCTCATTCTAGAATGATTAGCGACATATACTGCGACATATATGAGTTAGGTGAAGTGTCATTCGACTCTCATTATGTTTCAGCTACGGCGCACTGACGAAGGCCAACAAGCCTGAAACAGCTATCTGCGTCTGCTGTCTAGTTTTGAGCGCTGATCATGTCAGGTCCAGCCGACCATAGTGTCATTTCGAATAGAATGCCTTTTTACATTGTTTGATCGGTCCTGAGTACTGATCCAGTGTTACACAATAGATCGTTCACGATGCAGTTTCGTTGATTTATTGCAATTTTCGGGAGGATTGAGGTGTACCCTAATGCTTTCATGTCCGGGTGGGTGTTGATCTTTTCGCACATTCGGGCATCGCACGGTTCGCGAAAATTAAAGCCACGAAAATTTATCCACGGGCAGAGAATTTATAAAACAAGAAGCTGTACACAGCTTGAACTCGTTGCGCCCTAACCCATTGCAGTATTGATTCCCGAGTGTTTTGAGTACTTTTACAGAGAAACATATGCTTAAAATTATGTCTTAAAAGTAAGACCACACCACATCCACTGCATGCAGTAACCGACATTTGAACTGACCATGATCGCTAACTGAAAAGGCAAGTTATATAAAACACAAAACTTGCCAGAACAAACATCCCACAGCAATAAGCGCGAACACAATATCAAACTGTCCTATACCCATCCATGAACGCTCTGCATTGTCTTAAAAACTTGTACGCTGTAATTCTTCTTTCTGCTTCGGAGAGATTTTGCCGCGGCCATTTTGAACTCAAAAGCGAGATAAGACTAGTGTGCGTCGTCCCGCGGATACGGGAAACTAAAAAAAAAAACTATTGCGTTTGTGACTACGATAAAGAAAAGCACAACCGAATTTATCCTCGTCGACTGTACCACGAGTAATAAATGTACCGCGGTTACCATGTAGTGTACTTTACTTTCGTCTTTTTTTTTTAATAGGTTAGGGTTAGGGTTAGGGTTAGGGTTCATAACCCTAGCCCTAACCCTAACCTCGGATGCCGACGCACGAAGTTGAACCAACAAAGAAGAAACAAGGACCGCATCGTTTTTCTAATGGTCCGTCCCTAAATGTTCATACATATTGAGGGCACACATATTGACCACAATAAACTGTTCAGTTTTATTTTTCATGATCTTTATTTTGATAGCAATAATATTTGGCAAAGTTATGTCATGTTGAATTGTACCATTCCTTGCGTGACCTTGAGTTCGTGCCTCTCTGATGGAAGTCTCGGCCTTGGTAGAAAAGCTGAGTCATAAATCAGTTGGCAGTGGCTAAAGCATTAAATATTCAAAACACTCAAGTCATGCAAGGTTTCACGAGTGATCGGCAGTGAATTTTAAATAAAATATTTAATGAGGTCCTTGTGTAGTCAATTGGCATTCTCTGTCCACTAAAAGCCGTCAAGGTGTGTTCAGCGTGTGCTTATTTTTAAGAACAAGGACAACAAGTGTGAAAATGTCTGCAGGAAAGTCGGGCTACAAGCTTTACTATTACCCTGGTCGCGGTAGAGGAGAAATATGTCGACTGGCTTTCGCGGCTGCGAAAATAGAATACGAAGATATTCGATTGAAAGGCGATGACTTGATCAAGTTGAAAGCTTGTAAGTATATTTTGAATCGTTTTATATTTGGCTGGCCGGGTTACCGAGATCTTGCCTCATCACTCCTTTGTGGGAACTTTGGGAGAGGCAAGAAATTTTTTTTTGTCCACCTAAGGTGGAAATCTTTTTTTTTTTTTTTTCACTCGATGGCTGGAATATTTTTTTTTTAATAGTTTATTTTTTAATTGTCCTTGGGCAGATTTTTCTTTTTTGCGATAATGCGTGGGAATATATTTTTTTCTTAATAATTTACTGGGGAAATTTTTTTTTTGTCAGTGAGTTGTAACCACTGACATATTATGAGAGCTTTTCCGTAAGCCCCGTCGTTGGGAGGAAACAAAAAGAAAAATAAATTCTTCTTATTCAGTGGTGATTTGGTGAATTCTATAATGGAAAAGGAACATCACAACGATTGTTTGATTAATGCTAATAAAATTCACACTGAAAAATATGAAGCGCAAGATAGTTGCATGCATGCGAATTTCATTTATCGAAGAAAACCAATTTGTTTTCGTTTGATCTTGCCAACACTGGTATGTTATTGTTTGATTTCATCTTGGTTGTCATTTAGATCTAACTATTACATTGATTTGCAGCGAACAACTCGTTTCGTGACAATAGCGTTGTGCGAATAAAACTGAATATATTTCAAGCAGAAGATCCGGGGAAAGTTATGCCTGGGCGGTCAAGTTTGTATATATGTCAGGTAAACTGGGGGCCTGCGAAAGTCTCGCAAGGGCCCAGTGGTGGCGCCGCGAAACGACGCCTGTTTTCTCAGGCTAGTACATAGGCTAAATAATCGCGGCGGGTGGTGACATCAAAATTGTAATTTACAGGCAATGACATGTGGATGTCAAAGAATGCCAATAAAGTCGAACCTCGCGGTTAATACAGACACCGAAGAAACCACGGAAACTGTCCGCATCAACGAGGTGTCCGTATATTTAGATAACTTCACGAGCAGTGCGCGCGTACGGCATTTACGCACGAGTTGGTGATGTATCAGAAATCGAACGAGTGAGCGCAGCGAACGAGTGAGATTTCTGTAACAAACCAACGACCGAATATTTCAAATATTCAATTCTGTCAGCTTCTTGGAGAAGCTCCCGGGGAAAAGCTTTAAGTCTCCCCACGCCCTTTGCGAATCCTCGTAGGCTTGAAGGCTCGTAGTCTTCGCCATCGCCGCTCGTAGTCTTCGCCATCTTTCATCTTTCATCCCTCGACCTACACGCTAACGTATACCCCCACCGTGGTACAACAACCCCCCACCCTCTGCCTCACTCTCAATCAAAGGCTCCTTTCATAATTACAGCAACAATTTAACGCTCATCTCATTTGATCTCATCTGATCTGATCTGATCTGATCTCATTTCATAATTACAGCAACAATTTAACGCTCATCTCATTTGATCTCATCTCATCTGATCTGATCTCATCTCATTTCATAATTACAGCAACAATTTAACGCTCATCTAATCTAATCTAATCTCATCTCATCTCATCTCATCTCATCTCATCTCATCTCATCTCATCTCATGGTACTTATGTTATTAATCCTACTCGACTGATTGTTCAATTGTCAACTCCAATTTGAAAGATTAAAATGAGCGTTAAATTGTTGCTGTAAAGGACATTTGTCTAGACGTTCTAGAGGTTACACCCTAAAATATCCAAAAATGAGAATCTGATATATTTTTCCCGTGGAAAAGAGGTATATTGACGATTCCCTATTTGTCTTCTTACATTTCGTATGCAGTACAAGCTGGTGGACGAAGTTGTTTAAATATCAAGGAGTGTCAATATGTCACATTAGATGATGCTCCATTCGGTTTTAAAGTGAATTCACTGTAGAAATAAATACAAAATAAACGTATCGTTGTGTTGTTTCAGCTGGCAAAGTGCCTTTTAATCAAATGCCATTTATTGAGACTCCTGAAGGTAAAGTTCTTGGACAGTCTGGTGCAGTTCTGAAGTACATCTGTAGGCAAGCAGGTAATATTAGTGTTACTAGCTGGGTATATGTGGCTGCCATCTTGGAATACGAAATAAGATAATACTGTTAAATCGCATTTTCTGTATGTATTTACCATCGTCTGGTACAATACGAACTCGATCACAACTTACCACCTCTCCATCTGGTAATCGGTTAAGGCAAATTCATAGGTTCCATTCTCATATAATTACTCGGGGGGTACTCCCTTATAGAAGCTATATAGGTATCTGCGGCCCTAAAGGGTATGGTTTTCAAGCCGTTTTGGTCTGAAATAGGGTATAGATTTTGATGATTTTGGTCTAGAAAAACGTTACAATTTAAAATTATATTTACATAAGGACACTAATATAATTTCAAATTGTAACGTTTTTTTAGATCTCAACGTTTGCTTTAAGTTACTATATAAGGTCACTTGTGTATATTTTTCAAATTTCAAATCGTAACGTTTCTTATTATTTCTTAACGTTTTTACGTTTTAAGTAGGCTTCTTCTTCTTCTTCTTCTTCTTCTTCTTCTTCTTCTTATTATTATTATTATTATTATTATTATTATTATTATTATTATTATTATTATCATTATTATAGTATCCTTTTGCAACTCCACGATTAAATTGTAACGTTTTTGCCTATAGAGTCAAAACCTGTAAGACCCTGAAGAAGAAAGGCTGTGCCTTTCGTAATATTGGATTCATATACAATTTCCGTACCGTTTAATCAGCCTTGCTTTTATATCACACCCTAAAAGGTACCAGAATCTCGTTTGATGGGCGTGGCTCAAAAGAATTTTTACCCCTAAGAGGTACCAATTCAAAACAACATATGTTATATTTCTGTCATATTTTTTTCGGTTTAATACCCTAAATGGTACCGCGATAATTCTAACGGTGGTCATTTTAGATTTTCGTACGCTCAATGCTACCAAACTACAAATTTTGACCCCTAAAAGCCGGGTACGACGAGCAACCCCGTCATTTTTATATGGGAGTCCCCGCCGGCGGTCAAACGCCGTACTTCACATGAGCCGAACTCGATTAATTGAGTTCGGCTCATGTGAAGAACGGCGTTTGACCCCCGGGATTTGACCCCCGGGGTTTGACTTCCGGAGTTTTACCCCATACCAGGGGTTTTAACCCCGGGCATAAATTAAATACAGTTTGAGCTTTTCGGTTCTTTCAGCTGAATAATTCAACGCAGAAAATTTTAGGATGAGTAATCTTATCTCCGGAATTCACTAGCTCCTTTCACCCTCCCTGGCCTTTTTTCGTACCCATAACGACATTTTTTATCCTGCCCCCAAAAAGGCTATAAATTTTCCGGAACGTTTGAGGCGACATTTCCCTCAAGAAAACTTTTGTTTTGATCTAATCTATAACGTCGAATTTTTAAAACGACTAAGATCTTCCGAACAGTTTTCCACATAACCGATTCGTTGGGCCGATTCCTGTTCTTAACAAATGTTTTCTTCACACTGATTTACTGTTCCTGTTATATTTTTCAGGTTTGAGTCCAGTTGACAGCTTTGATGAAGCAATAGCTGATTCGATAATTGATGGTACAGCTGATTTACGTGATACCATAATAAAACACTATAACCTTGGGAAAGATCCAGCTAAAACTGTAAGCCTATGATTATAATTATCATGGTCAATAATATGTACTTATTGAATAAGTGAGAGGGCTGGATGGGAAAATATTTCGCTTGCAGCTCATTAGATCATGGCGCACGGACCGAGCGCAGCGAGGTCCCGTAAAGTGGCGGGGTCGATGATCTTATGTGAGACCCTGCCTGGCTATGCCATGCTGATGAGTCCTAACTAGGACGAAACAGCTGTCCATGGCTGCCACTGCCCGGGTGATATGGCTGTGCGCATGCGTAAGGTACTGGCCAGGCCGCGGGGTAGGTGTTCGAGTGTGTCACTTGCTTTTTTCGTATTTGTCCGTGAGCAATGACCGAGAGTCAAATATTTTCCCGTGCGGCCCTCCCACTCAGTCATCAATAAGTACATTATATAACGCTCGATCAGTACGGTCCTGTGAGCCTTTTTATTGCAAAACCATTGATGAAAGTCCCTAGACTTTCTCAAAGTCGTTCGCTTCTCGTTTCCGGTCCGGTTTAAAGACCCCGGTGCGAACGAGCTCTCGCGCTTCGCGCTCGCTTTCGCGCTTCGCGCTGACCTCTGAGCTCGACTTGCAAGCAAGTCTAGAAAGTCCCGTATGATGGCCGTAGGCATTTGCGCGAACGGGGCCGGACGGATAAAGCCGAACTGCCCTACTACAAAAATGTATACGTCCTCTCGCTTTAAAATTTGAAAAAAATGTCTCCAAATTAAATGATTATATGAAAAAATGCTTATTGACTAAGTAACCTACGTAGGGCCGGATGGGAAAATATTTGGCTCTCGGTCGGTCTTGGCTTTAAAGACCAGTTGCTCTTTTGCATTCGTCAGAGCCGACATATCGTTTGGTGAACCTGTGTTGTTGCTTAACTCAATATTCCGTGGACATTTGCTCGCAATGCGTGAGAAAAATCGTCAACTCTACATATTTTTACATCTAGATGTCAAAAGTTTACCAATAATTTAAGGATTCGGAAGTTTTTGGGGATCTACGGATTCAGCTATCAGAATGCAACCAATCGACGTATTTGCATACCCTATTTGTGATGACATGCGACCAGTATTGGCGTTAGCAACTGACTGAATAGATTCACCTGACCTGTTATTAATTAAACAAATAATTTATCTTTGATTTTAGAAGGAACTAATGACGGAGTTTTTCAAAACCACACTTCCTCCCCAACTTGAGAACTATACAGCTATTCTCAAAAGCCAGTATGAAGGCAAGGGCTTCTTTTGTGGTGACAAGGTAAGACAATTGTACAGAATACTCAAAGAAAGAGAAAGGCACTGTCATAATAACTTGTGTTGGGACCTTTAAAACGAACTTAATTACGGAAAAACTTGATTTGGCTTGATAATAATGTTAGATACACCGAAGCCGGTCAACTGAAGTTCTTTTTCTCTATGTTCCTTGTTGCATGGTACCATTTGTTCTAACTTTTTAGTCTGTTGACGAAATCCTATGGTGTGACCATTCAAATGAAACCTCTTTAGCAGTACTTTTGCATGGCACCATTTGTTCTAACTTTTGAGTCTGTTGACGAAATCCTATGGTGTGACCATTCAAATGAAACCTTTTCAGCAGTACTTTTGCATGGTACCATTTGTTCTAACTTTTGAGTCTGTTGATGAAATCCTATGGTGTGACCATTCAAATGAAACCTCTTTGGCAATACTTTTGCATGGTACCATTTGTTTTAACTTTTGAGTCTGTTGACGAAATCCTATGGTGTGACCATTCAAATGAAACCTCTTCAGCAGTACTTTTGCATAGTACCATTTGTTTTAACTTTTGAGTCTGTTGACGAAATCCTATGGTGTGACCATTCAAATGAAACCTTTTCAGCAGTACTTTTGCATGGTACCATTTGTTCTAACTTTTGAGTCTGTTGATGAAATCCTATGGTGTGACCATTCAAATGAAACCTCTTTGGCAATACTTTTGCATGGTACCATTTGTTTTAACTTTTGAGTCTGTTGACGAAATCCTATGGTGTGACCATTCAAATGAAACCTCTTCAGCAGTACTTTTGCATAGTACCATTTGTTTTAACTTTTGAGTCTGTTGACGAAATCCTATGGTGTGACCATTCAAATGAAACCTCTTCAGCAGTACTTTTGCATGGTACCATTTGTTCTAACTTTTGAGTCTGTGTATGAAATCCTATGGTGTGACCATTCAAATGGAACCTTTTCAGCAGAACGTTTGCATGGCACCATTTGTTTTTCAATATTCTACAAAATGAAATTTGGGAATTTTCTTGAATTTGAAGTTACGGCACTAGCTTTCCACATGAAAGATTCGTTGGGTGCTCCTGTTCGTTACAAATCTTTTCTTCACACTGATTTACTATTCCTATTGTATTTGTCAGGTTTGAGTCCAGATGACAGCATTGATGAAGCAATAGCTGATTCGATAATTGATGGCACAGCTGATTTACGTGATATCATATTGAAACACTATAACCTTGGAAAAGATCCAGCTAAAACTGTAAGCCTATGATTATAATAATTGTGGTCAATAATATGTACTTATTGACTAAGTGGGAGAGCCGGATGGGAAAATATTTTGCTTGAGGTCATGGCGTACGGACCGAGCTCAGCGAGGTCCGTGAGCCATGACCGAGAGTCAAATATTTTCCCCTCCTGGCGGACCTAAATTATTGAATAAGTCTTTTATCATATGACCAATTTGGACAAAAAATTGCTTGAGATTTTAACACACGAGGCCGTACGCTTTTGTAGTTAGGCCGTTCGGCTTTTTCCGATCCCGTTCGCACAAATGCGTACGTCAGTCCCTCATACGGGACTTTCATCAATTGTTTTGCAAAGAAAAGGCTCGCAGGACCGTATGACCTCGTGCGCTCGGTCCGTTCGCCATGACCTCGAGTCAAATATTTTCCCGTGTTGCCTTCCCACACAGTCAACAAGTACATAATATGACGCTCGATTCGTACGGACCTGCGAGCCTTTTTATTGCAAAACCATTGATGAAAGTCCCGTATGATGGCCGTAGGCATTTTTCGCGAACGGGGCCGAACGGAAAAAGCCGAACTCCTCTACTACAAAAGGGTATGCGGCCTCTCGTTTTAATTTGTTTTAAATGTCTCCAAATAAATTAATTGGGTATACGATAAAATGCTTATTGGCTAAGTAACCTACGTAGGGCCGGATGGGAAAATATTTGGCTTTCGGTCATGGCTTTAAAGACCAGTTGTTCTCAGTTGTATTCGTCAGAGCCAAGATATCTTTTGGTCAACCTGCATTGTTGCTTAACTCAATATTCCGTGGACATTAACTCACAATGGGTGAGAAAAATCGAGAACTCTGCATTTTTATAACATCTAGATCTCAAACGTTTACCAATAATTTAACCCTGGGACGTACAATAAGGGTTTTCTCCGATATTTTCAAGACCATTTGCGATTAGCACATGCAGTTTTCAGTAGCCGTTTATTTATCCTTAAGACACATTTTTGTAAAGTTTGGCGACAACCAGTTGCTATGGTAACGAGATATGACGTCACCTTTTTTCAGTGAAAAAAAAACATATACCAAACGCATAAAATTTTTATTTGTATGTTATTTTGCATCTCTAGCAAACGATATTTGCAATTTCCACGTTTTCCCGATATCTATCGGACCCCCAGCAGCGTCTCAACCCATAATTCTTTCCCGATATCTTGTAGAGCACATCGCTGGCTATCTATTAGATGGAAAATATTGCAACATCGCAAAAATCCAAGTGGGCGGTTGCAACAACCCCCCCCCCCCCCCCCCTTGTACCACGGTGGGGTATACGTTTGCGTGTAAGTCCGAGGGTTAAGGATTCGGAAGTTTTTGGGGATCTACGGATTCAGCTATATCAGAATGCAACCAGTCGACGTATTTCGACCAGTATTGGCGTTAGCAACTGACTGTATAGATTCACCTGTTCATGTCCTGTTGTTAATTAAACAAATAATTTATCTTGATTTTAGAAGGAACTAATGACGGAGTTTTTCAAAACCACACTTCCTCCCCAACTTGAGAACTATACAGCTATTCTCAAAACCCGAAATGAAGGCAAGGGCTTCTTTTTTGGTGACAAGGTAAGACAATTGTACAGAATACTCAAAGAAAGAGAAAGGCACTGTCATAATAACTTATCACGGAAATACTTCTAATAATTTCTTAAAGTTAGTCCAACTTTTGTTATGATTTTTGCCTGTTGATAATGTTAGATGCATCGAAGCGTCGACTAAAGTTGTTTTTTCTCTGTTTCTTGTTGCGGGCGACGAAGGAGACACAAATCGGTACATACCACCCGTCCTTTTTTAGAACCGTATTTTCTTAAATTATAGCCATCCCTCGATTTATCCCCCCTCGAATAATCGCCCCCCCGCCCATTTTATTGGAAATATTTGAAATAATCGCCTCCCTCGATCAATCGCCTCCATCCCCTCCCATATCTTTCACATCCTCCCAGTCAAGTTAAAAATTCACTTCTTGTACAGCAAACAATCGTTATAACAGGCAGATGAGACATTGCAACTTCCCTACCCTTTACTTTACCCCCCCCCCCCCCCCCCCCCCCCCCGCCGGCCTAGAAAAGTTACAAATGCACAGGTTCCATGTAGTAGAACAAGAAGCAAAGGACCGCGACCACGGTATAGCGGCAAAAAGATAGAAAAATCAGCGCGAACGCCAATTGACTACCAAATTGCACTTGGTGATGACCTCAGATGAGCTCGAATTCAAATGTTTGCCAATCGGCCAACGTCACAGCGCGTGACAATGAGCAATGGGCAAATAATTTGAAATATCATGTCGTTGTCGCGATAAAGAAAGTGAGGATAGACACAAACCATCCTTCAGCGAATACATGGCCAAAACCAACGTATAGTATCAGCTTTGCTTACATTGTTTGTGTTACTATTTTTAACTGATTAGATCTTCATTATTTGTTTATTTAATTGACGTGTGCATTTAGTTCGTTAAATAACGCCTTAGTTTCACTTTGCATTATTTTTCTTACTTATTTGTGTTGTCCGTGACTGTGCTCACATTGTGGGTGGCTCCTCCTAAAATGTTCTGCAATTGGTATAGGATTTAATGGAGCCGAAACCAATAGTGGAATTGCACGCATTTTGGGCATCCTTATGATGAACAGTTACGTCACGGAGATATATACATTTTTTTAGCAACTACTGTGATTTGCAGTCTGTCTATTTGAATTGAATAGATCCTACGTACTCCAGCAGCATTTTCGTTCGCGGTCCTTTGCTTCTTGTTCTTCTATTCTATCATGTCGTTGTCACTTTGAATGTTCTACCTAGTATCAGCTTTTCTTACGTTGTTTAGGTTTCATATAGTTTTTCGATAGTTACATTCTTGTATTTGACTCCTTCTTAGTGCTCTATAATTAGCACATTAGCACGTTAGCACTTCCAGCGAGCAATATTTGAAGTAATCGCGCCCCTCAATTAATCGCCTGCCCTCGAATAATCACCCTTTTTTATTAAAGGGAATACGGTATCGGCAATACCAGCTGAATGCTTCAACAATCCACATATCATGCAAATAAAAAATGAAATGAATGTGCGAACGTTACACCTAAACTTTGCTTGGAAATATCAGAAATATATCCCCCAGTTTTAACTGGCGCGAATAATATCGCACGTGAACCGTATAAACCAATCGCGAGTGGGGTAAAAGTTTAAAGAATATGACCCACCCAGATTGCATTGCGCGCCTACGTTGGTTCATCCGCCATTTTCAGGGCCCCCGAAAGTCCATATATTGTAGATGAGAAATTCACTCGTGCAAGAGGTGATATGCCTGCCCAAATATGGAGTAGAGCCGTATCATAACAATAAGAGAAGCGCGCAATGCAAACGGGGTGGTCAGACTCTTTCAAATAAATGTTTTGATGTCAGTGACTTGACTTTAACGCAACTTTATTTTCTCTTTCTTTTCTGAAGCTGACCTACGGCGACATTGCGTTGTTTGACCTCTTTAACAGTTTCCTTGCCAAAGGTGAACCTACTGTTCCCGAGCAACTGAATAACTACCCGCTGTTGGTGGATCATTATAACCGTGTGCTAAACGTGCCTGAAATAAAAACCTGGGTCGAGAAACGCCCTAAAACCGTCGTGTGAGCATGTTATCTTACTCATTAGGATACATGCTAAAACACAATGAAATGTGTTGTCCCAAAAAAAAAATAATAATAATCCGTTCTAAATAGAGTTAATAAAGCAAACTTCATTTTTCAAGCATTTCATTATTTTTCATGTGTTGTTACGAGGTTGTTACCTCAAGACCTTCTAATGCTATCATTGGACTGTACTCTAATGCCTTTGATGTTTTTTTTTTTTACACCGTGGTGGTCTCTGGAATAGATCCGATCTATTTGCATTTATTTATCCCTAGGAGAAGAATGATATTGACCATTTCCTGTTTCTTTCCCTATGGCACTGACATGTATCAGTTTTGAGGTTTAATTAATCTTTGGCCATGTGCGTGGCGTGACCGTTGCGCAATTTTTCTGTCAGCTCATTCTAGAATGATTAGCGACATATATGAGATGGGTGAAGTGTCATTCGACTCTCATTATGTCTCAATTATGGCGCACTGACGAAGGCCAACAATCCTGAAACAGCTATCTGCGTCTGCTGTCTAGTTTTGAGCGCTGATCATGTCAGGTCTAGCCGACCGTAGTGTCACTTCGAATAGAATGCCTTTTTACATTTCTTGATCGGTCCTGAGTACTGATCCAATGTTACGCAATAGATCGTTCACGATGCAGTTTCGTTGATTTATTGCTATTTTCGGGAGGATTGAGGTGAGCCCTAATGCTTTCATGACCGGGTGGGTGTCGATCTTTTCGCACATTCGGGCATCGCACGGTTCGCGAAAATTAAAGCCAGGAAAATTTATCCACGGGCAGAGAATTTATAAAACAAGAAGCTGTACACAGCTTGAACTCGTTGCGTCCTAACCCATTGCAGTATTGATTCCCGAGTGTTTTGAGTACTTTTACAGAGAAACATATGCTTAAAATTATGTCTTAAAAGTAAGACCACACCACATCCACTGCATGCAGTAACCGACATTTGAACTGACCATGATCGCTAACTGAAAAGGCAAGTTATATAAAACACAAAACTTGCCAGAACAAACATCCCACAGCAATGAGCGCGAACACAATATCAAACTGTCCTATACCCATCCATGAACGCTCTGCATTGTCTTAAAAACTTGTACGCTGTAATTCTTCTTTCTGCTTCGGAGAGATTTTGCCGCGGCCATTTTGAACTCAAAAGCGAGATAAGACTAGTGTGCGTCGTCCCGCGGGATACGGGAAACTAAAAAAAAAAAAAACTATTGCGTTTGTGACTACGATAAAGAAAAGCACAACCGAATTTATCCTCGTCGACTGTACCACGAGTAATAAATGTACCGCGGTTACCATGTAGTCTACTTTACTTTCGTCTTTTTTTTTTAATAGGTTAGGGTTAGGGTTAGGGTTCATAACCCTAGCCCTAACCCTAACCTCGGATGCCGACGCACGAAGTTGAACCAACAAAGAAGAAACAAGGACCGCATCGTTTTTCTAATGGTCCGTCCCTAAATGTTGATGCATATTGAGGGCATTTTTTCACCCTGGGGACTTATTGTTTGATTGAATGTGACCACAATAAACTGTTCAGTTTTATTTTTCATGATCTTTATTTTGATAGCAATAATATTTGGCAAAGTTATGTCATGTTGAATTGTACCATTCCTTGCGTGACCTTGAGTTCGTGCCTCTCTGATGGAAGTCTCCGCCTTGGTAGAAAAGCTGAGTCATAAATCAGTTGGCAGTGGCTAAAGCATTAAATATTCAAAACACTCAAGTCATGCAAGGTTTCACGAGTGATCGGCACTGAATTTTAAATAAAATATTTAATGAGGTCCTTGTGTAGTCAATTGGCATTCTCTGTCCACTAAAAGCCGTCAAGGTGTGTTCAGCGTGTGCTTATTTTTAAGAACAAGGACAACAAGTGTGAAAATGTCTGCAGGAAAGTCGGGCTACAAGCTTTACTATTACCCTGGTCGCGGTAGAGGAGAAATATGTCGACTGGCTTTCGCGGCTGCGAAAATAGAATACGAAGATATTCGATTGAAAGGCGACTGACTTGATCAAGTTGAAAGCTTGTAAGTATATTTTGAATGGTTTTATATTTGGCTGGCCGGGTTACCGAGATCTTGCCTCATCACTCCTTTGTAAAATTTGCGATATCAGTCATATGAGAAGGCAGGCTCGATCCCGGTTGGACCAATCGAGATCTCGGTAACCGCCCATGCGTCTCTGTGACATTAGCATCATTTCAACATATTTTTGATCAAAAATGATTTCTCTATGCTGAGTGAGTAAAGATATCATAATGATATGAATTACAGGAAAGAAACTTACGAGTTGATATTTTCGTGCACGCTCAGATCACTTGCACCATTTTATCTCGGTAACTGGGCTGAAATTTTCCATGTGGCACACAAGATCAGTAATTCGTCCGGCTAATTATACCGGGCCGGGGGCCAACCCGGTTACGGGGCTCATGAGAGTGAAAGGCCCTTGCATTGCTTAAGGTGATGTTCACCTACGGGACGATTCGCAACGACGATTTTTAGCGCAAAAAAATTAACGACAAGCATGTTACACGAAACAACTTGAGTAAAATTCGTGTTTTTGCGTTGCAAGGTTTTGAAGCATTCAAAAACTTCGCACAGCAAAACTTGCGAAGAAAATCGTCCGCGCACCCATGTTGCGCTAAAAATCGTCGTTGCGAATCGTCCCGCCTAGCATCACAGAGCGCAAGTGGAAAAACTGCATCTCTCGGGAGAAATGTTGATTTTAAAATGTGGCTTGCAGGTATTACAATCATTAATCCATATAATTGCCAGTTGACATATTATGAGAGCTTTTCCCTAAGCCCCGTCGTTGGGAGGAAACAAAAAGAAAAAGAAAACATAAATTCTTATTCAGTGGTGATTTGGTGGATTCTATAATGGAAAAGGAACATCACAACGATTGTTTGATTAAAGCTAATAAAATTCACAGCATGCGAATTTCATTTATCGAAGAAAACCAATTTGTTTTCGTTTGATCTGCCAACACTGGTATGCTATTGTTTGATTGCATCTTGGTTGTCATTTAGATCTAACTATTACATTGATTTGCAGCGAACAACTCGTTTCGTGACAATAGCGTTGTGCGAATAAAACTGAATATATTTCAAGCAGAATACCCGGGAAAGTTATGCCTGGGCGGTCAAGTTCGTATATATGTCAGGTAAACTGACATGTAGCTGTCAAAGACTGCTAAGTCATGCCTGGGTGATCGCGCGTGAATATATGGCAACAACAACAATTTTTAAACGTGGGCATAGGAAAACAGCGTTTTCACATGACGTCATAATAATTCAAAAATCTAAAGTATACATCCTACAAAGCTGTTTCTAACATGGTATATGGATACCAGTGTTATAATCTTTCACAAAAAGTTTCAGGTTTTAACGATGTTTTGCTTCCGATTTATAAAGGTTTTAAATGTGTCAAGCAAACCGTCACGCTATTTCAAATAAGCCGTGAAAATCAACAAAATTGAACCAGTTGAAAGTTATTTTTGAATTATAGATGCTTATGAGCCGATTTAATGACACTTATAGTGAATACAATATTTTGTGATGAGATTCTTGGTGTAATTAAGGCTTTGAATTTTTGGCCCGCATGTTGGTGTACCAGATGGCCGCTCCATACATTTCTTACTAAAAATGTCTAACACTCGTTCGCCTTGAACTAAATGCTCTTGCACTTCACAATTTGGCCCAGATGTGTAGTTTTACACTCTCTACGATCCCATAAACATTTTGGAATCGAAAACGGCTTCTGAATTTTGATATGACGTCAGTGAAAATGCTCTATCGATAGGTAGCCTAAGAAAACAGACGTCGTTTCGCGGCGCCACCACTGGGATCCCTGCGAAACTGACGTCGTCAGTTTCGCAAGGGCCCAGTGGTGGCGCCGCAAAACGACGCCTGTTTTCTCAGGCTAGTACATAGGCTAATCGCGGCGGGTGGTGACATTAAAATTATAATTTACAGGCAGTGATATGTGGATGTCAAAGACTGCCAATAAAGTCGAACCTCGCGGTTAATACAGACACCGAAGGGACCACGGAAACTGTCCGCATCAACGAGGTGTCCGTATATTTAGATTACTTCACGAGCAGTGCGCGCGTACGGCATTTACGCACGAGTTGGTGATGTATCAGAAATCGAACGAGCGAGCGCAGCGAACGAGTGAGATTTCTGTAACAAACCAACGACCGAATATTTCAAATATTCAATTCTGTCAGCTTCTTGGAGAAGCTCCCGGGGAAAAAAGCTTTAAGTCTCCCCACGCCATTTGCGAATCCTCGTAGGCTTGAAGGCTCGTAGTCTTCGCCATCTTTCATGTTACCCTCGACGTACACGCTAACGTATACCCCCACCGTGGTACAACAACCCCCCCACCCTCTGCCTCACTCTCAATCAAAGGCCGGGGTACTAAACACAGAACTGCAAACAAATACAGGAAAAAAAGTGCCAGATCCTCATTTTGGCATTTTTTTAGGTTATTTACCGAACACCCAAAAAATTGCCAAATTTGGCAAAGTGAGACAGCCCAACCAGATTTTTTTTGGATTTTTGTGGGTATTCTTTATAAATACCCTATGTAACCGCCGGAGGCAAACTTCTAGACAAATGTCCTTTACAGCAACAATTTAACGTTCATCCCATCTCATCTCATCTCATCTCGTCTCATCTCATCTCATCTCATCTCATCTCATCTCATCTCATCTCATCTCATCTCATCTCATCTCATCTCATCTCATTTCATAATTACAGCAACAATTTAACGCTCATCTCATCTCATCTCATCTCATGGTACTTATGTTATTAATCCTACTCGACTGATTATTCAATTGTCAACTCCAATTTGGAAGATTAAAATGAGCGTTAAATTGTTGCTGTAAAGGACATTTGTCTAGACGTTCTAGAGGTTACACCCTAAAATATCCAAAAATGAGAATCTGATATATTTTTCCCGTGGAAAAGAGGTATATTGACGATTCCCTATTTGTCTTCTTACATTTCGTATGCAGTACAAGCTGGTGGACGAAGTTGTTTAAATATCAAGGAGTGTCAATATGTCACATTAGGTGATGCTCCATTCGGTTTTAAAGTGAATTCACTGTAGAAATAAATACAAAATAAACGTATCGTTGTGTTGTTTCAGCTGGCAAAGTGCCTTTTAATCAAATGCCATTTATTGAGACTCCTGAAGGTAAAGTCCTGGGACAGTCTGGTGCAGTTCTGAAGTACATCTGTAGGCAAGCAGGTAATCGCGTTCGAAGAACGCAATCCTAATTTCGTGTTGGAGACAAATTTGAGATTTTTTGGTAGACGGTCTTCCAAATGGCCGCCCCTATTGGTTTTTTTCAGGGGCTCATTTCCGCCGGAAATTCCTTCGAACGCGTCTCCATGATCTGTGATTACTGCTAGTATTAGTGTTACTAGCTGGGTATATGTGGCTGCCATCTTGGAATACGAAATTAGATAATACTGTTAAATCGCATTTTCTGTATGTATTTACCATCGTCTGGTACAATACGAACTCGATCACAACTTACCACCTCTCCATCTGGTAATCGGTTAAGGCAAGTTCATAGGTTCCATTCTCATATAATTACTCGGGAGTACTCCCTTATAGAAGCTATATAGGTATCTGCGGCCCTAAAGGGTATGGTTTTCAAGCCGTTTTGGTCTGAAATAGGGTATAGATTTTGATGATTTTGGTCTAGAAAAACGTTACAATTTAAAATTATATTTACGTATGGACACTAATATAACTTCAAATTGTAACGTTTTTTTAGATCTCAACGTTTGCTTTAAGTTACTATATAAGGTCACTTGTGTATATTTTTTAAATTTCAAATTGTAACATTCCTTATTATTTCTTAACGTTTTTACGTTTTAAGTAGGCTTCTTCTTCTTCTTCTTCTTCTTCTTCTTCTTCTTCTTCTTCTTCTTCTTCTTCTTATTATTATTATTATTATTATTATTATAGTATCCTATTGCAACTCCACGATTAAATTGTAACGTTTTTTGCCTATAGAGTCAAAACCTGTAAGACCCTGAAGAAGAAAGGCTGTGCCTTTCGTAATATTGGATTCAAATACAATTTCCGTACCGCTTAATCAGCCTTGCTTTTATATCACACCCTAAAAGGTACCAGAATCTCGTTTGATGGGCGTGGCTCAAAAGAATTTTTTACCCCTAAGAGGTACCAATTCAAAACAACATATGTTATATTTCTGTCATATTTTTTTTCGGTTTAATACCCTAAAAGGTACCGCGATAATTCTAACGGTGGTCATTTTAGATTTTCGTACCCTAAATGCTACCAAACTACAAATTTTGACTCCTAAAAGCCGGGTACGACGAGCACCCCCGTCATTTTTATATGGGAGTCCCCGCCGGGGGTCAAACGCCGTACTTCACATGAGTCGAACTCAATTAATTGATTTCGGCTCATGTGAAGATCGGCGTTTGACCCCCGGGATTTGATCCCCGGGGTTTGATCCCCGGAGTTTGACCCCCGGAGTTTGACCCCATACCAGGGGTTTGAACCTCGGGCATAAATTAAATACAGTTTGAGCTTTTCGGTTCTTTCAGCTGAATAATTCAACCCTCCCTGGCCTTTTTTCGTACCCATAACGACATTTTTTATCCTGCCCCCCAAAAGGCTATAAATTTTCCGGAACGTTTGAGGCGACATTTCACTCAAGAAAACTTTTGTTTTGATCTAATCTATAACGTCGAATTTTTAAGACGACTAAGATCTTCCGAACAGCTTTCCACATAACCGATTCGTTGGGCCGATTCCTGTTCTTAACAAATCTTTTCTTCACACTGATTTACTGTTCCTGTTATATTTGTCAGGTTTGAGTCCAGTTGACAGCTTTGATGAAGCAATAGCTGATTCAACAATTGATGGTACAGCTGATTTACGTGATACCATAATAAAACACTATAACCTTGGGAAAGATCCAGCTAAAACTGTAAGCCTATGATTATAATTATCATGGTCAATAATATGTACTTATTGAATAAGTGAGAGGGCTGGATGGGAAAATATTTCGCTTGCAGCTCATGAGATCATGGCGCACGGACCGAGCGCAGCGAGGTCCCGTAAGGTGGCGGGGTCGATGATCTTATGTGAGACCCTGCCTGGCTATGCCATGCTGATGAGTCCTAACTAGGACGAAACAGCTGTCAATGGCTGTCACTGCCCGGGTGATATGGCTGAGCGCATGCATAAGGTACTGGCCAGGCCGCGGGGTAGGTGTTCGAGTGTGTCACTTGCTTTTTTCGTATTTGTCCGTGAGCAATGACCGAGAGTCAAATATTTTCCCGTGCGGCCCTCCCACTCAGTCATCAATAAGTACATTATATAACGCTCGATCAGTACGGTCCTGTGAGTCTTTTTATTGCAAAACCATTGATGAAAGTCCCTAGACTTTCTCAAAGTCGTTCGCTTCTCGTTTCCGGTCCGGTTTAAAGACCCCGGTGCGAACGAGCTCTCGCACTTCGCGCTCGCTTTTGCGCTTCGCGCTGACCTCTGAGCTCGACTTGCAGGCAAGTCTAAAAAGTCCCGTATGATGGCCGTAGGCATTTGCGCGAACGGGGCCGGACGGATAAAGCCGAACAGCCCTACTACAAAAATGTATACGTCCTCTCGCTTTAAAATTTGAAAAAAAATGTCTCCAAATTAAATGATTATATGAAAAAATGCTTATTGACAAAGTAACCTACGAAGGGCCGGATGGGAAAATATTTGGCTCTCGGTCGGTCTTGGCTTTAAAGACCAGTTGCTCTTTTGCATTCGTCAGAGCCGACATATCGTTTGGTGAACCTGTGTTGTTGCTTAACTCAATATTCGGTGGACATTTACTCGCAATGCGTGAGAAAAATCTTCAACTCTACATTTTGTTACATCTAGATCTCAAAAGTTTACCAATAATTTAAGGATTCGGAAGTTTTTGGGGATCTTCGGATTCAGCTATCAGAATGCAACCAATCGACGTATTTGCATACCCTATTTGTGATGACATGCGACCAGTATTGGCGTTAGCAACTGACTGAATAGATTCATCTGAGCTGTTATTAATTAAACAAATAATTTCTTTGATTTTGATTTTAGAAGGAACTAATGACGGAGTACAGTTTTTCAAAACTACACTTCCTCCCCAACTTGAGAACTATACAGCTATTCTCAAAAGCCAGTATGAAGGCAAGGGCTTCTTTTGTGGTGACAAGGTAAGACAATTGTACAGAATACTCAAAGAAAGAGAAAGGCACTGTCATAATAACTTGTGATTGGGACCTTTAAAACGAACTTAATTACGGAAATACTTGATTTGGCTTGATAATAATGTTAGATACACCGACGCGTCAACTAAAGTTCTTTTTCTCTATGAGTTCCTTGTTGCGGGCGACGAAGGAGCCACAAATCGAGATTGTTGTCCAATACATGCCACCCGTCCTTTCTTTTTTTGTACCGTGTTTCCTTAAATAATAGTCATCCCACGATTAACCCCCCCCCCCCCCCCCCACGAATAATCGCTCCCCCCCACTCCCTTTAGTGGAAATATTTGAAATAATCGCCTCCCTCGATTGATCGCCTCCATCCCTCCCCTTTTTTTCACATACTCCCAGTAAAGTTCAAAATTCACTTGTTGTGTGGCAAACAATCGTTAAATTACAGAAAAGTTACAACTACTCAGGTTTCATATCGTTTTTGTATAGTGACGTTCGTCTATTTGACTCTTTCCTTTACTTCTTGGAGCTCTATAATTAGCACATTAGCACGCTAGCACTTTTTGGGAGCAATATTTGAAATAATCGCGCCCCTCGATTAATCGCCTGCGCTCGAATAATCACCCTATAAATTTTGGATTGAAAATAATATAATCGACCCTCGGTTATTATTAAAGGGAATACGGTATCGGCAATACTAGTTGAATGATTCAACGAGACATTGATCATGCAAATAAAATAAAAATAATGAATGTGCGAAACTTAAAGCACGCTACAGACTGGCAAGTTTTTTTTTATAACAAGTTTTGCCAGTGGTTTTCTTTGCTCGTGTGTAAATAGAAAGTTGTCAAGATTTCCCTTATCAAGTGCACTTGTTCGGCAAAAGCTGGCATGCTAGCTTTTCAATATTAAGGCAACTTGTCATAGAAAACCTTGACAAATTGCAAAACGTGCTTGTCTGTATGCTCAACAAGGAAAACTTGGTAAGTTTTTATTTACACACGAGCAAGTAAAACATGTGAAGGCAAAACTCTGTAACGAGCTTAAAGAAAATGGCGTTGTGTTTTCCAGTCGTCCACTGTACAATTGTATTGCTGGCTACAAAGAAAACTTGTCAAAGATAACTGTCTATTCGTTCACACGGGCAAACAGAACTTGACAAGGCACAACTTGTTGTTCATACCCACAAGCAAATAAACCTTTTCACGGACACGTGCCATAGAAAACTTGCTCGTCTTTAAAGTGCTTAAACCTAAACTTTGCTTGAAAATATCAGAAATATATCCCCAGTTGTAACTAGCGCAAATAATATCGCACGTGAACCTTATTAACCAATCGCGAGTGGGGTAAAAGTTTAAAATAAGTGTTTTGATGTCAGTGACTTGACTTTAACTTAACTTTATTCTCTCTTTCTTTTCTGAAGCTGACCTATGGCGACATTGCGTTGTTTGACCTCTTTAACAGTTTCCTTGCCAAAGGTGAACCTACTGTTCCCGAGCAACTGAATAACTACCCGCTGTTGGTGGATCATTATAACCGTGTTCTAAACTTGCCTGAAATAAAGGCCTGGATCGAAAAACGCCCTAAAAGCGTAATGTGAGCATGTATTTAAGTCATTAGGATACATGTTAAAACGCTCGGAAGTGTATGGTCCCAAAAAGCAAAAATAATCCGTTCTTAGTAGAGTTAATAAAACAAACTTCATTTTTCAAGCATTTAATATTTTTCATATGTGTTGTAAAATCTAATGTTATTTTTGGGAGAGTTGGGCTATACCCTAATGTCTGTGATCACAGTTCGCGTGAGGCATGAGTTTACATATATTTATTTTCGTTCCCCGGCATTTTACGTATAACAGCCCTCCTCCCCCGACCCCCTTCCCGCATTCTGTGCACCACTTTGCACGAAAAGTTGAATCGTTTTCTACTTTATGCAACAAATTTGTTCAAGTTGCGGAACAAACCTAAAATACGTGTAACACTATTCTTGCAACTTGTTTCGTCACACTCTTCCAGAGTCAACCAATGACACTCCAGGGGCGGATCTAGGGGGAGGGTGCAGGGGGTGTGCACCCCCACCCCCCGCGAGATGACCTAGTCTGCGTTGTTCGCTTTTAAAATTTGTTTACGTCACCCTTCAGTTACGTCATTCCTTAGAGGTGCACCCCCTCCTAAGAAAAATCCTGGATCTGCCCCTGTACTCCCAGCATTACCGTGATGTTTTGCTAACACCAACTTACGCAATTCTTTTCAGAGACAAATTGCATGGCAAGTGTGACATTGTACCTGCAACTTGCAACAGTTTTTTTAGTAATGTCCAGGATTGCATTCAGCGGGGTGCCACGCTAATCCATAATGGGTATCACAAAGTGTCCTCGTCTGTAAAAGTTCACCATAACACACATAATTAATTTTCTCATAAACTGATGAAGTAAAATGGCAAATAAGCATGTCATGTATGACGTATTTGTAAACAATACTTGCATGCAATCCTGGACATAACTAGTATTTTTACGTGCAACAACCCCTTTGGAGTCTTTGGAGACTGATGTTTGCCAGTCTCGACCATTCGGGTCTTAAGTGTTCTGCAAGATAGGGGGAGGGGAGGGGGAGGGGTGCACTCATTTGTATATAGACCATTTTAGATCCTTCTGTTGGGAGTCGCTGCACTTTACTTTCTCAGGACCATACTGGGACAAGGCACAAACTCACATAACAATATAAAAGTCTTAACAAGAGATGGCAAATGACAAATCGTGCAACGGTTAAATTTTTTCAATTTTACGCCTAACGACTACATTTTTGGCCGTTTTATGGCTAACGGTTAACCCCCGTTGAGACCCTCTGTCAACTCCGGGATTTGGGGCAAAAGGACAACGCGGCCCTGGATGATAAGCATGGAAGTGGACTACAGTCAGTCATCAAATTTGATTTCTTGATGGAACTTTGAGTTGCAGTAGCCATAGACTTTCTCAAAGTCGTTCCAACTCTACAGTATAGTCATTATTATGCATTATTACACGACTAAGACAATCAGATGGCAAAGAACTAAAATCAGCCAATCAGAATGCTCTATTGCTGGTCCAATATTCCCTAAGTATTGGACCGGGCATTGTCCCGAATGATCCCGCGCGATTCTCCCGCCGGCAGGAGTCATGTAAAAATATCTTATTAACCAAGCTTGCTCGGGACCGTGCTAGGAGAATATCGGCCCTCGGTCTTTTTTGTGCGGACCTCGCTGCGCTCGGTCCGTTCTGTCAAGACCTCGTGTCGATATTAGGGAGCTTAAAGTGTATATGACAGTGATTTTTTTTATTTGTTTGATCGAATCTACATGATGTCCTGATAAGAAAATGGAAACAAATTTTTCGATATCCATTTTCCTCCTCCGCGTTTTAGCCGTCTAAACACGTGAAATTTCATTTCCGGTGTGTTACAAAACCGCGCAAGAAGAAAGACTGGAAATAGTCCGCTGTGACGTCATAACCGGAATGCCAGTGTCGCGGTTTCTCTGTTCCTCGGTTTTTTGGTGCGTGCGGGGGAGGGGGGGGGGGGGGGGCAAACGAAGTTTAACCCCCTATATAGGGGGGGGGAGCAGAAAGGTTTTACTCCGGGGAAGAGGGGGGGAGGGGGGGCAAAAAAGTTTGATGGTTTATATCCTTCGTGCAACACAGTATTAAATCAAACCATAATATACAACGATGCTACCCTGAAAGTCTACAAATTTTAAAGAGTCAAATAAAATAGATAATATTATTGATCTCTGTGTCAAGATTATGTACAAAATATACTTGTTATTAACATAACTTGTGAGTAATTAAATTCACAAATTGCACTTTCCCCCTAAGAATGGAAGTGTTCGAAAGTAATGCCGATGATATTCAAACAAGGGGATCACGCTAACTTATTAAACGCCCCATCTCTATTATCCCAGTGGTGGCAAAGGTCTTCGAAAGAATTATTTACGATCAGGTCTTTGGCTTTCTCATTGATTATAATTTCCTCTCTAGCCATCTCTTCACTCTACAGTTAGCTCATTAATACTCGAGGCTACTGATGATTGGGCATACAATTTTGACCATGGTAATGTGAATGCTATAGAAAGCCTTTGTCACGGTGGATCTTTTATCGACTGAAAGTAACAGCTGCCACGTCCGATGATAAGCAAGCAGTGCTCCAAGCCAACTGCCAAGTCGCACGATCTGGAAGAACTGTGTGGAGGTGGACAGGGAACGGAAATGATGACTTCTTCTTTTATTGCTAAGCTCAAGCTCAAGGCAGGGAGTAAAACGCTATTTTAATAGCGTTTTTTTTAATAGCGTTTTTTTAATAGCGTTTTTTTTAAGTGGAGGAAAAAGTGGAGGATGGGAGCGAGTGTAGTTTTAAAATGAACGCATCATTACAATAAGGGGGGGTGGGGTTAAAAAGTTTTTATTTTCTCGCTGGGGGAGGCAAAAAAAGTTATCCTTGATCATCGAGGGGGTACAAAAAGTTCCAAACGTTTCCCCATTTGCCAACCCCCCCCCCCCCCCCCCCCCCCTTCCCATAAATAATGAACACTCCCTTATACTTGGGATAATCGCGTTGTGTGACTTTGAGCAACGTGCCACGGATCACGACTCTTTGATGGAAGTCTGGGTATGAAAAGCTGAGTCATGGTCCGTTAGCATTTAGCTCACTTCAAACAAACCTGCATAGGTGTGTTCAGCGTGTGCCTACAATAGTAGTTCAGGGAACAAGCGTGCGAATCGAGTAAAACGTCTGCTGAAATGCCGGGTTACAAGCTTTTCTACTTTCCTGCCCGCGGTGGAGGAGAAAGATGTCGACTGGCTTTCAAGGCCGCGAAAATAGACTTCGAGGATATCCGATTGGATACCGACGCATGGGCCAAGGAAAAAGCATGTAAGTTGCAAACTAGACTCAGCTAACGAATTTCATCCGACATTTTGTCCGATTTTATATTAAAGGGAACCGATGCTGTACTAGAAGTGCAGATCTGCCATTTTCTTTTGCTATCTGTTGGAGCAAAATGTGAATTTTAATGCCCGCTTTCCGATCTTTAAAGTAGCACTCTTCGATGATTTTTACTCATATTAATTAATGTAGCTGGTGACTCACGATGACACACAGTTTTTTCACGATATAAGGTCAGCGAAATATGGTATATATTTTTAATGAGAAGGAGCGTCGCAATAATCATTAATTGTTTGGTTCATGGAAAAACAAAGACAAAATGCAAACGACATAAATTAGTCGCTGACCTTCGCCCACATGAATGGCGTGCCCGCGCCTCCGATATCGAAGAAAACCATTTATTTTCGTTTGATCTTGCCTAGATTGGTATTCTATCGTTTGATGATTTCTTATTTACTGTTCAAAATTTACTGTTTATCGATTTTGTCTTCGTTCTCAGCGACTTATTGTTTCGTGACATTTTATATTTCTGTATTGTTGTCGTTCTGCATAGCTAATTACCTTTTGACGCCTCGCTATTTGCTTGCACAGCAGCCATTGGTGGTCAAAACAATAAAAATCGTTTGCATGAAATTTCATTGTTCTGACCCCTATCATGGCCGACGTACAACAACAATAATCAGATAAGATTTAAATACGTTATGAAAATATAATGAAAGCAGTCATTTGTGACTGCCAAGAACTGCTCAGTCATACCAAAACTAACGCACACGTAACAATTTGTCTTGAAACTTGTCTCGCCCAAAAAGGTTGCAAATTGCGCGTATAACGTTACACGTTACAAGTGCCATGTAACTTTTCTCAACTGTCCCGGCGAAATAGCAAAATGTAATAAAGCAGTCACGTTTGACTTCTAAGAACTGCCCAGTCATGCATTACAGAAACCCACACGCTTATTGTAAAATCTCTATTAAGCCACCCCTCTCAAATAACCCTCCCCTCTCTGATAAGCCACCCCTCTTTAGATGAAGAAATTTATTAACCCCACCCCCCTCTTTTAAGCCACCCTCACCCCTCCTCCTTACTTACTTCAATACTCTTGAACCGTCATAAAGTGGCTTTTGTTATACAAACCATGTATAAACCATTGTATAGGGAAAAATAATGTAATTGTAACAATAAAGTTCACTGAAAACCCAGACACGTTTTTTAGCGTTTCGGGTCCGGAAACCCGAGAACAAATCAATTAGCAATTCAAAATGTATAATTCTTTGGATTTCACTTACGCCATATCATAATTCGGAAGCATTAAACAACAGATTTCGATTCCAAACTATACATCTGTACATCTTGGCCAAATTTTGAAGCAACATTTCGTTCACGAGTTATAGGCGAACAAGTATTAGACATTTTTAGTAAGAAATGTATGGGGCGGCCATCTTGGTGCCCCACTTAGGGGCACAAACATGGCGGCCAAAAATTCGAAGTCTTAATTACACCAAAAGTCAATTAAAAAATATTGTATTCGCTATAAGTTCCATTAAATCGGCTTACAGTATACGCACTTATAATGCAAAAAATAAGTTTCAGCCGATTCAATGTTGTTTGTTTTCACGACATACATCTGAAATAGCGTGACGAATTGCGTGACACATTTCAAACCTTTATAAATCGGAAGCAAAACATCGTTAAAACCTGAAACTTTTTTGTGAAAGATTATAACACTGGTATTCACATACGATGTTAGAAACAGCTTTGTAGGATGTATACTTTAGATTTTTGAATTTTTATGACGTCATGTGAAAACCAAGAATAGTCGTTGGAGTTTTCGCTTTCAAAAGCTAATTCACACGCTTGCATTTAGATTTAGTAAAAAATTCGACAATTCATTGTATCGGAAAATGAAAGACTGTATATTTAGGTAGCCAGCTTTATAAGCTTTAATTTGATATATGAGTAAAGATATCTTGGGAGTAATCTCGAGATGCTAAAGCTGTTACACTGAAGGCACCCCTGAAGCTATACTGTAACCTTAACACTCGAACGTTCGAGTGCATTGCAGGCTATATTTGTTAAAAGGAACATCACTTATATCGCTATCTTGTTTCAGCTGGTAGACCGCCTTTTGGCCAAATGCCATTTATTGAGACTCCTGAAGGAAAACTTATTGCAATGTCTGGTACAATAACGAAGTACATCTGCAAGAAAAGGAGGTAATATTTAATTTCAATTATTTATCTGTGTTATTAGCCAGGGAGTGCTTCCTGAGCCAAAAGCCCAAGACAATCTTTCGCTCGCTCGCATAACAAGATAGACTTCAATCCACTACACCAGCAAGTGCATAAACCTGCATAAGTGAGCAAATAAGCAACAGTGCACAAGGTACAGTCGAACCTGTATTAATAAGTTGCCGTGCAAATGCAAAAAGTACGGCCGAAAAAATACGTTTTCCCTTGATCGCATTTAGTAAAAAGTTTTGACACTCACAGGCTACTATCACAATATTTCCTTCCGAAAAATGCACAAAAAAAATAAATTTTAATCATCTTCTGTGACGTCACACTACTGATTTATCAATGAAATCAAAACTCGATGGTGGTCTCGATGTTTTGGTTAAACAAGGGAAGTTGCCCCAAAATCTTACTTCCCATTGGTAGTGTTATTAAGTATGCCCACGTGGACACTGCTGTTTTGATCTGTTCCCATGGGAACGGTGTTGGAGTGAGGGGAGCGTGAGAAGTTGGATACAGAGGGTGGGGGGGGGGGGTGGGGAAGTCGATGAAGGATAACGCGTAGGAGAGGGGAGGGTCCAAAGACTGTTTCGTATTCACGAGTGGTCAGCATTTTCAGTGGTTTTGTAATTCTCATTAGGTTTGAGTCCAGAAGACAGTTTTGACGAAGCAGTGGCTGATATGATAAATGATGGTGCAGCTGATTTGCGTACTGCTCTGATCAAAGTTTTCTTTGAGAAAGATGAAGCTAAAAAAGTAAGTATGAATATAATGACCGCCTGTGTTGTTGAACCCTTTAATTCCCAATATAAAAATGCAAATTCTCCTTTAACAACTGTATCGCTAAATGGAGGATGGGTGCCTGGGGTGTCCAGGGGCTTCCACTGAAGCCAGCCAGCCCCCAGACCAAATACCGCTTTCGTGACTGGCAACTGCATTTATTTTACTTATTATTTCTTGTCCTTAAACAGCAGAAGTGGAAGTAAAAAGCGAAATAAAACGAGCAAACTATTTCTATAAAATCAACTCAGGGTCCATCACTCCGCCAATCCCCCCACCCCCCCCCCCCCCCCCCCCCCCCCCTCCCACCACCACCACCACCACTACCACCACCAGAAACAAATTTGTTTAGTATAAAAAATAGGGTGAACCGACTTTGAGTCTAACATCTCTGCCTCAGTTATGTACGGTTTATGTTGTAAAGTTAATTACTGCTATTAAATGTAAAATTTATCTTGGTTTCAGGAGGAACTAAGGAAGGAGTTTTTCGATACCACACTTCCTGCTCGGCTTGAGAAATTTTCAGCTCTCCTCAAAAGCCGAAATGAAGGCAAAGGCTTCTTTTTGGGTGACAAGGTATTAAAAGACATAAATAGTACGTAAAGCAACAGAAAGGCTCCGTGGCGAGTTTTATGCATCGAAATGTCATTAAACACAAATTTGTATCTTTTTTTGGCAGCGACGTGCGCGCAACAGTTCCATCAAAATTTTGCAAACATAAAAAAAGAAATGAGAAAAAAAAAATGAAATGAATAACTAAGGGAAATGTTAAATCTTCGGCGTAAACGCCAAACTCAGGGCTTTTTCTGAAAGCTTAAACTCTTTTTTTTTTTTTACGCCGAGTAAATGCGCAAACGTTAGCAGCCGTTAGTTAAACACTTTTTATCGGCTTGTAATTTGGTTTGACGCTTTATTGCTTCTGTTTCATTGCAAACTTCAGGCCCGTAGCTTTGTTAGCACTTACAGTTTTCAAGGCAATGTATACCGGACGTCAGCTTGCAAAACTTGGGAAATATCAGCCTCTTTAAGTCGGAGGAAGGTTATCCCGTACCCAGATCTGACTGGTACTCGTCCTGTACTTAAGACTGTGGGAAATCTGGGTACGAGATTAAGAGGAGGGTACCCGACATGGCCGTGCTGACGAATCGCGCGCGAGGGAAGCGTTGATACCAATCACACCACTAACGCAATTTATTCCTCTTTTTTTCTCTACAGCTAACCTACGCCGACATTTCGTTCTTTGACTTCTTTAACAACTTCCTTGCCAAGGGTGAAGAAACTGTTCCCAAGGAACTGAATAACTACCCGCTGTTGGTGGATCATTATAACCGTGTGCTAAACGTGCCTGAAATAAAGGCCTGGGTCGAGAAACGCCCGAAATCCGACTTTTGAGCACGTGTTGTAGAGAAACGCCACAAATCATAAATGTGAGCATGTTACATATTGATTAGGATACATGTTAACAGACCCAGAATTGACATCAATAAAGTAAACTTCAGTTTTGAAGCATTTGAGATTTTTTTTAGTTTGTTGTTGGTTACATATAGCCTTGTTACCTCTCTGAAAAGGGGTGCTATTTTCAGGAGGATTGGGGTATACCCCAATGCCTTTAATCAGTTTAATGTTCCCGTGGGTTTTAATCGTTTTATTTCTGCTAATCGTTAACGGTTTTAACTCGATATTTCATCACGCAAACCAGCCCAAACGTAGTTAATTAACAATCCACGCTATCAAAACAAAACCAATCAAAGTAATCAAACCCTTATTAACAATGAAAAAAATCGTTTGAAAGTTAAGACTTTTATTCACACGCACCTACTAAATTAACACTAATGAAAAGTCTCAAATAATTCCTCTCGCTTTCATGCGATCAAGTATACTACACCTTAAGACATTAGCCCTTACCTCTTTAGAATGTTCAGTAATGCCGTCATTTGTTTGCTAACTCAAAAAATCAAAGGGCTCTTAAAGCCATCTCGTTAATGCGAGAGAATGTAAGGTTAATAAACAACAACAACAACAACAACAACAAGAATTGGAAAAGTTGGGTGCCTTTGATAGGTAAATGTAGTAAAGACGTGATAGGTAATATGTGTAAAGCTGCTAAATGGTTTATTGAAGTTGAAAGATTGAAAATACCTGTAGGTCTAATCGTAGAGTTAGACATTGCAGTCATAGAGGACTTAAGGGCTCTTTTAGGAGCCACCAAATCAATAAAAGTCATGAGCAACAAAATAATCACGAGTATGAATATAAATAATTTTCATGTTAATTTAGCGTATTTGTTCAAAATAGTCTTCATTTTACAGCTGAGGGGAAACTTCAACTTGATTATTTTAAGCGAATGAGCCGAGGCCAATTTGGTTGCTAAGGGGGAAAATTATGAGGAGGGATGGGGGTGGCAAAACTACTTAGATTCAATCTATCTTTAGAGAGCCCTTTTACTTAGTTAATTTTCTATGTTTTGTATCAGTCACAGTATTTTAGTAGCAATGACTTGTATGGCATTACAATGGCGATTTTCTTATCAATCGAAATTTGGGAAAGATGTTCGAAGGTTAAAAAATATTTACTATCTTTATTTATTGATATTTAAACAAAACTAAAACATATTGCAACGATTTTCATTTGGGATTAAAATTGATTTACTAGCAATGTTTTTAAACAGCCAATTTATATGTGCAGTGTATATGTGGATGTATGAGACAAAACAAGAACTTTGTGCATGTGAATAAGTTCAGTAAAAAGACTTCAGTAAAAAAGGAATGTTTTATCTAAATACTTCACTAAGGTAGACTATTGTAAAAAAGGCAAATGAAAGTATTTTACTTGTCGCTTTTTCCGTCAACTAAAAAATTGTGTACCTTCGGGCAGAATGGTGACTCTTGTAGGAATAGAGCTGGTGATTAGATTTCGTTTCCTTTTATAGCTGAAGCTGTTTTCAAAACATCTCGGCTTAAAGAAGCCTTGGTAAAAACGACAAGCGACCTGGCCCCGAAAATTGCCGACATGAGACGTTCTGAACAGCGAGAAGCGGCTCGATTCCGCTTCAAAAATACGACAAATTACGACAGCGACTTTAGAAGGTTGTGCAATTTACCAATAAAAATTAACCATTATTGACCATATCGTTCACATCAACACCCGACGGCCAACGGTCTGTTTTAATGATCAATTTGTTATTGAAACGACTACCAACCTCGTTCCCAAGGCCCCTATCTTCCTCTCTCTTGGATCGGAGGTGCAGTTAGAGTACACCCTAGACTCCCGGTATACACATACATATCCGTGACCTTTGATTTTTGATTTTTTGGCGCAAATTGGTTTTAACAAACTTAATAATTTTCCTTCGAGCATTTTTATTTTAAAAAGAGACTTTTCTTTTGATCTTGATGAAAAATTGCACTTTATCAAATAAAGACAAATAAGTGACAGGTCACGCGTGTGGTTTCCGTTCGAATTACACGCACCGGCTCCCCCGACGGTGTCAATTTGCGCGAGGGCAAAAGTAACGACCCTCCCCTCGGGTGAATGTCATTTTGTCTCTGTGACGCGGTCGCTAAGCTTTAGTATTCGAATTTCGTGGTACAGCCGTTTGGATCGCGGACAATGGCGAAGCGAAGATGGCCAGAATCGCTCCAAAACGGAGCCCTTTTAGAGCCCGTGAAAGGGAATTTGGAAGCTAGCACGAATCGCACGGGTAGACATTTAACCTGCGGCCTCACTGGTGGCAATTCGGGGAGCTTGAGTTGAATCGTTTAGAAATTATTGGCTTTCGCGTGGCGAGGGTTCGCTCAGAGGTCTCCAGCCTTCCCTTCTTTTATAGTGGATAGTGGGGCGAGTGACAAAAGTTGTAAAAATGCATTTAAACCGGTCAGGATACATCAAGAGACAATAAAGTAAAGGTGAGAAGACTTTAGTGTGTAATATTTTCGATTTTTCTATCGCTTATCAATTCCGTGACAAATCGTATTATTACCTAGTATATTTCATTACTGTGTACTGGATATCACGATTGGTCTGCCTGTGTGATCATCCAATTTAAATCTTTGATGTGTGCCACAACGCATCGGATAAATGTTTACGCTTATCCGCGTTTGTAGATCTTTATATATAAGATATAAACATCTAAGAATTTTACGGAGATTTTAAAGAAGAAAAGAACTGATCCATGACCTATGGTCGCTACAATGTCTGTCATTGATCGATCAGAGTCCGTTCACGCATATTCATTGCTATTTTAAGACTTAAATTCAGTCAGGAAGTCAGGACAAAAAGTGCATATCCTTAGAATTCCTCTATTCCTCAAAGAAAGAATTGAGCAAATATTTATTTTTCCAACTTTAATTTTATTTTTAAGATTCGCTCTCTCCCGTTCTTTCTAATCTTCCGGAAACCGGACATTCCACAATGAAAAGGAAACTTTATTACGAAAGCTGTCAAAGCCAGATAAACACTGAAAAGCAATTTTCACTACTTTTTACTTCAACTGAGTCTCAAGCTGTCGCAGTGCTATATTTTTCTGACTTTTCTGTCTTTTCTTGTGATCTTAACCGGAAATGTTTCTGTCTTTCCTGCACGCCACAACCGTGGATCCGGAAAAAAGGTGAAAAAACGTTTATCAAATGTTTTTTACTTGAGTAGTATTGGCACTCAAATAATAGGGCCATTTATACGACAGAAAATAAGACGCGTCTTATCTAAGACGCGAACCGATCGTATAAACAGTACAAAATAAGCATTCGTGTCTTATTTTAGACGCGACTTATTTTTTAAGTTCTTATTTTGTCCGCGTCTTAAATAAGACGTGAACTTCCTCGTATAAATGCTTTCGTGTCCTAAATAAGACGCGAACAACAAGTGCGCCGTATCAAAATAAGACGCGAACCATTTATACGTGATCTTCGCGTCTTATGTTGGACGCAAACGCATAAATGGTACACTTCGCATCTTATTTAAGTCGCGTCTTAGATAAGACGCGTCTTATTTTCTCCCGTATAAATGGCCCTAATATCTTCTCAGTTAAGTCCGTAATAATGCCAATGTATGTCTTGAATCGAAACGCTGAAATCGTTTATAAAATGGTTGTTAAAATGCTTGCTTTGTCATTCAATTCAGAACAACAAACTTTTACTTGTACACGAATAGAACTGTAGAAAGAATTGCAGCAAACAATAACTTCTACATTTGCACAATTAGTTTGTTCAGCAAAATCACGAGATCCCTTGCATACTATTGCATAATCAAAGCGCAATTTTTATCACCGTCAATACATTCCACCATGTACCTAAATCTAATAATGGCAATGATTTCGTTCGCGTGATCGGTAGTTCATCAAATGATAACATACTATGAGAACTCAAAGCCATTCATTTCATAAATTGAACTTAGTAATTATTGTTTTTGCTCCCTTGCCATTTAACTTCCTCAGAACGTCTCCATTCATTTTAAAAATACACCGTGAAATTTTCAGTCAAACTGCGTTTCCCAAGAACATTTGACCTTTTTTACCCTTCTAAATGAGCACTAATGGCTTTACGACATATGATTGACAAGAAAAACACAAATTTCTTGAACCTTTGAAGATCAATGCCGTCTCGGACACATCCACGTAAAAACAAATTTGAAAGATTGATATGTAACGCTATATATCAAAACTTAAAAAAAAAAATTATGACATGCCAATTCCCTAGGGAAATTAACATAGGTCCGGGAGTACTCCCCAAAAATTTTAGTGGCGGTGTATCCGATAAAATCCTAACCACTTCTTGATATTTTCTTCGTATTGGCACTCAAATAATATCTTCTCAATTAAGTCCGTAATAATAAGTTCCAATGTCTGTCTTGAATTGAAACGCTCAGATCGCTTATAAAATGGTTGTTAAAATGCTTGCTTTGTCAACAACAAAATTTTACTTGTATACGAATACCCGGCGGTACCAATCAATGAAAAGTAATAATCAATATAATCAATAACAATCAATAATAATCAATACCAATTAATTGATTGGTATTGGAAATCAATAAAAATCAATGCCTTGGAGTTGAGTGAGTATCGATTTTCATTGATTATCATTGATTTCTATTGATTAATATTGATTTTCATTGAAAACTAAAATCTCCGTTTTCGATTCCAATAAATGCCCTAATAAAGCGTAATTGTTCTGATTTGTTCGCTTTTGTAAAAAGAATAAATAATTTTTTAATACAACAACAAAATTAACTGAACAAATATCGATCCGGCACGCGGACAGACACAATTTAGTGTTCGTATTATAGAGGGAGTTACATTTTTAGCACCGTGAAGTTATATTTGCCGGGATAACAGAATGTCTGTCATAGCGAAGTGTCCGCAAGGCGGACAGAGAAAGAACGGAACGAGAACAAGAACGTCACGAGAACGGCAGAGATGGTCGGTAGCTGCCGTTTTCAACGCGAGAAGACCTGCTTTCGCATATTTTGTAACGGCAAGTGGCAGAGTCGGAAAGTTTACATTTCCCGTTTGCGGTACACGCGATGGTTATTAAAATGGGTTTATAACTACCTCATTAGAGAGATTAAGCATTGCGTAATTTTTACCCGCGAACGGCAGGGATAGTCACGGCAGCCGCCTTATTTGTACGCGACGAGTCCTGCTTTTAGACAATATAGGACGGCAAACGGCAGACGACAAGCTTACATTTCCTGCTTGCGTTATACGCGAAGCTCTGACGTTTGCTATTTGTAGGGGTATAGAATGGTAAATTCGAGACTGCGCGAGACTGCGAGACCCTTGTTTAAAAATTCGAGACCGATACTTCAGCGTTTCTATCACATTCGAGCCCGAGACTTCTACGGAAGCTGAGATCTTCGAGATCCAAATTATTCAAATTCGAGACTTCGAAAATTATGGCGAGCCCGAGATTCCGAGACTCGGTGAATATTTTCCGAGACGCATCATTTCCGATAGACCATTCTATACCCCTATTTGTCGTAAGTTTATTTGAATTCTTAAGCACTCTAGCTAGTCAATGCAGTCTAGTAAAAGATAAACGTTTCTCAAACATACCTTACATACATCGTTTGACAGCACAAAATTAAAACTTAACAAGTAGTAAAATAAGCTTTTACTTTTTCAATCTGGAAAAAAATGCTTGTTAGTCCTTCACATAAAAAGGCTTTGATTTTATCACTTAATGAATTCAGTTCTATGCAACCTGAACCTGCGAAAATTGACCAACATTTACCCGTGCAACTGAAAGAGAAGATAAAATAAGAGAGAGGTGGCCAAGCTGCCCCCGATCATTCAGAACTTTGAACGCGTTTCCGCGTTCTCCCTTCTTCATACTAACGGAAAACATTTCTCCTTCGTTCACGTGAAAAGGACACTGGTGGTATCCTTTTACGACACAGAATATGGCTATTGCGACCTCTAATTGCTTTGACATCTTCCGTTGAGGCCGCCGGGGAATCAAGGTAACAGTCGCCAAATCTGATCTCAAATGCCTTGAAACGCGGGTTTTTACATTGCACGATCAGTTATTGATTATCTATAAAAATCAATAATAATCAATAGCAATTAAGGAGTCTGGGTGAGTGAGTATCGATTTTTATTGATTGGTTGAACCAATCAATATCAATCAATGGATTATTATTGATTATTATTGATTGTATTGATTGGCAATCAATGATTGATTTTCATTGATTGGTACCGCCGGGACGAATAGAACTGTAGAGAGAATTGCAGCAAACAAGAAATAGTTTGACGAAGTCTGCAAAATCACGAGGTCCCTTGCATACTATTGCATAATCAAAGCGCAATTTTTATCACCGTCAATACATTCTACCATGTACCTAAATCTATTAATGGCAATGATTTGAAATTTGAAAGATTATTGATACCGTAGGTAACGTGAGATATCGAAACTAAATAAGAACTGTAATACCTTTGTGGTGACGTAGCGTGAGATAATTATGACAAGTTCATGACATCCCAATACCCTAGGGAAATTAACAATAGGTCCGGGGGTGCTCCTCAAAAAACGCAAAGTTCATGCTATTTTGCTCTGCCATATCGCTCATATTAAAACACAAACTTTTCTGTCCCATTTAACTTTCTTAAAACGTCTCCATTCGTAAAAACACACCGTGAAATTCTCAAACTGCGTTTCCCAAGAAAACGCATCCCTTCTAAAGCAGCTTCAATGGCTTTACGACAAATGATTGAAACTGATAGGTAACGTGAGATATCGAAACTTAAAGAAGGACTTAATACCTTTGCGGTAACGTAATGTGAGATATGTCAAGTTCATGACAAGTTCATGACAAGTTCTGACATCCCAATACCCTTGGGAAATTAACAATAGGTCCGGGGGTGCTCCCCAAAAATTTTAGTGGCAGTATGTGACGCCTTTCTTGAAATCCTAACCGGTTTAAGCAACCATATCCTCAATGCCCTAATATAGCTTCTATAAAGAAGGGACAAGAAACCCCCCCGGACAAAAGTCCACAAAATTTTGTTAACAACTTTTGTCCCTTTTTAACCCGTGAATATACGCGCATGCGTAATGAACGGGTTATCGGTAACGAAGAGAGATATGCAAATGAGCACTCACTCGCTCACTCCTTCCATCAGCTGTAAACTTGTGACGTAATGCTTTGTTACGAATGCGTTTCTTAACAAAAGCAATGGGAATCCAGCGATAACAATAACAAATTTGTTGTAAAAGAATATAAACAACAATAAGTTAAAAGATGTTTCGCATTTGGAGTCTTAATGCAACATTAATCGTACTCGACTCCGAAATCTCGCTTAATGCGCATGCGCATTAACGAGATAATAAAAACGCTACACTTTCTTTGTCTTTGTTGCAAGATAACTACTCGCCCCTTAATTTGCCCTTCAAATTAACCTTACCTTGTTTCGCATTAACGAGAGGGCTCTTAGAACCCTTTGATTATAGCACGGGCTCAATTAACATTGTAAGACCTTGTAAGGGGGTAGGGGTCGGGAAACGGACACTTATCGTTTGGGCGTACCGTGTTTCTGTCGCGTGCATTGGAAAACATTCGTCCAAACACTATTGTCCTTGACAGTATAGTGTTCTGTGACGTTGGGCAACGTGACACAGATCATGACTCTTTTATGGAGGTCTGGGCCGGGCGTAAATAGCTGAGTCATGGTCGGTTAGCATTTTAGCTGACGGCAAACAAACCAACAATACTCGATTCGCACGCTTGTTCTCTGAACTACTAGAAACGTCTTCAGAAATGCCGGGTTATAAGCTTTTCTACTTTAGTGGCCGCGGTGGAGGAGAAGTATGTCGACTGGCTTTCAAGGCCGCGAAAATAGACTTCGAGGATAACCGATTGGGTGGATTGGATAGCGACGCATGGGCCAAGGAGAAAGCATGTGAGTTGCAAACTAGACTCAGCATCCGACTTTTTGGCGCTGATTTTATATCTAAGAGAAACATATGCTGAATTATAGAAGTCGAATCTGCTATGTCTTTCACTATCTGTTGGAGCAAAATGTGAATTTGAATGTCCGCTTTCCGATTTTTAAAGCAGCACGCTTCGATGATTTTTACTCATATTACATTATTAATTATTGTAGCCGGTGACTCACGCTGACACGATTTTTCCATGACATAAGGTCAGCGAAACATGATAGATTTTACAAATGTGAAGGAGCATCGCAATGTTTGCTTTATGGAAACAAAGACAAAGTGCAAAGGACATAAATTAGTCGCTGACCTTCGCGCACATGAATCGCGTGCTCGCGCCTCCGATAACGAAGAAAAACCATTTATTTTCGTTTGATCTTGCCTAGATTGGTATTCTATCGTTTGATGATTTACTGTTTACTGTTTATCGATTTTGTCTTTGTTCTCAGCGACTTATTGTTTCTTGACATTTTATTTTTCTGTATTGTTGTCGTTGTGCATAGCTAATAACCTTTTGACGCCTCGCTATTTGCTTGCACAGCAGCCATTGGTGGTCAAAAACAATAAAAGTCATTTGCATGAAATTTCATTGTTCTGACCCTTATCATGGCCGACGTACACACCACCAATAATCAGATAAGATATATTTTGCCTTCACTACACAACCGAACACACTCAAAGGTTGAGGCATGGGCGCGTTGGTCAGCCAGGCCCACGATACATTTTATTATTGACAAAGGACTATCGTATTACAATATTACTATAATATACTATACTATAATATCACAATAACTCTAGGTTGGCCGGCCAGGCCCACGATACATTTTGTCATTGACGAAGAACTATGATATAACGATAACTCTAAGCGCACCAGAGCCGGACACGTAAACCCCAAAAAACCAACTGTTGGAAAAAATAGGGACCGTGTACCCCCGACCTATGCAGTGGTGCTACCTTTGGGGTTTTAAGGTGTTTTTAACTAAGAAACAAACGACTAAAATGCGGCTAAAACTGCCGATAACAAATCTTAAGGTATTACAATAAACAACTTAGACGAAAGTTAACTTGTTTGAACAGTACTAGAGGCGGCGAGGCTGACCGTAGAATGACACAAATCTATCAACGAACAGTTTTCAAACTCACGAACCGTGAGCCCCTGCGCACTACACTAGTACCCGGTTCTCTGCTCCGTGTCGGCAAAATATTAATTTTTGTCAATACCGATTATCACAAATTACATAAAAACGTTTTGAAAATATAATGCAAGCAGTCGTTTGTGACTGCCAAGAACTGCTCAGTCCGCATTTATTGCAGGATATGCCGTTTCTTCACCGGATCTACTTCAGACTCTTTGTTTTGTATTTTAGCTCAAAGTTCGATTCGATTTGGTTCGAGCATCGAACTCACAAAAAAAGTCTTGTGTTCGATTTCGTTCGATGGCCGAACTGCATCGAACTCTTTCGTTGGATTGAATTCGATAGAATGTTTGTTCGATTACGCCGGGAAGTAGCCTCGCTGTTAGGTAATTGCTACCTCCTTGTCAACAGTTAATTCTTGAGCCAAAAGTAATTGTAGTGTAGAAATATCAAGCTTTCGGTCCAGGCGTATTTTAGGTGAGTAAGCGCTAAATATTAGGTGTTTTTACTTAAGTCATAATATCAAAATAAAGAAGCTGTTATGATATTGACTATTCTATTTCCGGTACAATTGTTATAGTATTTCCGGTACACGTTTAGACACGTGACCTTGAAGACTCGTGTAACTTTGACCATGTGGTCGTCTTGAAGTGAGCATTAAAGTGTTGTTTATCTGCATTTACGTGATCGTAACATGGTGTCAGAAAGCGGGATTCGACCTGTAGCTGTTGATGTTCATATTGCTGCTTCGAAATTTTCAGCGCTTCGTTCGCAAGGTTAAGTCTATAGTTTGCGTTCGGTTCGTTGCATTACAAGTCTCATGCCTGCTGTCACTACAACCGCTAAAGCTCCCTCCCCGTTGAATTTATCGGATCGCTTACACCAAGGAGAGAATTGGAAGTCGTTCCGTCGAGAATGGAAGTTCTACGAGATTGCGGCTGGCATTCATAAGAAATCACAGGATGTTCGAGTGGCATCGTTGTTAAATGTCATTGGAAAGGAAGGCATGGATATGTATGAAACTTTTCAAAGGAACGAGGCGTCGGATGCTCTGAAAATCGACAGGGTGCTGGAAAAGTTCGAAGAACGTTGTGTACCAGCCCGTAACGAGACTTACGAAAGATATGTTTTCTTCAAGCGCGAGCAGTTGCCGAACGAGCCACTGGATAGCTATATCGCCGCGTTGTTGAAATTATCGGAGTCATGTGGTTTTGGCACGCTACGTGAATCTCTGGTTCGTGATCGACTGATTCTCGGTGTCAAAGACGACAAAGTTCGTGAAAATCTTCTTGGAAAGCGAGACCTTGACCTGGATAAAGCCATCGAAACTATCAAGGCAAGCCAAGTCACTCACCCGCGAGCTACGGAGAAAGGAAAATGCAAGCGCGGGAAAACACCGACTCACAATACGTCGCACAGCAAGGGACTTCCTACATTTAAAGAGTGTTTGTTTTGTGGTGTTAATCATCCACTCGAAAGAAAATTGTGTCCGGCCTCCGGTCAGAAACGCAAGAAGTGTGGAAAGAAGGTCATTTCGCAGTTAAGTGTCGGAGCAAGCCTGGACACGAGAAAGTCAACATGGTCGAAGAAGTCTTCTACATCAACAATATAGTCGGTAAAGATCAAACCCTTGTCTCGATCAATGTGAATGATTCAGCTTTAGTAACATTTCAGATTGATACTGGTTCCACAGCGAATATCTTACCGTTACAGGATTACATCAGGGCCACAAATGATGTCAGCAAAGCAAGTGTTGTTCCTAAGGACATCACTCTTGTAATGCACGATCAGTCAAAGCGAAAGGCACTGGGTTTTACAAGGTTGAAAGTAGAGCATAATGGCAGCAAGCATGAACTAAACTTTATTATTGTTGACCAAAACGTCACACCTCTGTTGGGTTTGAAGTCGTCCCAAGGTTTGGGTCTCGTGAAAATTATGGTCTCTGATGTTTACACACCGGTCAATCATGTAGCTGCACCTCTTCAGCAAGAAGTATCTGAGAATGTCATAAAGGATCCTGTGTTTAGTCCATTTTCTGATGTGTTTCAAGGTATTGGATGTTTACCTGGAGAGTACTGTATTCAGCTGGACAAGGATGCGCAACCTGTAGTACACCCACCACGTAAAGTGCCTGTGCCAAAGAAGGAGGCAATGAAGATTGAACTAGACAAGATGGCTGCAAACAAGATAATCACTCCTGTAACTGAGCCAACAGACTGGGTGTCCAGTGTTTTAGCAGTGCCCAAAAAGGATGGATCAGTTCGAATTTGCCTGGACCCGAAATATTTGAACTTAACACTGCCATTAGGCGCTCACACTACCCTCTACCCACCGTAGAAGATGTTGCTTCTCGACTCACAAAGGCAAAGGTTTTCAGTGTACTTGATGCTAAGAGTGGTTTTTGGCGGGTCAAATTGACACAGACCTCCAGCTATTTCACTACATTTAACACACCATTCGGGCGTTTTCGTTGGCTGAGAATGCCCTTTGGCATTAGCTCTGCACCTGAAGTGTGGCATACGAAAGATGGATGAAGCCATAGAAGGTCTTAGAGAAGTGGAGGTTATCGCTGATGACTTCCTAGTTTGTGGATTTGGAGACACAGTGAATGAAGCAGTCAAGGACCATGACCAAACTTTAACAGCATTCCTTCAGAGATGCCGTGAGTTAAATGTGACTCTTAACCTTCAGAAGGTTAAGCTACGCCTGTCTGAAGTACCATTCATGGGCCACCTACTTACTGCTGATGGTATTGTCACTGACCCAAACAAAGTACGAGCCATACGGGACATGCCTACCCCGACAGATGTCACATCGCTGAAGAGATGTCTTGGCATGGTTACCTACCTGGCAAAGTTCTTACCACACTTATCCTGTGTGTCTGACCCATTATGTCGTTTGGAGCTCAAAGATGCTGAGTGATGGTGGCTTCCATACATGATGAAGCTGTTCAGAAAATCAAGAGTCTTGTTTGTGAAGCACCAGTGGTGAAGTTCTATGATGTAACCAAGGACGTTACTATCGAAAGTGATGCCGCGCTCACAGGACTTGGCGCCTCCCTACTACAGGAAGGTCAGCCAATTGCATTTACTTCAAGAGCTCTTACCCCAGCTGAGCTTCGTTATGCGCAGATTGAAAAGGAACTTCTCTCTGTAGTTTTTGCGTGTGAGAGGTTTGATACCTATCTATTCGGTCGAGACGTAGTTCACGTTAAAACAGATCATCAGCCTCTGGAAGCTATTTGCAAGAAGGACCTTGGCTCTGCTCCCAAGCGCCTTCAGCGGATGCTGTTGCACCTTTTGCAATACAACCTTGATGTAAAGTACCAAAAGGGTGCCAAGATGGTTATGTCTGATCCACTGTCCCGTGCCTAACTGGATGAAGTCCCCAACCAGACCGAGTATTGTAACGAGCTTGAGGAAATAGTGGAGGATCTCCCCATCTCTGAACTCGACTGAAGGATTTCACAGAAGGCACCGCCTCTTATAGCGACCTTCAGATCCTTATGACTGCGGTCCTGAATGGCTGGCCTAGTACCCAAGCAGAAGTTCAAGCAGAGGTCAAGTCGTATTTCGTGAAGAAATTACAGCCCAAAATAGTTTGCTGTTCAAGGGTGAGCGTCTCATTGTGCCTGCAGAGCTTAGAAAGCAGATGATGGAACAGGTTCATTCGTCTCATCTTGGCATTGAGGGATGTCTTCGCAGAGCTAGAGAAGTTTTCTACTGGCCCCGTATGAATGCTGAATTGAAAGATTTCATTTTCAAGTGTGATATTTGCAACTCATACAAGCCAGAGCAGCCTCGAGAGCCATTAATGCCTCCTGAAATTCCATCAAGGCCTTGGCAAAAAGTTGACACAGATCTGTTCCAGTTCGAGGGACGCCAGTATTTGATTATTGTTGATTATTACTCGTCTTTGTCATAGCCTTGATGTTCTTGAAGTTACGAGGGGGAGGCACAATGTGCCCCCCTCGCCCCCAGGCTGAATAGGGTTAAGCCCTACAGGATGTCGAAAGAAATGGGAGGAAAGACCGAAAATTTTGCAAAAACAACCGATGGACAGTAGCGTCTAGAGTTGCCAAGCACGCTGGCGGAGGAAACAGGCAGCGAAATAAAGGGTATTTGGTATTTATATTGATATTTGGTACAGTTGCTGACTCAAATATCATTGACATCATTCTGTAATGATAAAGCATGGCAAGATATTTACCCTTCAGTTCAGAATGCGCCGTTCTTCGTATTCAGTAGTACCGGAATGAAACAATACTTTTAGTGCCAAAGAGATCTATGATTTTACATCTAATCTATACTTGGCAAAGCTATGCTCGGATGACTCCATACAAACCCTACTAATTTTACGTAATGAACCAAAGCAAAATTAGTAGAGTTTGTATGGAGTCATCGGAGCATAAAGGGGCCAAAATCTCACCCCCAAATTTCACTAAGATGCTGATTTTTGGCAAGCGGGCGTTTTTCGTCATGCCCTTTCCGAATATCTAATCAAATTCCATAATTTCTCAAATTTAGTTTTTGTGACGTCATCACTTCGGTACTCTATTACAGAGAGTTTAAGGTTACAGTGTACCTTCAGATCGAAAATTTATCGAAATTTTTTTTTGGCGTCAAAATAAAGTTTACAGAATGAACTTTCATTCAAAATAAAAATTATCGACAAATAGCGAAAATTGACGGAGAAATGACGGTATAACTTTTGTAGGCGGAGTTTGTTTATGAAGCGATATGTTTTTTTAAGCGCTGTTTTCTCAAAGTTAATTTTTCGCTTGTTGGGGACACTTAAAAGAACTACAACTCAAAGGAAATTTGTTCGATTTTCCTCAAATTTGGACAGAAGCTAGGCTAACATATAATCAACAAAAACGTGTCGGCGAATTTCTTATTTCCGAAAACGTTTTCGTTAAGAGCCATTTCCGTGCGGTCATTCCAATTTTTTTTCTCCCTGTTTCGAAAATATTCTGTAACTTTTCATTGCAATTGAATATGGGAAATCGCCGACACGTTTTTTTAGCGCTTCGTGTCCAGAAACCCGAGAACAAATCAAATTAGCAAAATACAATAATCGCTTTGAGTTATAAAGTTTTAGAGCTGATTCGGACGTTCGAATTAAGACGTCGTAAAAAATTCGACAATTCACTTTATTACCAAATGGTTTCCATATTTAGATAGCCAGCTCTATAAGCTTTAATTTGATATCTGGGTTTAGGTATATTAAGTGTAATCTTAAGACGCTAGAGCTGTTATACTGGAGACACCCCCGAAGGTACACTGTAACCTTAAAACTACAAATCTGGGCCAATTTTTGAAGCGCAAGAGCATTGCGTTCAAGGGTTATAGGCGAACGAGTACTAGATATTTTTAGTAAGAAATGTATGGAGCAGCTGACTTGGTGTCCCACTTGAACATTGGCGGTTAGAATTTCATAGTCTACTTACACCCAAAATCTCATCACAAAATATTGAATTCACTATAAGTTTCCGTAATGGGAAAACGCACAAGGTTTTTTTAGCACTTCGAATCCCAAACACGAGAACAAATCAAGTTAGCGAAATGTATAATAGTCGCTAGAGTTTTAATTTAGCTTTCAAAAGCTGATTCAGACGCTTGCATTAAGTACTCGTAAAAAATTCGATAATTCATTTTACCTTATTCCGTACTAAATTTTGCGATTTTCGCATCTTGGAAAAAATCGCGAAAATTAATACTCGCGAAAAAAAAGAGAGCGCGAAACAAATTAAAATTGCGAAATTTAATAACATCTGATTGTATAAAATCAATACACGGCACGGCAGCCATGTTGCATGGCAGGAACAATGAAAATGTTTTGCATTAGAAAGAACATTCTTTACCATGGGAAAAATAATCTATTGTTCCTGCCATGCAACATGGCTGCCGTGCAAAACCTCTATATGGTGTTAGCAAATGAAAGGTATATTTAGCAAGCCAGCTCTATAAGCTTTAATTTGATGTTTGGGATAAGATTTTTTAATAGTAATCTCGAGACGCTAGCTCTGTTACACTACTGGAAACCCCAGTCCCCCTGAAGCTATACTGTAACCTTAACTCTCGAACGTTCGATATCATTATAGGCTATATTTGCAAAAAGGAACATCACTTATATCGCTATCTTGTTTCAGCTGGTAGACCGCCTTTTGGCCAAATGCCATTTATTGAGACTCCTGAAGGAGGAGTTATTGCAATGTCTGGTACAATAACGAAGTACATCTGCAAGAAAGGAGGTAATATTTAATTTCAATTTTAATATGTGTTATTAGCCAGGGAGTGCTTTCTGAACCAGAAGCTCAAGAAAATCTTTCGCTCGCTCGCACAACCAGATAGACGTCAATCCACTACACCAGCAAGTGCATAAACTTGCATAAGTGAGCAAATAGGCAACAGTGCACAGAGTACAGTCCAACCTGTATTAATAAGTGGCCGTGCAAATGCGAACAGCAAGGCCGAAAAAATAATACTTTTTCCCTTAATCGCATTAAATAAAGTTTTGACACTCACTGATTACTAACCTAGTATTTCCTGCCAAAAAATGCACATCACACAAAAAATATTTTTCTGTGACGTCACGCTACTGAATTATCAATGTCAGGAAATCTCGATGGTGGTCTCTATAATTTGGTTAAACAAGGGAAGTTGCTCGAAAATCTTACTTCCTATTGATAGTCTTATTGGCCGTGCAAATGCGAAAAGCACGGCCGAAAAAATAAGTCGGTCGGTTGAGGAAAACGCGTCGGAGAGGGGAGAGTCCCAATGTTGTTTCGTATTCACGAGTGGTCAGCATTTTAAGTGTTTTTGTTATTCTAATTAGGTTTGAGTCCAACTGACAGTTTTGACGAAGCAGTGGCTGATATGATAAAAGAGGGTGCCGGTGATTTGCGTACTGCTTTGTTCAAAGCTTTCCTTGAGAAGGATGAAGCTAAAAAAGTAAGTATAAACATCATGACTGCCTGTGTTGTTGAACCCTTATCCTTTCTTGTCCTTAAACAGCTAGAAGTGGGAAGTGTGGGAAGTGGGAAGTGAAAAGCGACATAAAACGAGCAAACTATTTCGGAAAAATCAATTCAGGGTCCATCACCCCGCCAACTCCAACCCCCCCCCCCCTACCAAGCCGGCCCCCCCCCCCCCCACCTCCACCCCCTCACACCACCACCACCACCACCACCACCACCACCACCACCACTACCACCAGAAACAAATTTGTTTGGTATAAAAAATAGGGTGATATAACTTTGAGTCTAACATCTCTGTATCAGTTATATGGTTTATGTTGTAGAGTTTATTCAATGCACTTGATGACCTGTTATTAAATGTGAAATTTATCTTGGTTTCAGGAGGAACTAAGGAAGGAGTTTTTCGATACCACACTTCCTGCTCGGCTTGAGAAATTTTCAGCTCTCCTCAAAAGCAAAAATGAAGGCAAAGGCTTCTTTTTGGGTGACAAGGTAAAACATAAATACAATAGTACGTAAAGCAACAGAAAGGCTCCGTGACGAGTTTTATGCATCGAATTTGTGATAATGATGTTACATACATCGAAATGTCGATAAACACAAACTTGGTAGCGGCGCGTGTGCAGCAGTTCCACTAAAATGTTGCCAACATATAAAAACATGAAATGAAAAAATAAGGAAAATGTTGAATCTTCGGAGTAAACGCCAGCCTGAGGGCCTTTACTGAAAGCTTCAGCTCTTTTTTACGACAAGGATCTGCGCAAACGTTAGCAACTGTTAGTTAACCACTTTGTATCGGCTTGTAATTTGGTGTAACGCTTTACTGCTTCTGTTTTATTAGTTCAGGCCCGTAGCTTTGTTAGCACTTACAGTTTTCAAGGCAATGTATACCGGACGTCAGCTTGCAAAACATGAGAAATATCAGCCTCTTTAAGTCAGAGGAAGGTTATCCCGTACTCAGATCTTACTCGGTACTTCGTACTGTACTTAAGACCGTGGGAAATCTGGGTACGAGATTAAGAGGAGGGTACCCAACATGGCCGTGCTGACGAATCGCGCGCGAGGGAATTGTGATACCGATCACACCACTCTAACGCAATTTATTCCGTTTCTTTTCTGCAGCTAACCTACGCCGACATTTCGTTCTTTGACTTCTTTAACAACTTCCTTGCCAAAGGTGAAGAAACTGTTCCAAAGGAACTGAATAATTACCCGCTGTTGGTGGATCATTATAACCGTGTGCTAAACGTGCCCGAAATAAACGCCTGGGTCAAGGAACGCCCGAAAACCGAATTTTGAGCATGTGTTGTAGAGAAACGCCACAAATCCGAAATGTGAGCATGTTATGTATTAATTGGGATACATGTCAACAGACCCATAATTGACATAAATCAATAAAGCAAACTTCAGTTTTGAAACATGTAAGATTTTTTATAGTTTGTTGTTGGTTACATACAGCCTTGTTACCTCTCTGAAAAGGGGTGCTATTTTCAGGAGGATTGAGGTATACCCTAATGTCCTTAATCTGTTTAATGTTCCCGTGGGTTTTAATCTTTTTATTTCTACTAATCGTTAACAGTTTTACGAAAATTATACTCGCGAAATTAGAAGTGGAGTTTGTGTTGTAACGTCAGTGATGATGCATTCAGACCCTGTGCACACGAATAAAGGAAACTTTTAGATAATTTTAGAATTTGTACAGTTGCGGTTGTTGCCGTAAAGGTCGTTACTCTTGGACTTTTGAGCCTTTCACAATCGCTTCTTTTGGAGGGTCGCTTCTTTCACGGGGTCACTCGGCGTACATGGCCGATTCATCTTAGTAAAATCGCGATAGATGTGAAACAAACTCACAATTATATATTTAAAAGGGAAGTATCACGGGAATTTTGACCTCCTTTGGTCACAGCCATGCTACGATACCTTTACCTATTTACAAACTAATACTAAAATACCAAGAGGAGGAAGAGTATGACACTGATTCAGATTCTGACCATCCTACGGCGGACAATGACGAGGTATATACATTGGACAATTTAATGTTTCTTCGGACCGTCACTACACGTAGTGGACGAATGGTTAGAGTCGTCTATGAGAATGATTAAGGTATGCAATTTGCAATATGTAGCCTTTCTTTTGCCTTTCTCGATTTTGCATTCTTCAAACACTCCTTTTTTGCCACTTGTCTTCGCGTAAGAGCAGGATAAAAGAGTACGTTACTTGCTTAATTTCGTGATTCTGGAAATGAAATTTTGATATCCGTGATCCGTGGTTCGTTAGTTTTTCCACCCGTGAACCGTGCCAGAGAAACCCCTTGTACGATCCTCATAACAGGACCTGAATGAACAGTGTCCTACCGAAATATCGAAATTTATATTGCGAAATACCACCAAATATACATCTATTTCACTTGGATAAAAAGATTTTCCCAAACAATTAGTGTAGGGGAAACGGTGCAGGATTATAAGGATCAATAGTGGACTGATTACAATTGATCGAATTTGATTTCTTGACTGACATTCTTGTGGAACTTTGTGTTTTAGCACAGGCAGCCCAAGCTCAGTGTGTGTGTGTGTGTGTGTGTGTGTGACGGTCTTCGTTGAGTTGCAGCACAGGCAGTCGAAGCTCAGTGTGTGATGGTTCTTCTTTGCATTGCAGTAGCCATAGACTTTCTCAAAGTCGTTTGAAGTCTGCACCTGGGCGGGGAGTATTTCCTATAATGGGCTTTACGGGGATGCTCCGCCTCAAGGGATCTTGACTACCACCACAACATGGATATCGTTCAACAAGTCTATTTAAGAGATGCAGTGTTTCTTCTTTAGGTATATAAAAGGGGTACCATTTTCTATGGAAGGTATATGAAAGGGTTACCTTTTCTGTCAAAAACGGTATATAAAAGGGTAAGTGTGTCTGGACCTCGGAGCGAAGCATCTCCGCCGTACAAAACTTTGTTCTGTCCCAACAAAGAATCGGAGAATTAACCCTGTGTGTAGATTTTTAGTGCTAAGGTCAACCCATACAAAATCTACACAGAGAGTTAATTCTAGCTCTGATTCCTTGTTTGTATCACCAGTGCTACGTGGCTCAACATTTATTTGTTTATCCCCCTCCCCCCCTCCCACCCAGGGGTATATCTAGTATTATGCAGTAGCCATTATTATCCAATATCAGAAAGGTGAAAGCTGCTTGTAAATTGGCCAATAAGAGGCACTAAAATTATATAGAACAGCAGTACAACGCCGATTGCAGCCGTTTTTCTAAAGATTTCTCATTGAGTGCCCCTGAAAACACGCTGTATCAAACCGGTTTTTTTGGGTTGTGACTAGAATGGATACTCCAAAATCAGGTTTGGACCAGCGGTTGCAGTGAAAACATTGGTTTGGTGTAGGGTTCTCATTCTCGCGGGCTCAGAAACCTGATTTTGGAGTATCTATTTAAGTCAACCGTTTTTTTTTTTTTTTCAAGGGTATCCTCTTAGGATAATAGCGTTGTGTGACTTTGAGCAACGTGCCACGGATCATGACTCTTTCATGGAGGTCTGGGCGCAAATAGCTGAGTCATGGTCGGTTTATAGTGTTCTAGCTCACGGAAAACAGACTATCACAGGTGTGTCCTAAGTGTGTTCTGAGAACAAGCGTGCGAATCAAGTAGAAACGTCTGCAGAAATGCCGGGTTATAAGCTTTTCTACTTTAACGGCCGCGGTGGAGGAGAAAGATGCCGACTGGCTTTCAAGGCCGCGAAAATAGACTTCGAGGATAACCGATTGGACAGCGACGCATGGGCCAAGGAGAAAGCATGTAAGTTGCAAACTAGACTCAGCTGATGAATTTCATCCGACTTGTTGGCAGATTTTATATCTAAGGGGACCCATGCTGAACTAGAATCGCAAATCTGCCATTTTTTTTACTATCTGTTGGATCAAAAGGTGAATTTTAATGTCCGATTTTTAAAGTAGTACTCTTCGATAATTTTTACTCATGTTAATTAATGTAGCCTCGGTAACTCATGCTGACACAATTTTTCACGATATAAGGTAAGTGAAATATAGTAGATTTTATAAATGGGAAAGAGCATCGCAATAATTGTTTGCTTTATGGAAACAGACAAAAATTAATGCAAACGACATAAATTAGTCGCTGACCTTCACTCACATGAGTCGCGTGCTCGCGCCTCCGATATCGAAGAAAACCATTAATTTCGCTTGATCTTGCCTACACTGGTTTTCTATCATTTGATGATTTGTTATTTACTGTTCAAAATTTACTGTTTATCGATGTTGTCTTCGTTCTTAGCGACTTATTGTTTCGTGACATTTAATATTTCTGTATTGTTGTCGTTGTGCATAGCTAATTACCTTTTGACGCCTCGCTATTTGCTTGCACAGCAGCCATTGGTGGTCAAAAACAATAAAAACTGTTTGCATGAAACCCCTATCATGGCCGACTTACACACCACCAATATTAAATCAGATAAGATTTAAATGCGTTTTGAAAATAGCCAAAATATAATGCAAGCAGTCATTTGTGACTGCCAAGAACTGCTCAGTCCGCATGCATTGCAGGATATGCCGTTTCTCACCGGATCTACTTCAGACTCTTCATTTTGAATTGTATTTTAGCTCAAAGTTCGATTCGATTTGGTTCGGGCATCGAACTCACAAAAAAGTTTTGTGTTCGATTTCGTTCGATGGCCGAACTGCAGCGAACCCTTTTGTTCGATTGAGTTCGATAGAATGTTTGTTCGATTGAGTTCGATAGAATGTTGGGCGACTCCCATATAAAAATGACGGGGGTGCTCGTCGGAAATTTTCGAAAAACAACCTAAAAGAAACCAGAATCTCGTTTGATGGGTGTGGCTCAACATGGCAAAAAATTGGATGACATTAATATTTTGCCTCTATTTTTTTAACTCGTCCCCCTTACCCCCAACTTGACCCTTAAAATCACAGCGAAAACGCCATTTTTTGGAGGGAAAATCAAAATTTCGCCCATTTATCAATTACTTTTTCGGAAATCCACACTCGGATTCCAGTAATTTGGTTGTTATTCTATCTGCAAACGTTAAAATATTTTAATAACTTAAAAAATAAGTCCCGTCATTTTGACCGTGAAGTGACCAACGTCACGTAAAGGTTTGTATGCAGTTCAACCGCGCGGTCATCGCTTTCAGCGGTATAACTCATTTTAATAGGCGTAATGTCAACATCCACACTCGGTTTTGAAGAGAATGGGATCTAGTGAACATCTAGGTGGGAAATATGATTTAGTTGGAGCGAAATAAACCCCGTCATTTTGCCGTTTTTTCAGTGCAATATGCTTCGACTGAACCCATTTTGGCTTCTATTGGTGACTTGAGCGGATTAGCGCCCAGGCCGTTCGATCTCAACTGCGCATGGGCAAGGGTTCATTTTTATCTCGTTAATGCGCTTGCGCATTAAGCGAGATTTCGGAGTCGAGTACTAAAAAGGGACAAAAGTTGTTAACAAAATTTTGTGGACTTTTGTCCGGGGGGGTTTCGTGTTCGTTCTTTATAGAAGCTATATTAGGGCATTGAGGATATGGTTGGTTAAAGCGGTTAGGATTTCAAGAAGGGCGTCACATACTGCCACTAAAATGTTTGGGGAGCACCCCCGGACCTATTGTTAATTTCCCTAGGGTATTGGGATGTCAGAACTTGTGATGAACTTGTCATATCTCACATTACGTTACCGCAAAGGTATTAGTCCTTGTTAAATTTCGATATCTCACGTTACCTATCAGTTTCAATCATTTGTCGTAAAGCCATTATAGCTACTTTAAAAGGGTAAAAATAGGTTAAATGCGTTTTCTTGGGAAACGTAGTTTGAGAATTTCACGGTGTATTTTACTAATGGAGAGGTTATAAGAAAGTTAAATGGGACAGGAAAGTTTGTGTGTTAATATGAGCGGTATGGCAGAGCAAAATAGCATGAACTTTGCGTTTTTTTCTATTGAGTTGTGGTTACACACACCTTGGGTTTGGGGCCTTCCCAAGGGTTAATGGCTTGGGTTCGGTTTATCTCAGGTTTCATCTTACTCTTGGGGATGCGGTTACACAGTAAAAGACTCCCCAGGGTAAAATATAATAAGATATGAGTTCACTGACACTGCAGTTTACGCGCGAAAACGTACAGATCGACATGGATGACACGAATCGAGATCTTGTAAGTTTAATTTCAGTCATTCTCCTGCTTATCATTCGATAAATATAACAATCCGGCAGTTTTTTTTTTGCGAGAAGACACCGAAGAAGACGCCTTCAACTACGCTATCTTCAAGGTTTGTCGGCGTTTTATTTACATTTAGGAGCTCGCCACGAACTTGCTCGCCGCCAAGGAGGGCTTGGGTATTTCCACGACCACAGAATTGGTTTCAGCAACTTCTAAATAACAATGCACTCGATCACTGGTGGAAAGAAAACTTTAGAGTTACAAGTAAGCGTGCAATTAACCAAGCGTATCAGAGGTCAACTCAGAGAGCAGCAGCAGGCGATTTCCTGTATTAGCTACGTTCTGCATTATGATTGGCCAAGCGGTTTGATTGTGCAATAGTATGGTAAACATGTCATAGTTGTGTTGATTTTTTGGCTATAATGATGACGGTTGAATGGAATTGCGGCAAGCCTTCAATGGCTTAAATTTTGCGTCTTTTGCGTACTGTTACATAATGAAACTGTAATAGCAATTATTAATTGTTTTAAAATAGCACAAAAGCGAAAGTACACAGGTCAGCCAATACTATGCTACCGGTGCCAAGTGCAGGTTCAATCAAATTAGTTGCAACCTGTAGGTAAACGAACTTAAAATATTCACCTTTATACGGACTTCTATTTTATGAAAGGGGTCAATCCAGCAATTTTTTTTTTAGTCATATGGGAAGTTTAACTGAGTCAGAGGCTGTCCTATTCAGTACATTTGATAGCTGCGTGGAGCTAATTAACACCACTCTTATTACTAATCACGTTAAAAGTGACATCAAATATTCTAGATATGACTTCTTCTCAAAAGAACATGCTATTTTGCTCTGCCTTTTAAGTCGCTTAGCGAGTGACAACCGGAAATATCGTGAAAAGAAAAATTGGTAAGACTATTCTGCTCCCGGAGGGGGGGGGGGGGGGGGGGGGGGGGGGATCCTATAAGTCGTCAAGCGGAGGTGCTCGTCAGGAAAAAAAGTGAAACCCTGAACACACTAAAAGATACCATTTTCTGGGAAAATGAGTTTTTTTTTAATCATATATTCTAAAAGATACCTAGATCCCCTAATTTTAACCCCTAAAAGATACGACGAGCACCCCCACCCAACCACATATGCGAGTCCTCCTCCGGGGTTCTGCTATACGTTGTCTACCCGGTATGATGAACAGCGAGGTGCGATTTTTTATGTCGCTTAACGAATGTCAAAGTGAAATCTCGTGAAAAGAGTTAATTTTACGATTCGTTTAAAGTCAACTCGCTTAAAGTTAAACGAGTCAACTTTTCGCGCTCGACGAAGCTGAGAAATCTCACGCTGTATTTTTGTTCGCTTTTTGAGTTGTAATCTTTGTCTGCTTTTCCAATAGTTATTAAATATTTAGGTGTCATGATTATGCAATAGTATGCAAGAGAGGGTAGATTTTGCTTATTCAGCTAACTAAAAATGTTTCGGTTTGATTATGCAAGAGTATGGATTTCGGTTTTGTGCTATTTTAAAACAATTAATCATTGCTATTACAGTTTGATTATGCAACAGTACGCAAAAGACGTAAAAATGTTCCTGATTTTGTTTATAAAAGTTATCAAGGAAGCATTTTAAGAAGCATTTTATAAGCGATTTCAGCGTGTTTATTTTTTTAAGAGAGATTTTGTCTCTATTTGACAAAAAGACAATGTATTGTTTGAGTGGCAAGTAAGAGAGAGAAAACGTTCTTGGCGTATAAAGTCTATAAAAAGAAGACGAATATCAATTGCGTGTCGTACTGATAACATTGAAATCCTAAAGCGGACAAGAGAGTTACCTTAGAATGCTCAACGTAGCTTGATTGCATTGAAATCCTGACACAAGAGAGTTGCCTTCGAGCGCTCAACGTAGCTCTATTAGCAAAGAATATAGCACACTTAAAGCAAGAAAAAATATATTTAAATCTATTATTTCGTTAAACAAAATTATCAATTGTTTGTAATGGTTGCTTTTAATGGTTCAGGTGCTATAGATTCAGTTTTACTACTAGAAAGTAGGTTATCTGAATTAAATAGAATTGCTCTTGATGTTGGAGGAGGTGGCGATTGTTTTTTTCGTGCCGTATCACATCAATTGTATGGCGATGCTACGAACCATTTTTATATACGTAGTCTTGGCATTGAATATTTAGTATATAACCCAGAACAGTTTATAGAGAGTAATACTGAACACTCTTGGCAAGAATATTTGAATAATATGTCATGTCAAGGAACATGGGCTGATGCGATTATCATTCAAGCTGTGGCTAATTGTCTCAATTTATCAATTTATATTGTTGAATCAAATGAAACTTTTGCTCCTGTCACTCTTGTTTAATTTCGTTCCTATTACAAATTAAGTTATCGTCTCTTTCGTAGAAAAATACGTAAACATTGGGAACATCAAACTTTAAGAGGGTATAAAGGAAAAGTAACACACATCTGAACAGCGCCACCATTTTGGACGGCAATCTATCCGTTCCGATGTTAACCGCGTAACTCTTTCCTCCTTTCCGGTTCTAGATTTTTGTTCGTGAAATGACCAGAACTCAATTCATTCTATAGGTGTCAGAACATTCACTGAAGCGTGATGCTTGAAGTTGTTTCTCGCGGTGAATTTGCCTGTAAAGAGCTGTAAACCCGGCGCAGCTTTTTCTCGACAGCTACAGTGAGCTTACTTTACCATTTTGTAAACAAGGCCAAACACACGACAAATTAATCTAGCACTGCTAAATGAGGGTGCTAATAGGGGTACCCAATTGTCAGTTAACTACTATTTTTTTTCGGCCAATTGTCAGTTAACAAGAGGCTACACTGATAGCCTATACTCATGCGCTTGTATAAGAAAGTTTTATGTTTTCTTTTTTAACTGGGTCACGCTGTCGGAAATCGGTTCATTTCAATATTTTCATTCATTGATCTTATCAAGTGATTTAGCTTGACAAGTAGGAAATTACGTATATCAGTAAGGCTTTTAAATTTGCAAAGTTAAGATAAGGTTACTTTAAAGGCCATGAGAATGACCAGAGTGAATGCGTTTTCGGGATTGGACTTAGAACAGCCGCTTTACGAAAATTATTCGACATTAGATTCTCATCTAAAAACCATAATTTCTCACCTGTCAAGATAGCTTCCAAAACCGTAATAAGGATTGTCAGTATTAAAGATGTCTGTTTGATACAGGATCGTACACAGAGAGTATGGGAAGGAAAAAAATCGAATTTCACTGATGCTTGTGTCCAATAAAATACGCTGTGGCTATATGGCCGGTAACCGGTCAAGGTTTTCAAAACACTAAATGGCCGGCAGTTCTATATTCACAGTAAATTTCTCAAAATCGAAAAATTCCAGCTAATCTAAACTATCATATGTCGATTTAGAAAAGTCAAGCGATCCTGAAATGCTTTATAGATCTCAAGTCTAGGGTTTGGTTTACGCTGGGCTCAGAAGACGAAACCATGTTTTGTGACACTTAAACTTTTTTCAGTTCCACTGCCGGTCAAGGTTTTCAAAACACTAAATGGCCGGCAGTCCTATATTCTCAGTAAATTTGACAAATCGAAACAATACAGCCATTCTGAACTATCATATGTCGTGATCCTGATCAAACGAGCCGGTTTTGTGGGATTTCTATATCACGAAACCATGTTTTGTGACACTTGGAACTTTTTTCAGCTCGACTGCCGGTCAAGGTTTTCAAAACACTAAATGGCCGGCAGTTCTATTTTTTCAGTCAATTTCACAAAATCGAAAAGATCCAGCCATTCTGAACTATCATATGTCGTGATCCTGATCAAACGAGCCGGTTTTGTGGGATTTCTATATCACGAAACCCCCGACGAAACCATGTTGTTGCAGTCGAGCTGAAAAAAGTTCAGTGTCACAAAACATGGTTTTGTCTTCTGAGCCCAGCGTAAACCAAACATTAGACTTGAGATCTATAAAGCATTTCAGGATCGTTTGACTTTTTTAAATCGAGATATGATAGTTTAGATTAGCCGGAATTTTTCGATTTTGTGAAATTTACTGAGAATATAGAACTGCCGGCCATTTAGTGTTTTGAAAACCTTGACCGGCAGTCGAACTGAAAAAATTTCTAAGTGTCACAAAACATGGTTTCATCTACTGAGCCTAGCGTAAACCAAACACTAGGCTTGAAATCTATAAAGCATTTCAGGATCGCTTGACCTTTCTAAATCGACATATGATAGTTTAGATTAGCTGGAATTTTTCGATTTTGAGAAATTTACTGAGAATATAGGACTGCCGGCTATTTAGTCAACCCGCGTTCGCGTGCTAGGACAAAATGACGAAACAGAATACATACCATGTATCTCACTTGTCGCACTTCCCATTAGAAAAGGTAGCTCCATTTCCAACTGAGCCTTTGTAACAGCTTTCCCGTCGATCTTCTCTAATCGCAACAACTTTAAATCAAACTCACCGAGTCCAAACTTTCCGCTTATTGTTTGATTATATGTCCATTGAATTGTGCTTTGTCAAGTCAAACGGTATGCGACTTATGTGTCATTCGAATGCCGATCCTTTGTCATCATCTCGATAAAAACGCAGAATAACTTTGACCACGCCACTCGACGCCATCACGGAGATCAAGGTCAACGCTCTACGACCCTGGTACCTTTCGCATATAATAGCGGTTAATATGTCACCTGGTCACGCAGCGAGGCAGGTAAAAGTCACAAAATAGCTTTGCTGTTAGGAAAAAAACTATGTTGCTTTTATTAACAACAACAATCGTTCATTTAGTATAATTAATAGAATGTCACTTAACTGTTACCGTATTTTCTCGATTAAACGCCGGGCCCCGAATAAACGCCGGGTATAATTGAGGAAGTTGTAAGTAAGCTCCTCAAACGTTTGTTTGTGGTATAATAAACTTAAGATTTAAGAGGGATTTTCCCTAAGGGTCACCTATCACATGCAAAATAATTTTTTTTCAAAATCCTCAAAATTGGCACGATTAAAGGTCCTTGGGCACTGAATCTATCGCTATATGTTTGAGTCCGATCAGAATTTTATTTTAGGCAAACGGCGCCAAAATGTAAAATTTGACGTCATTTCCGGTTTTTAAAGGTCACTTGTGTGGTCTCCAAACACTGCTCAAAATCGCTTTAGCGTGGTGATATTTTTGCAAATAAATTTGCCAGCCTAAATCTAGACATAATAACGACTTTTCAACGGTAAAGATTTTAAGAGAAAATTTAAAGCATAATATTTTACGAGGGGGACGTTGGGGGGTTCTGAACACCGCAATACCGCCAAAAAAATTGACAAATACCGTAATATCGCAAAAAAAATCGCCAAATACCGCAATACGTCAAAAACCTTGTCTAAAATCGTTAGAATACCGAAACCGCTACTCTGTTCATTAAATTTTCCGAAAATATCTGCTTAGATCTTGTTTCTCGAATGTTAAGGCAAGTTAATGACTTTAAATTGGTTGTAAAACGACCAAAGTGTTATCACCTTTCATGTAATATAAACTGGCGTGACGGATTAGAGGATCTTAGAGCTGTTTCGAAGCGTTTTCGAAACAACAAGTTTGACAAGGACGACAAGAAACTGAAAAAGGATAAAAAAGGGTCGCAAAACACTGGAGGATAATTTTAAAAACCGACCAAAACGCTAAAAAACGGAATCCCGCAAGTTTTAGGAATACCGCAATACCGCAATTTTATATTATAATTACCGAAATACCGCATGAAAAATTGCCAAATACCGCAATACCGCAAACCCCAATGTCCCCCTCTTTTACAGAATTTTCAATAATTAGTACGGTTTTAGCACGATTTGCGTATGTCATGTTAAAACGCCTATATCGCCACTGGTACATGGCCTAGCTAAAAACTAGTCCACATGCAGCAAAAGCTATACCTATAGATTAGTTTTATGAAATAAAATTTTGGGGCAATTCATAAACAAATGATGGAGAGCGATGAATGTGACCTCAATGTCCAGCCATATTTCATATCAATTTACAAGGCAATATGTATACAATTTACTGATAAACTCACCGTAAAACAGCCTCTGTTTGCTTTTTATTCGTAAACAAACTTCCCTAAGCCATAATAGAATGATTTAATTCCATTTTGAGCTTCTACAATCCAATAAAATGTCTTGCAAGAGCATCGAAGCATTCACGATCGGCCCTGTGACAAGTCCGTTCATCGCCGCGCCGAGCGTGACAGGCACCGTGACAAGTTTTACTTTGTCCCAGGTCACCAGCTCTGTCACGCTCGGCACGGCGATGAACGGACTTGTCCCAGGGCCGATGGTGAATGCTTCGATGCTCTTTCAAGACATTTTATTGGATTGTAGAAGCTCAAAATGGAATTAAATCATTCTATTATGGCTTGGGGAAGTTTGTTTACGAATAAAAAGCAAACAGAGGCTGTTTTACGGTGAGTTTATCAGTAAATTGTATACATATTGCCTTGTAAATTGATATGAAATATGGCTGGACATTGAGGTCACATTCATCGCTCTCCACCATTTGTTTATGAATTGCCCCAAAATTTTATTTCATAAAACTAATCTATAGGTATAGCTTTTGCTGCATGTGGACTAGTTTTTAGCTAGGCCATGTACCAGTGGCGATATAGGCGTTTTAACATGACATACGCAAATCGTGCTAAAACCGTACTAATTATTGAAAATTCCGTAAAATATTATGCTTTAAATTTTCTCTTAAAATCTTTACCGTTGAAAAGTCGTTATTATGTCTAGATTTAGGCTGGCAAATTTATTTGCAAAAATATCACCACGCTAAAGCGATTTTGAGCAGTGTTTGGAGACCACACAAGTGACCTTTAAAAACCGGAAATGACATCAAATTTTACATTTTGGCGCCGTTTGCCTAAAATAAAATTCTGATCGGACTCAAACATATAGCGATAGATTCAGTGCCCAAGGACCTTTAATCGTGCCAATTTTGAGGATTTTGAAAAAAAATTATTTTGCATGTGATAGGTGACCCTTAAGGAAAATCCCTCTTAAGGGCAAGGTACAAGGCTGCCAAGAAAAACGAATAATAACCCTTTCTTAAAAAATGGCGGGCGAGAAAAAACTGCTGATACAAAGAAACGCCGGGTCCACAAGGCCAAGTTTGAAATAAACGCCGGGGGCATTTAATAGAGAAAATACGATAACTTTTCATTTATCAGTTAACTACTATATTTTTGGGCAATTGTCAGTTAACTGTTAACCCCATCAGCACCCTCCTAAATGCACTGGTATTCCAAATTTCACTTTTGCCGGAACGCAATTGGCATGAAAACAAAACGAAAAAAACTCGCGAGATAATAACGCCTTTTGTCACAACATTTCACCCACGACTGAAAAACCTTAAACAAATACTGATGAAAAATGGAGTTTCGTTCAAAACCAACCATTCCTGAAAACTATTTACAAAACGCCGTCTAACACATCATACAAGACGTAAATCACTTAACGACACGACTCATAACAGCCAAACTTTGAAAGCTAATATAAATGCATCGCAACCGCAAAACCACATAGCGGAGTCGGTGCAGGCCTGTCATGAACCTCATTTCGATCTAAGGGAAACTAAAAAAGTGACCGCCAGGAGTGGTGCCCTGTTTATCCGCTCCAGACCCAATATTTTCTATATAAGTGCGTCCATAGCAGACGTGACCGAAAAATGACCACGTGATCACCATTTTCCCGCCATTTTTCATGTCAAAATATATAAAACAGCAGACTTGATACTTTAGCTAACTACAAAACTTTCCGTTTCATTATGCAAGAGTAGGAACAGCAAAATACCATAAATTTTGACTTTCGTTCTATTTTCGAATACTGCTGGAGAGTTGAAAAAGAAATGGCTGATGGCGCGATGTTTGCTAAACATAGCTCAAATTGTCCTGGCATGGGGAAAGGCAGCTCTAGAGAAATGACATGTTGTTACGGCCTCCTTTCATTAGATTCGGCAAATGTGAAGTTCAATGTTTGAATCGGGCCTTACTTTAAAGAATATTAAAGATTCAGTCACCATTTGTTGTGTCAATTGATATTTTGATAATTAATATTAATGTCTCATCTGATCAGATATAAAGTCATTGCACGTGACGTATTATCGATGTGGGCTTTTAATTGTTTTGAAATTGCGGCAATCTATTGTATTTGATTTAGAAAGTCTTTTCCATTGTCAAATATCCCAACCGAAAATAGACAATGAATAACTGAAAATGCACTGTGTAAATTGAACCAACAACACATTTTCATCGTCAATTAGCTAGCAAGGCGGGAAAAGTCTTTCACTTTCACTTCACTAACATCAAAATTATTTACATTCACACTCGTGATTCTTTGTTACTCATAACTTTTTTTGACTTGCACCAACACGAATTTTCAAACCAAGTTCTCTCAATCTTCTCTATCCTGCCAAGAACCATATCCAGTTGACTACTGCGCCTCGCATTTTCTACATAATGTCTGATTCTACAACGCCATCTTTACCATATTTATTTTATATTTATTTTAGATTCTTCTTTTTTTAACCTCATGTTTCAACGCATTAACGAGATGGCTTTAAGAGCCCTTTGATTAGTTTCAAAAGCGCTTTAAAACATTTTTATTTTAAAACATATTCATTTCATACGATTGGCACTTCACAGTTCATATTTATTATAAGTTCATTTTAGTAACGCGCACGCCCGGGAGCAAATGTCTCCTTTCAGGGGGCAATGTTTTGGTATGTAATTTTTACCCCTAAGAGGTACCAATTCTAAAACAACACATGTCATATTCTGTCATATTTTTTTGGCCCATACCCTAAAAGGTACCGCGATAATTCTAACGGCAGTCATTTTAGATTTAAGTACCCTAAGCGGTACCAATCTACAAATTTTGACCCCTAAAAGTTACGACGAGCACCCCCGTCATTTTTATATGGGAGTCTCCCCCCCCCCCCCCCCCCCCCGATTCCAAAAGTTTATAGAATTGCAGAGAGTTTAAAACTCAAATATGAGGCAACTTTTAAAGCGCAAAAGCATTTCGTTCATTTTTAGGTAAACGAGTATTAGACATCTTTAGTAAGAAATTTATGGAGCAGCCATCTTGGTGCCGCATTTGAACATTGTGGTCAAAACTTCATAGCATCACAAAATAGTGGATTCACTATAAGTTTCCATTATGGTTTTTAGTGTTTAGCACTTCGGGTCCGGAAACCCGAGAACAAGTCAAATTAGCAAAATGTATAACAATCGCTAGAGTTTTAGCTTTCAAAAGCTGATTCAGACGCTTGCATTAAGAACTAGTAAAAAAAAATTCGAAAATTCATTGTACCTTATTCCGTACTAAATTATGCGATTTTCACTTCTTGGAAAAAATCGCGAAAATTAATACTCGAGTAAAAAAGAGAGCGCGAAAATTAAAATCGCGAAATTTAATACCTCCTGATTGTATAAACCAAGTACATAAATTATAAAGGTTGTGAGTCGTCACAGACTTGTCGGTAATTGTCCTGAATTAAAACTGGTTTCGTTTCTGGTCTTAATTTCGTCTAGCACTCTTCCTATCTTCAGCCGCCCATAGATCAGCCAAAACCTCTTTGGTACAGTCATCGAATGTTCCATTTGTAGGCGCCTTGTAGTTAGATTAAATTAGGCATTTAGATTTCATTTCCGGAAGCAGGAGCCTGAGCTATCTTGTGAACATTCTTTTAGGGCTTGGGAGATTAAAGAAATGGCAAAATCGCGAAATTAAACACACTTTTGTTCACTTTTTTTTCTCCTAGAATCGCGAAAATTTATACTCGCGAAATACAGCTCCCGAATTTTCGCGAAATTAAGTACGCGCGAAAATTAGAAAGAATAAGGTATTAGCACATGAAAGGTATATTTAGCTAGCCAGCTCTATAAGCTTTAAATTGATCGGTATGGAGTAATCTCGAGACGCCAGATCTGTTACACTACTGGAAGCACCCCAGTCCCCTGAAGGTATTCTGTAACCTTAACACTCGAACGTTCGAGATCATTATGGGCTATATTTACAAAAAGGAACATTACTTATATCGCTATCTTGTTTCAGCTGGTAGACCGCCTTTTGGCCAAATGCCATTTATTGAGACTCCTGAAGGAGGAGTTATTGCAATGTCTGGTACAATAACGAGGTACATCTGCAAGAAAGGAGGTAATATTTAATTTCAATTATTTATCTGTGTTATTAGCCAGGGAGTGCTTCCTGAACCAGAAGCTCAAGAAAATCTTTCGCTCGCTCGCATAACAAGATAGACTCCAATCCACTACACCAGCAAGTGCATAAGTGGCCGCGCAAATGCGAAAAGTGCGGCCGATAAAATACGTTTTCCCTTGATCGCATTTTGACACTCACAGGTTACTAACACAAATTTTAATTTTTTTGTGACGTCACACTACTGAATTATCAATGAAAGCCAATCTCGATGGTGGTCTCGATATTTTGGTTAAACAAGAGAAGTTGTCCCAAAATTTTACTTCCCATATTGATAATGTTATTAAATGTGCCCACGTGGACACTGCTGTTTTGATGTGTTCCCATGGGAACGGCGTTGGATGGAGGGGAGCGTGGGAAGTTGGATGCAGAGGGGGGGGTGAGTCGGTGGAGCAAAACGCGTAGGAGAGGGGAGGGAGGGGAGCGTGGGAAGTTGGATGAAGAGGGTGTGGGGTGGGGGTGAGTGGGTTTCGAGTGGTTAGCATTTTAAGTGGTTTTGTTATTCTAATTAGGTTTGAGTCCAACTGACAGTTTTGACGAAGCAGTGGCTGATATGATAGATGATGGTGTATTTGATTTGCGTACTCCTCTGACCAAAGTTTTCTATGAGAAGGATGAAGCTAAAAAGGTTAGTATGAATATAATGACCGCCTGTGCTTATAATTAAACCCTTTATCGCATTATTGGGAAGTGAAAAACGAAAGAAAACGAGCAAACTATTTCGGTAAAATCAACTCAGGGTCCGTCATCACCCCACCACCACCACCACCAGAAACAAATTTGTTTAGTATAAAAAAAATAGGGAGAACAACATTGAGTCTAACATGTCTGCCTCAGTTGTGTACAGTTTATGTTGTTAAGCTAATTCTAAGTGTCCTGTTATTAAATTTATAGCTTTGTCAAAGGTCTCATCCAAATTACTTTACAATTTTTTTTAAAAGTAAAAAACAAGTTCCTCCAACTGCCCAAAAGAAGTTTCAGGAGAAATTTCCCCAACTTCAAGCCGACTGGAAAGAAATATACTCTTTACCTTTTACAGTGACAACTGAAACTAAAATACGTGAATTCCAGTATAAATTATTGAACAATATAGTGTTTACGAATGAAAAGTTGTTTAATTTAAAAATGATTGATTCGCCCTTATGTACCTTTTGCAAACGAGAAATGGAATCCACTGAACATTTATTGTTTTATTGTCATGTAACGGAGACTTTTTGAGAAGCTTTTTGCTCTTGGCTTGGGAAATGTGAAGTTATGCTACAACCCTTTACAATAACGGATATTTTGTTTGGAGTCTTTAACATGTAAGATGATTTCATTATTTTAAATCATCTGATATTGACAGCTAATTTTTTTATCTATAAGTGTAAGTTGAATAATGTGCATCCGTCTATGAGAGTTTTTAAAGCCAAGATGAAAGTTGTTTATCAAGTGGAGAAAACAATAGCAAGTGGTGAAAACAATAGCAAGTGGGCGAAACAAATTAACTAAACATTTCAAGAAATGCATGGGAGAAGCTGGTGCCATTTGTTAGCTCATAGTTGGGGTGTCCCGCATGTATGTCCCTCTTATATCTTTTTTGTTTTACTGATGTCTATATTCACCGTTTATTTAGTGTTGTAGAGTGTGTATTGATTGATTTATGATAGTGTACAGTATTATGTAGTATTGTCTTTTTGTAGCTGGTAGTTTTCTGAGGTGTAATTTACTAGTGTAATTTGTTGTAACATTGTAATTCGTAGTTGTTGTATTTATTATTTAAGTGTAAAAAACTAATAAAAGTTAATAAATTACAAAAAAAAAATTATACATTTTATCTTGGTTTCAGGAGGAACTAAGGAAGGAGTTTACCGATACCACACTTCCTGCTCGACTTGAGAAATTTTCAGCTCTCCTCAAAAGCCGAAATGAAGGCAAAGGCTTCTTTTTGGGTGACAAGGTAAAACATAAATACAATAGTACGTAAAGCAACAGAAAGGCTCTGTGGCGAGTTTTATGCATTGAATTTGTGATAATGATGTTACATACATCGAAATGTCGATAAACACAAATTTGTACATTTCTTGGCAGCGGCGCGTTCGCAGAAGTTCCACTAAAATTTTACAAACAATAAAAGAAACGAGAAAAATATATATATATTGAATATTAGGCGTAAACGCCAAATTCAGGTACTCTTCTGAAAACGTAAGCTCTCTTTTACGCCGAGTATCTGCGCAAACGTTAGTTAACCACGTTTTATTGGCTTGTAATTTGGTTTAACGCTTTATTGCTTCTGTGTTATTGCAAACTTCAGGCTCCTAGCTTTGTTAGCGCTTACAGTTTTCAAGGTAATGCATACCGGACGTCAGCTTGCAAAACTTGAGAAAGTATCAGCTAGTTGTTATCTCGTACCCAGATCTTACTCGTACTGTACTTAAGACCGTGGGAAATCTGGGTACGAGATTAAGAGGAGGGTACCCAACATGGCCGTGCTGACGAATCGCGCGCGAGGGAAGCGTTGATACCAATCACACCACTCTAACGAATTTATTCCCTTTCTTTTCTGCAGCTCACCTACGCCGACATTTCGTTCTTTGACTTCTTTAACAACTTCTTTGTCAAGGGTGAAGAAACTGTTCCCAAGGAACTGAATAATTACCCGCTGTTGGTGGATCATTATAACCGTGTGCTAAACGTGCCTGAAATAAAGGCCTGGGTCAAGGAACGCCCGAAAACCGAATTTTGAGCATGTGTTGTTGAGAAACGCCACAAATCCGAAATGTGAGCATGTTGTATGTTAATTAGGATACATGTTAACAGACCCGGAATTGACCGGACCCGAATTGACATCAATAAAGCAATCTTCAGTTTTGAAGCATTTTAGATTTTTCATAGTTTGTTGTTGGTTACATTTAGCCTTGGTGGATGGGGGTGGAGATCACTTTTTTGAGATAACCGTATAGAATAATTTTAAGAAAAGGTAGAAAAGTCGTTTTGGACAAAGTGTCTTGACTAATTTTGAGGCCGATTGCAGTCGTCTATGGCTAGAGACATCCATCTACAGTTTTAGAGCTCTGGTACATTTTGTGGTTATCACACCACTGGACCATTTTGTTTCGGTTTCTGTTAATACAAAAACATTTTTTGTTTTTATAATGACACCAAATTCCTGTGATAAGCGGTTTTCAGGCATACAAATCTGTTCATTACAGTCTTACGTAGTTCTTTAACTTTCATGTATGTTTTAAAATACAGCAGTAATGGGTTATTTCTATGGCGCCCTTAGAATGTACATGTCGGATATTGTAGGCCGTTGTAGTGGATTGTCAGGGCGCTCTCATATCTTTCCGCAGTTGTCCCAATTTTGATTTCGAGATTCAATTTGCATTTGCGGTCGTTTCTATCGGGGATCGTTACTTCAGAAGGGGCTGCTTCTTTCTGGTTTGGTAGTAATATAGCAAACACAAGGAAGAAGGTTTCGTCAGGATTTCTAAACACCAAGATGTGGGTTGAATAACCAGGCACAGCCGAGTTCTTTTCAACCCTTTAAGCCCTAACATCAAAACTTAAATTCTCATTTCTAGTCCTATATACATTTCCTATAGAAGTAGTGGGGAGAAATTGTTTGGATATCAAGAGAACTCTTCTTGTGTGATCATGTCCTTGATTCTCATGACCTGTTTGATTGATAAGGCATTAATATTACAAGGAGAAATTTGATGCTGATCACTCTTTATAGGGCTTAAAGGGTTAACTGACTTCGAAGTCTTTGGATACCAGTGATGAAAGACTGTTTGCATCCTTTAAGATCCTTCTGTTGGGAGTTATTGCACTTTCTACTCCCACACAGCGGTATATTTCTAACCAATTTTTCAGGATTATTTCAAACCAGTAACAAAACGAGAGAAAAGTGTCGCACTGATGTTCAATGAGTTTAAAGGCATGCGTCTCCAACATTGTATGAGCCAAGAGTCTATCATGATATCGCGGGCATTGCGCCTGATCAAGAGAAAATGATGTCCTGATGAAATCGACTATGCGAACCAACCTGACACACGTCAGTCAAGTTACTTGTAGTTTTTCTTTTAGTAAGCCTGCTGCATTAGTCACGAATACTCCGCCGAAGGATTCATTTTACGAAAAAAAACAGAAACAAAAAACTGAAAACTGCGAACGTAAACTAAAAAGTTGAAATATCGCTTGGTGTCGCTTGGCTTACCACTTAGTTTAATATCGCCTAATCGCGTTCGAAGAACGCAATCCTAATTTCGTGTTGGAGATTTTTTGGTAGACGGTCTTCCAAATGGCCGCCCCTATTGGTTTTTTTCAGGGGCTCATTTCCGCCAGAAATTCCTTCGAACGCGTCTCCATGATCTGTGATTACTGCTAGTTTTAGTCAACAGTATCAGCCGATATTACACGCGATTTCGCATTACAATCATCGTTAAATGTTGTAGTTAGTAACCACGACAACCCATCGAAAAAGTAAGGGTGTTCCTTCAAAGTAGTCCTTTAATACACTAATAATATACATGGAAAAATTACTCGATTCTGATTGGCTAAGAGCAGTGCAGTTCAAGTGTAACACCAGTGCAAAACGTGTAACACCGGTGCAAAAAGTGTAACACCAATGCAAATTACAAATCGAAAAAAAAAAAATTTGCCAAAAAAAAAAGGTAAGAAAACTGATTCCCAAAAAACTTTTGCAAAAAAAAAAAAAAAAAAAAAAAAAATCCAAACAAAAATGGATGCAAATTTTTTCATTTATAATTATTAATAAGTAATCATACGGTTTTCTCGTTCAATAGGCCATTTGCACGATGACGTCATTTGACTACTACTACCAGAATCCTTCAGTTTTTTGTTTAATAGTGCAAATTAGGGCTATTGTTATTTAAACCGCACTGGGTTTACAAAATTTAAATAAGAAAGGAAAAACGAAATGAATTCTGGTAGTAGTAGTCAAATGACGTCATCGTGCAAATGGCCTATTTGGGATTAATTTGCACTTGTGAGTTTTTCAAAAAGCTCAAATTGCACTCGCCACTAATTTTGAGCTTTTTGAAAAACTCACCCGTGCAAATTAATCCCAAATTGAACTCGAAATCGTATGATTACCTTTACTAACTACAAGTTCTAAAATGTCGATGCTCGTGTTTCCAAACCATCTTTGAATGCTTTGAATGTGATGAGTTTAAGTTATTGAGAATACAGGCGTAACATTAGCAGTACAAATGCAATTACATGTCACTTTATATGAAGCGTACAACTTATACAGCTATTTCAATAAACATTATATGAAGTGGTATATTTTAAGACCGCAAGGCATTGTGGATCCAGCTCATCTTGCCTATATCCGTATCGCCGGGCGACTCGGTCACAACATGGCAGACTTTAAGGTAAGCTTAAAAGTCATTGACCCTAACAACAGGAAAAGCCATATTGTCCTGTGATAAGTATTTTTAAAGATATTCTGCATGTGAACCCACAATACCTTGCGGTCTTGGAATGTCAACGTTTATTGAAATAGCTGTATATGTGTCCCCAGTGTATTACGACAATTAGTTAGCTTTGTTGGTGATATCGTCAGAAAGATGAAAGACTTCTGAAACTTGCCCATTTCTTGACATACACCAAATTGAAGAAACGTTGACTCATGAAAAGCATAAACCATGAACGATAAGGCCGAATGGGATTCTGGGTAGGCAGCATTGGCAAGCTAGTAATATTCTATTTCTTGATAATCAAGATGTTTTCTTTGTTTGAGACATTTAAGAGCATGATTTATGCATCCTGTGTTAATGTAATGTATATCCTGTCACAGACGAAGATTAAATTTTCCAACTTCCCAGTAAACCTTTGGGTCGCATCGTTCATGATTTATGCTTTTCACCCGACAACGTTTCTGCAATTTGGTGTAATGTCAACGTTAAATGGATATCGTGTTTGCAAACAATTCATTTTGTTTTTTTCAGGCCCTGCAAACATTTTTTCCCAATATTTCCCATCCCCCCTCCAGAAAAATAATGATCCGTCCCTAAGATGTTTTGGTCGTTTTAAATCTGTTTTACTCTTCAATTCTTTGACTTCAAACTCAGTATGGAAAATTAGAACCGATCTGTGGACTTAACCTTACGTTGTTTCGTATCCACGAGATGGCTGTTAGAGCCCTTTGATTCCTTTGCACCATAAACACTCGCTTCTACATGTAAAATGTATAGGTTAGACTGTTCACAGTCCCCTATTTTCGGTTGTGCCTAAAGAATACCGTTTAGAGGGACGTCGGACACCTTATTAAGACTTATATAACGTAATGTCGTCACTAAATAAATTTTTAAGTGTAAAAAAGAAAATCTAAAATCCCCCACTCAGGATTGAACCTGTGATCTCAGCTAGGCTTAGGCTTAGATAGCCTACCGTACCACTGTACCACTGTACCATCTAGCTTCTCGGGTTGTTCAAGCCTAAATTTAACTATATAGACTGCTACCCATAACATCAACTGAAAGCTAACCAGTTACTCCGTTATATAAGTTTCAATAAGGTGTCCGACGTCCTTCTGAACGGTATTCTTTAGGCTCAACCCCTATTTTCCCGTTTCTTCTTCGTGTTCGTTTTTAACCGCCATCTTGAATGTCACGGCGCAAAAAAAAAAAAAAAAAAAAAAAAAAAAAAAGAACAAAACTGGGAAGAGTACAAACAGCTGCTCGTCTCACGGTTCACTTTTCACCCGCTCCCTAAATCCCCCCCCCCCCCCCCTTCCCCGCTACCCTTCAGAGCAGCTTTTGTACTCTCCCCAGTTGTTAACGCTCCATGACATTCAAAACGGCGGCTGAACGGATTGAACGATCGAACTTGACAAAGTTACAGGAAAATAGGAGACTGATCAGTTCTAAATGTTGGTCGAAAGTCGTTCCATTTTGACTATTTATTGTATTCTATTTTTACGTACGTTGTGTTTCTCTGGGCGATGTAGCAGCTCTCGTAAGGTCTGAAACCATTGGAAGAGAGAACAATACAACAATACAATAACAATGGCTCCTAGCCCTGAAAACAGTAGCAGCTGTGGTTTACAAGGCCAATGAAAATAGAGGTTTCTGAAAGCTGCTACACTAGCGGTTTCTCTGTCCTAGTTGCGTTCAGCCAATGTGACGAATACTCCTTCTTTGGGTCTGAGAATTAGCTCTGAACGTAACTGGAGCTCTTCAAAAGACTGGGTGGCCTGAATCCTATAACGACGCAACACGTGAGCTAGGACAAGCTTCTCTTCCAATAGAGCCAACCGTTGACCTATGGGGAAATATTGAATGTTTACTCTAGTAGGTCTGTGGCGAGCTAAGAGTAGATGCTAGCTCCCGGGGGGGTGCTCCATGGAATCTTACTCCATACTCTTTGGGGCCGCACATACCTATATAGCTTATATAGGGGAGTATCCCCCCCCCCCCCCCCCGGACGCTAGATGTCCATTTTCAGTCACCTATATAACGAAATTACTTTCACTCGCTCGGTCGATGGCCGATCGTGTGATTTGCTCGCCTGCTCGACCAACTATCCAGAGAGAGACTGCTAGCATGATAAACTAAGAGGAAACACGCTAACTTTTGGAGACAATCGCCTACAAAAAAAAAAAACTGAAATAGTTACGAATTGGTACACGTCGTTGCATCTATAAATGAAATGTCGCGTTGTGTTATACAACGCAAATGAGATCTCTTTTAGTTTCCGATCCCTCAAGATTGTGTAAGAATTATAACGCTTCTTTATAGAAAAAAAAACAATTACAACAACAAAACAAACAGGTGATACACTAAAGAAATATGTCGACTTAACATGATATATAAGGGACACTTGTAATCACTAAAAGGTAAAACGAGCAGCTCTGTCCAATTTTCAAAATGGGATGTTCCATCAAGACTGGTCTAACTTACCAATGCAGTTCCTTGGTCCTGCTGAGAACGGAAGAAACGCGAATGAATTGCGTCCTTGACTGTTGGCTGGAAGAAAACGATCTGGATCGAACTCAAGCGGTGCTGGCCACACCTCTGCGTTTCTGTGAAGTGCGAGGGTCGAAACGCCAACCGATGTCCCCTTAGGAACAAAGTAGCCACCTGTGGGTGTAAATAATTTCGATGATCCGTCAATCAGACTGTCATAAATATCTTGTTTGGTTGTCTGGTGTTTTGCCGTAAGTTAATGGGGCTTGCATTTATTTTGACTCAATCCCGTTAATACGACCACCATATGAATAATACCAGGTTCCACTGTTTTTTTCTTGGTTAGTATACAACTAAGTTGAAAATAAAAAGAACAAAGAAACAAAGACGAGACATGTAAGCGTAAACAGCATATAAACAAGAACGAACGTACCAAACTGGCAGTCCTCACTGGTCGTTCTTGAAAAATATGGTACGGAGGGAAATAATCGCTGAGATTCCTAAACACAACAGTTCATTAAGTAAGTTACCATTGGCTTGGCAATGACAAATTAACATTACTTTGTTTTCTTTAACTTTGACTGTTTATGTAGTGGTTAGCGCCATGCCATTCAGATGTTTCCTTAGACATGAAACTGTACTGCACAGTATCTCTTCACCGAGGAGTATCAAAGGGTATCGGCAGGATATTGAGTACTGGTGTGGGTGGAGGAGGGGAGGGGGGGGGGGGGGGGGGGGGGGGGCTGGGTGCCCAGCGATGTTCTGGCGTTCAATCTAAGGAGAAGTAGCAATTCTCCTAGTTATTTCATGGAACAGAAAACGGATCAACCTATGGCCTTGTTGACCACCAATACATAAATTTTTTTTTACCTTTTCCCGTTTAGTTAAAATTCGCGATTAAAACCGAGTTCTAAGAAGACAAATACTATGCATTTGTGGCCTTCTTGAAGCATAAAAAGTCTCAAGTTTAACTTTAAGAACCGTTAAATAAATGCACACAGCCCACCTTCAGCACGCACTCCATGTAATGGAACTCCTTCAAGTCTTCTACTGTTAACGTATCTGGACGCCGTTCTAGAAAACAAAGGGTGCTTACCATTTGTCAGAAGTGGCCAGCCACATCGGTCAGTTCGTTAACAGAATGAACCTTTTTTTAAAGACCTGTTTCTTCAAGTCCATCAAAATAACGCATGCTATCTACGAATTGTGGGCGGCACGGTGGTCTAGTGGTTAGCGCGTCGGACTTTCAACCTGAAGGTCGGTGGTTCGAGTCTGGTCTCTGCCGTCGTGTTGTTTCCTTAGACAAGAAACTTTACTCCACACTGTCTCTCTCCACCCAGGTGTATAAATGGGCACCGGCAACAAAATGCTGGGGTAACCCTGCGATGGACTAGCATCCCATCCAGGGGGGAATAGCAATATTCCTAGTTGCTTCATGCTACAGAAACCGGGTTAAGCTCCGGCCGTGTGGGCCATCGTGGCCCGTGTGCGACTTTACCTTTACCTGTCTACGAATTAGAGGATCAAGACGGCCAGTTCTAGAAACATTAGGGAATATCATTTATCAATTGACCAATCCGGCCGGCCAGTCAGTAAGTGCTCAGATTAGTCATAATTACATGGTAAGTTGAATTACATACACCTAATTTGATGGTTTGGCAGATAATACGCGCGGATATTTCACGAGTTGCGTAGTATCCACGCGTATCATCTGTCAAACCATCAAATAATGAATTTATTATTCGACTGCTTAATTTTCCAATATATTCGCTAATAAAAAAAAAATCGCCCTGTATTTCACTTTCGTCCTGAACGTGCACACTTACAATTTAACTCTGTTCTGTTCTTAACCAGTCAAACCGGTATGCTACAGTGTAATCCAAATAAAATAGAATAAAAAGGTAACTGTGTAGTGCTATGTACTAATATGGTAAAAATTCATCTATTCATCAGGGACTACAGCAACAGTAGTCCCTGATGAAGAGATAGTAATCTCGAAACGTCGGACGACTGTTATTCGTTTTTTGGTGCTATTTTTGTGATATTTGACATTCCTATTTTTACCATATTAGTACATAGTTACCAAAGAAAGTGTCAACTTCTTCATACACTGTCTGTTGTATTGCTGGATGGCGGCCAAGAAGGTACAAAGCCCACGTGATCCCAGCTGCTGTGGTGTCATGACCCTAATGAATGATGGGCAAAAAGCTTATCACGCCACCAAAACTGGGCTTTTCTTTCGAATAGTGATGCGGACTTTTTAGCGCCTCATAATTTAAGACCAGAAGTTCTAGGAACAACGATAACGCCCATTGTCAACTCCACACAACCAGCATTGATCTTCTTACCAGAAGCTGGACATTTTTCTTGGGAAAAGTGATGTGAGTTCTTTAGTAACCTGCAGTTAAGCTCTATTTTCTTTATTCATTTGCGCCTTATAATTTAAAACTAAAAGGCCAACACAGATGACCTTAAATTAAAAAAAAAGGTACCACAAAAAAGTTAAACGTTAATTAAAGCAGAAAATTAAAGCTTTGGGTAAACATGCTTATCAAAATGTATGGTTGCTATGGAAGCGTCACATGTCACAACAAAATGATCCCATATATATGACAAACAAAAAGTCACTTTCTGAATAGGGTTACGTTCAATAAACGACTTTAAGTGACATACTTCCGAACACTACAAACTTCGTCCACTCAGTAACATAAAGTATGAATCAGTCATTCAACAGGCCTGTAAGTCAGTCTACCAGACACTCAGTAAGCCAAACAGCTTTCAGGCATGTTAATTAGCCAGTGCAGTCAATTAATGATTTATTTATTCAATCGTCGAGTCAGTTAGACAAACAGTCAACATTTTAGCCAGCCAGCAATGCAGCCAAAAAAGGCAGTCTATTAATTGCTTTCCAGTCAGTGAGACAATAACAAATACATAAATGCCTTTAAAATAACTTACTGTGATAACAATTAACTACCATGAATGCTGCTATCTATTTGACCAACAATAGTCGCATTACCAGCAAGAAACAAAAACTCTAACCTCAAACATGAACGTATCTACTTCTTCTCTGACGCCTTCTCGTGAAATTTCTCCGTTGTCATAAGCTTCAAGCAACACGTCCAGGAATGCCAATCGCTTCTTTCTTTTTAACTGACACTCCCCACCGTACTCGAGCTCCTGTTCTCTGTTGGATATTTTCTTAGCTGCCTTATCAGCAATTTGCTCGTCAATAACCTAGCAATGAAAAGCAGATGTTGGTTAGGCAACATTTAAAACGGTGCGATGAAACCAAAAGTACAAAAAAACGGGGTTGCTCCTATTGGTGAAATATATTTTGCCGGTATTAAGTATCTTTGAAATTCTCTGGGAAAAATAACTTGTGAAACTTTATTTGAATATATTCAGTATATGTATAAATCAAGTATAAGGCAAGTAGTACGAACTGTAATTTTGCTAGCGAAATTCCCAGTCAGCAGGGGCGTTCCAAGGTATTTTCTAATTATAATCCGTGATGATTATGAGTGTCATTAATTGCTCAAATCAGCAAAAAATATTACGAAAAACGCACTACGTCTTTTTTGTATATTTTGGGTATTCTTGTGCGAGGCGATCGACCAAAGGAAAATACATGACTCTTTGCCAGTACATCTCTCGCGTTTCTGCTGGGATATTCTTTTCGTGTGCAAGTCTACATTAAGTCTGCAGCTGGAGCACAGCTGATTTAATTGAATACCGTATTTATTCGAATAAACGCCGCGGCGTTTATTAAATTTTTCGTGATTCTGGTGCGGCGTTTATTGGTTTATTTAAAATCCAATTCATTTCTTACAAACAATAGCAACTGAACGTTTGAATTTTTAAAAACAGAGACATGTTTCAGTGTTTGTGTGAAATGTCATCTCACTTTGCGTTTTTATACCATTGCGATGCATGTCATAGAATAAAGTTCACTCAGTTATATTCCTCAGAGCTTTGAATGCACTGATAAACATGGTTATAAATATAATCAAGGAAAAATTTTTTTAGGCTTGCTGAAACTAGTTTATTACTGTACTAGCTTTTGAGTATATTATTCGAGGGCGGCGTTTATTAATATTTTTGCTCTGAAGTGCGGCGTTTATTCGAGGGCGGCGTTTAATCGAATAAATACGGTAATTTAAAGTTATCACATGAACATTAAAGGCCCACAGTCAGCCACAATGCACCGCGCGTCTGGTTGAATTTTGCGCTGTTGAAAATTAACCAATTAAACAATCAGATAGCGACTTTAACAATAGAAGCTTTTCAAAACAAAAACAAACGGCCGCGGTGCATTGTGGCTGACTGTGGGCCTTAAATGATCATTGGGGAAAACATCCAACATACATACATACATGAACTTTATTTATTCTCGAATTTACAGAGTAGCCTAAAAAGGCTAATATCGTCGAGAGCAAAAATAGTATAAATAAATAAATAAATGAATAAATAAAAAGGGGGAAAAATCTATTTACATTAAAAAATCTAATTTACATCTATTTACATGAATAATGTCAATACACCTGATTGAAGAAACGTCATTTAAAAAAGCATAAACCATGAACGATGAGACCGAATGGGATTCTGGGTAGGCAGCATTGGCAAGCTAGTTATATCCTATTTCTTGATAATCAAGATGTTTTCTTTGTTTGAGACATTTAAGAGCATGATTTATGCATCCTGTGTTAATATAATGTATATTCTGTCACAGACGAAGATTAAATTTTCCAACTTCCCAGTAAACCTTTGGGTCGCATCGTTCATGGTTTATGCTTTTTACCCGACAACGTTTCTTCAATTTGGTGTATACAATCACGTCTAAAAAGATATTACTTAAAGGAGTCTTCTAAAACCAGTTAAAGTAGGGTCAGATCTTACATTATTAGGTAGGGAGTTCCAGGTCTTAGATGCAAAGTAACGAAACGAGTTGAGACCATAAGTAGTACGATTTACAGAACAATCCGATGTCGACGTTTCAACACACCTGTCAGAAACCTATATAATCCTAATATACCCAGAATAGAATCACCGAAAACAAAGCGTCTTTTTACTGACATTTCGCACGCTTTTCTCGCGCAAGCCTCGCGCGGCCAATCAACAGACGAATTTGAAAGTAGAAATATTGGAACGTCGACATCGAATTGTTCTGTAAATCGTACTACTGTCGGACGATTTTCGGTATTTTCATCCGTGGTTTGAATCTGTCAACACTTTTCAAGCCTGAAATCAAAGCGTCTTTTACTCACTGGCAAGCTACACGCAGATCGAAGTTTATATCGCGCGAGTAACGAGCTATTTTAGAGGAGCGTGAGTTTCGGGTAAATTGACTACTCAATGATTATTTCTGTTCATGCTAACTTTAAATTATTAATTATAAAAATGAAACTGTATTATTTAAATTTCTTAAAATTTTACTTTATTTTTAATTTTTCAAATTGTTTTTTAATTTCAATTATTAACTAATGATTCATGAGCATATCAGCCAATCACACGACGCATATCGATCACGTGTATGAGCCTTTATACCTGGTAATCTACGGTCATTATGAAAAGCCTGGTGGCGGCTTTGATTTCAGTCACAGGGGAGTTCGGGGCTGAATGGGCAAACAATGCAATTAGCGCTGAATTTTTAATGAGAATGATTTTTAAATGACCGTGATATTTATATAAATATTACTGATATGGGTAGTAATTGTTCAGGATTCTTAGTGCAACAAATGGTGACTTTAATATTTTTGTGCAGTACTGTTTTACGAAATCTGGTCTTTCGCCATTCTATTTGGAATCTTCGCAACAAAATAAACAACCAAAAGTTTAACAAGCGAGCCGTTAAATAAAGGAGAATAAAAGAATACCGTTAAGGTAATACCTTATCCGTAAAGCCATGGAGGATTTTCAAACACTTATTAAACTCCCTTCCAAAAGGACTCAGGCTATAAATAACATCTGACCATAACCAAGGTGTTCGATAACGCATTTCAAGCAACTCGCTTAACCTGGAGAAGCAAAACGGCACACACAAAAATAGTAAGAGAACTATGTTTCGGACCGAAACGCACGCTTTGATCACCTTTTATTTCCATCAAAGGTGTGATGAAAGGTTTTACAGTTCTTTTGAGACATCTTTGACGCACGTCAAAAGTACTATTTAGTAAATATTTATTGTTTATATAGCGCAAATTAACAAGCACATGATACTCAAGTAACTTAAGGCCTGGATTTTTTATCCTTAAAGGACCCCCTGCAAGAATTCCATTCTTTCCTGATATAACTTTCCTCGGTCATGGGGTTTAAGGGAATAAATAATTGAAATGTTCGATCTAACGAAAGTCTTATCAACCGTCACGTGATATTCCCTGAGTGATGACGTCAAAAACAGGTTTTTTTGAAACGGGGAACGTTTGCAATCGGAAAGATTGAAAACTTTCGAATTCAAAATGGCCTTTTAAGGTGGTATCCGTCATATGTCTTTTCAGATATTTTGACGTTTGTTATGTCACGTGACCTGTTTTCCTTAATTGGCGGTTTCCGTTGACACATGGACAAGATTAAAAGGCGGCATTATTAAGCCCTTACTAGGAGTCATAGAAAAAGGAATAAATAAGATGAATATAATGCGACTATCTATCTATCTAATCTATTCTCCATTATCGTTGAAAGATTTTAACCGTTACAAGGCAAATGCAAGTCACATGACCCAAACTTGACAAAAAAAAGTGGATCAAATGGTTACAAACGCGAATGAAAAAATGCTTGCCAAGTTTCATGAAGATTAGAGGAAACTTTTACTTGAAATAAAAATCCACCAAATTATTGGTTGAGTCAAACCTTAACATACTTGAGTATGATCAGATGCGCTTTACATTTTTCAATCCAAGTTAAGGTGGCTCCCAACAGTTTCCAGCACTTTTCAAGACTTAGAATTTGATGGGTCATTATAACCACTTTTTATCAATTGATGCTACAATCATGATATCAAACAAATTTTCGAAAATTTAAGGTAGCTCTGAACACCACCTACAGATTTTCTTTAAACTTTGCCAAAAGTTACATCTTATCCTACTGATCAAAGTTCGACAATAAAAAATGGAGTTCACCGAGTCATTTTTGAGTTATTAACACTTAAAGCTAAAATTAAGGGTGTTTTCAGTACGTTATACTGTTGCTATAGTCAAATATTGTGTCAGAAAAATGATCACAACGTGTTCACCAATCATTAGGCATTCGTTTGATATCATGATTGTAGCATCAACTAATAAAGAGTGGTTTTAATGACTCATCAAAATCTAAGTCGTGGAAAGTGCTGGAAACTGTTGGGAGCCACCTTAATTAAAACATAACAATAATAGATAGTCTAAGTGCTACAATAACAAAGTAAAGGTAATGCTAATGAAACTAATAATAATCTGATAAAAAGGTAAAAACAATTTGCAATAGTTCTAACTAGATCTACTATCATAGTTATCATATCATATTTATTCTGTCAACTTTTAGGCTTTTTAGCCGGAACAAAACGCTAACATAGACAACCTTTTAGAAAGAATCAATGCGTCTTAGGGATAAAAACAAATGCGTGCCGCACCTACAAAACAGGTTTCCGGCACCTTTTAGGAGCCACTTTTAAAATTTCCGACCCCCCCTCCCCCCAATTTTATATGGGAGTCCCCCTCGGGGGGGGGGGGGGGGGGGGGGGGTGGTGTTTACCTGACAACTGCCTTAACATATGGTGAGCTACGTTTGCCTTGTGCATTTGGAGATGGGCCCATAGAAGTAACTAGTAAAATAAAAGCCAAATTAGGTTAGCGTTAGTATAAAAAAGAAAACGACCTTAGAGAACAGAACCCCACGCGCAATGTTAACTATTTCCAATCTAATAATAGCTTGCGCCCGTACTGCGAAAATTATTTGCATTCTCTCTCCTATGACCGCACTGTCTCTATTCCACAGAGATCAGATATCATATATCATATCGCTCTCTCCCAGGTATTTTCCTTGCATGTACAGAGAAGGTAAATCGCGTTTTGTGTGACGTACTGTGACAGGCCGTGAAAAATGAACAAACCTTCAAACTCAAAATTTGGAGACGCTATTCAAACTGACCAATCAGTCGTCGGCCTTAGAATAACCACACTACTCCACGCAGTGTGACCCCCCCCCCCCCCCCCTCCCCCCCACTACCTTGTAAGTCCAAGGGCTAAAGAAGGTATACTACGAAAACCTTAGCAAATTCTCTGCGAGTCACCTAATTGTATCGAGTTTTATTTAAAACATTCCAGAAGCTTAGGATCACAGAAAGGCTGGTACTAAAGTAATTCACTTACTGCATATGATATCCAACGTCAATAGCGCGATGTAAGGCATAATGTTAAAAATACCATTGTTTGCTTTATCCTGGTAAACAAAAATAGATTATAATAAATAGACTCAGAAGGTGAATTACTGAAAGCTTATTGACGAAGCAATAGTCTCATGCAATACACCATTTTACAGTTCTGTGCTTAGTAACTTTGCTTTTGAGTTAACCCTATTCGGCCTGAGGGGGGGGGGGGGGGGCACAAAGTGCCCGCGCTAACTTTAAACATTCATAACTTCCTTAATATGTATGCAAACGCCATCAAACTTTGTGACTTTTCCTAAAATTTATCTGGCAACAATTTGATATGACAATTTTCTGATCACGTGACTTGATGTTTCCATGGCAACAAGATTTTGACAGCCATGTTTTTTGAAATTTGCATATTTATACCTTTGAATAACGAAAAACAATGTTTATTGGTATAACTTTTATACTTTTTGTCATTCAGCGTTTATTTATTGGTTTTTATCAATTTTGGGTCAATTTGGACGGTTTTTAGGAGGTTTTTAAAAAAATCAGAAATCCAAGATGGCGGATCTAAGATGGCGGCCGCATAACTAATTGCCTAATAACTACGTCATATGACGTCATCGTTCTATTATGCGGACCACAAAGGAGACAGTTTTGGACGTGCTATGTGCCCTATAGGTTTCATTGTCATAGCCTTAATGTCTTGAAGTTACGGAGGGGGGCGGGGGGGGGGGGGGGGTCTACAAAATAAGACTACACTACATTCACTAGCCGACTCTTGATACCTCGCAGACCTCGATCGCTAAGCCAGAACAAAACTTTCACAGAAATAAGCGGCGGACACAATATAAAACGGTGCTATTCATCCATGAACGCCTTGCATTGTTTTGAAAACTTGAACGTTGTAATTCTTCCTTCGGCTTCTCAAGATCAAGATTTTGCTGCCATCTTGAAATCAACAGCGAGATCTCGAGGTCGAGGGTCAACTAATCACGGCACGGTGTTTCTTGGTGTTGCAGAAACTATTGTTGGTTAGCTATTGTGTTGTGGTGTGGGTATTGTTGGTTGGCTATTGTGTTGTGGTGTGGGCATTGTTGGTTAGCTATTGTGTTGTGGTGTGGCTATTGTTGGTTAGCTATTGTATTGTGGTGTGGGTATTGTTTGTTAGCTATTGTGTTGTGGTGTGGGTATTGTTTACTTTCTTTTGAATCTTTTGTTGATCGCAACGCCAAGAAACTGCCACTAATCAGACCAGCAGTGAAACTAAAATATGCGTGCATAAATTTGCATGCACTAATGCAACAAAAATAAAAAAAGAAAATTCAGATCCGAAAACATAACTCGTCGGCTACGCCAGGAGTAGTAATAATATTCAACAGAAACTAGTTAGTGTAAGAACAACATGATTTACATATGAAAAACAGGAAGGTTTGTATCAAAGCCAACTTCAACGTTTTTTCAGTCATTGTTGAAATATAATTCCCGATGATATTTCAGTTGACCTATACCACTAATTATAACGTTACCTCCAAGCGCGACACCAAAATGGCGGCCTGTTCCTCGCACACTTGAATAAAGTCGTTCAGTATTCTGAAGTGAAATGTTGGCGTTATTAACCTCCGTCGCTTTCTCCATTTTTCGCCATTGCTGAAGAAAAAAAAAACAAAACAAAACAAAACTAGTGAGACCAGGAAACATCTTAAGTAATGATCCGCATAAGAAGGAGAGCGATGAACGGCAATGCACGATGGAATGCCAACTTTTTTCATTGTTACAACTAGTGATCTCATTGGCCTAGACTCAAAAACCGCTAAAACGTTAAGGTTCAAGGTGCATTTTGTCTAATTTTTTTAAGGTTTCAAGTAATTTGAGACCCAATCGCAAACATGCAATTTTTCAAAGATATTGTATTAGGGGAACTTCATCAAAGAAGCAAAATTATTAGCTATTGTCTTCTGTTATTCTGATTGGTTAAGCACGAACATTTCCTAAAATTTATTTGACGCAAATGGATTTTCTTTATTTTTACAATGAAATATAATTATTAACCATCAGCTCCTTCTCTGTTCTTGAAATCAAAGATATTCTATGTGGGAAAGAGCCAATGCCGCAGAACAATGAAGTTTGCTATCGTTCTTATGTGGAGCATTACTTAATATGTCAAGATAATTCATCTTGTATGATCATGTCCTCAATTCTATGATGATCAATGTCGGGGCTTAACCCTCGGACCTACGCGCAAAATTAAACCCCAACCGCGGTATACACCTCTTCTTCTCTTGGGTATTTGCAGTGTTACAATATAACGAAAAGATGGCATGTGATGTGCATTATAACATACGGTGAATATTATGGGTTAGGGCGCTGCTGGGAATCACCATCTTGGATTAATTCAAATTTATGGAAAATTGCGGAAACTGAAAATATTTTTGTAATACTTTTAAAACATGATGTAATTAACATTTTGCTGCTTTTGAGAGCGTTTTGCTTATTTTCACCAAAAAAGGTGAACACAATTTTTTTTTCAAAAATGGTTGACTTCATGTATAACGTCATATCTCCTTAAAAAAGTCACAAATTTATTGTGTACAATACCGAAAAAAAAGCAGCTCATGGGATCAACGTCAAAGATTCGATGAATGAAAACAAACTTCATAAAATGCAACTTTTGTACCGTAAACCGTCATAGCCAACTATGGATAATATTATTGTCATAGCTGATCCACATTCAAACCCATCAAGAGAAAATGAATCCTATAAAACAATGCTTCTTCTACCTTGTTAATAATCCTTGTTAAAGCCATGACGAATCCCAGGTGTAGTGAAAAATCATCATAGATATGTGATACAATAGAATAAATAATGTAAGTAAATATTTTACCCGATCTAAGTTAGAAACAAAGTATTACGAATATAAAAAAGAAATTAAAGTGACAAAAAATTAAGCAGGTAAGACAGTTATTCATTAATTTAGTCCATCATTCTATCATTCCATCAGTCCGTCAGCCAGTCAGTCCGTGAGTCGGCGAGTCCGTGAATCTGTCAGTCAGCCAGTCAGTCAGTCCGTTAGTCCGTCAGTCAGTCAGTCAGTTCTTCAGTCCGTCAGTTCGTTAGTCCGTCAGTAAGCTTAAGTCAATAAACTTAATCATGAATTTCCCGTGTCTATTCTTCTAGTCACAAGTCCACTCTTTATCTACTCCACCCAATCCGAACTTTAACCTTCAAGACCCCGACCCCAGTCCTAGTTCTTTTCGAATTGCTAGTTCTATTCCATGTCTACTTTGCTGTACTCAATAAATACATTTATCGTGGGTTACGTTACCCTTCGCGTCCTACGTCCGCCTCTTCGCCCTTAAAATTAAAAACCGAATGAATAGGAAGGGAGTTATTTTCTTACTGGTATTTTCAAATTATTTTAAGATTCAGGTTATTGATTCAATGAATGTTAATGATCATGCGTTGGAGTTTTCGTTCATTAAGTTCATGTATTTATAGCTGTTGTACCTAGGGGTTTTCAATTTTTCTGTTACAGTATATTTAACAATTATTGGATGAGGTTGAGCATAATAGCGATAATTATCAAGGCCAAAGTTTGTGTTATGAGGCGGATAACACAAACTGAGGCCTTGATAATTATCGCTATCATGCGAAAACCGAATCCAATAATTGTTTTATTATGCATATTCCTGAGCTGCACTTGTAAAGACAAGAGCGCGCACAAAAAAGTGATCAATGCCTGCATGCATAAAACTATTGTCTGTAGGTATGACGTCACTTCTACATATATAAAATTCATTGTCTGTAGGTATGACGTAACAGAAACAGCAAGCAATAATTTGCTGTGTGCTTATAGCCAATCAAAATCGAGCTAGTGACACCAATGTACGATAATTTGAGTTAATAGTTGCATGCACATGTATTGCTATAATTAGTGTCGTAAGAGTAACTACAATTTTCGTGTATCTTTGTTGTGATGGGTTAATAAAACGGGCGCACGCGGCTCGTATAGACACATCCGAATATGTGCTGGCTTATTACATCATAAATGTTTTATATTAGGTTGAGCGGGGAGCGAATTAGAGTATAACACAGAGGATAACATCTGCTCACCTGTTCCAAGCCACGGGTGAAGAAGGTTATAGTCTGGGGATTTGGTTATGTGTTTTGAGCTGTTAAGCAAAATCTGAAACAACAAGATTTATCATGCTTACATGATACTTTATATTGCTATATACGCCACAAGATTTAAAACTGATTTAAAGCATTTGATAGAACTTCAATATATTAAAAGAATAACAGAAAATAAATATTGATTTTACTTTGTTTTATTCTCTTAAGCCCCGGGGCCAAGTCAGAATTTTAATATATCGAAATAGACCTATTAGATTGCTGGGCACAAATACAAGCCATTAAAAAAGATCACAGAACTGACCGAGCCTCTGTCGATGTGCAAATGACTACCATGATGCATTGGTCAGCGGAATAGGCCATTTGCACGATGACGTCATATGACTACAACTACCAGAATCCATCAGTTTTTTTGTTTTGTAGTGCAAATCAGGACTATTGTTATTGAAACCGCACTGGGATTACAAAATTTAAATAAGAAAGGAAAAAACGAAATGAATTCTGGTAGTTGTAGTTAAATGACGTCATCGTGCAAATGGCCTATTACCAAGGAAAGTTTACAGCTGACGGATGGAGTAACATTTTGCATATCTGTCCCTGTCCGATGTTACTCGTTGCTATAGTAACTCGTTTAACGTTTCGCGTATTCACAAGTTAAAAATTATTTGTTACCCTTGACGTTTTGCTGTCCCATGTTCCCGTGATATTATTTTGTTATTTTACTTATTTGACGTATTTTACGAACCAGGTTACGAGTCTGTGGACAGTCACATATCACACTGATATCAAAGACTCATCAAAGACCATCAAAGAACACTACTAAGATTGAACTGAATCATATCACAATACTGTACTCTAATTTTTTGTCTTTTTAATGTCAAACGTCAATTTTCAGACTCTTTTTAACTAGTTTTTGTGACCAGAGTGACTTTTTCCACGAATTTAAAGTTTTCTCTAACGAATTCATACTGAATTACTTAAAGTAAATAAACCCCCAACTTGACACAGACAAAGTTTGCTGTCAGCTCAAATGCTTTGTATGAGCGGGATGTGTTTTAGAAATAATAGCAATAAACGTGATCTGAACGTTTTTTGAGCTTCAAATATAATAAATAAAAGACAATGTCACAATAGAGAGTGATAAACTGATTCAAGAAATGTAGATTTGGTCTTGAAATTTAATAAACTATAAACTATAATCTATATGACAAGGTTGCACGGTGAAATCCAATCATCGGACTTCCAATCTCTTGCATCCATGCGATCGGAAAAACATTTCACGACTTGTGTCCAAAAGTAATTTGAGAAAAGCGAAAAGTAAATTGTTGTAATCTTCTTGTATGACTAAGATGTGTGCATCGCTAGCTTGGAAAAAGGTGCGTAAATAGGTTTCAAATCATCCGTGTTACAAGCAAAGCATAACAAAAGGTCCTGAAGATGACATCGCGAATTTGTTTTATTTTTGTGCAAAATTCCTTTCTTTGATCAGTTAGATAGCTGCTTATTCTCTCTCAAAGGTCTGTGACGTCATTAGTGCGCAGCGCTATTAATAAGCGCCGTCTGCCTCTCCTGTCAACCGTAATTATTTATTCGTCTCAGAATTACAATGTAATGGGATTTTGAACAGAGATGGAAGAAAGTTCATTAAATTTAACATTATGCGAAAGGCGCAACCTTGAACTTATTATTGGTTTCGATAGTCTGATAACCAGAGGGCAATTTCTTTTTGTCTCTTTGAAATCAAAGTAATATTGCTAGCCATCGCAGTGATCAGTAATCGCAGTTATGCGTAACATCAACCTGCGATATTCCGGTACAATTTAAAATTTGAATTTTCAAGTTGCTCCTAACAAATTGTCAATCAAAACACCACTATTGCGTAACAATGTTGCAAAGTGAAGCGGAAACGAACATTGACTGAAAGCCATTGTATTCGTCAGTGGAATATCACTTCAATTTTGGAAGTATCAATATTCAATAAATATTGGACGTTACATTTTTAAGTACAGCGAACACGTATATGTTGTGGTGCAATTTTATCCTTGGTGCAAATTTTATTTTCCTTTGTCTTGGTGTATGGTAATATAGGTTAATGTACGACAATGAGTTTTAAACAAAAGGAAAATAAAATTAGCACCAAGGATAATTGCACCTCAGCATATACATAAATCATCAGATTTTACACAATCGCATAAACGCTTAACTTAATAATTTCGGGTGTTTCTTGGTGTTGCGGAAGCCATTGTTGGTTAGCTTTTGTGTTTTGGTGTGGGTATTGTTCAGTGTCTTTTGAATCTTTTGTTTTACGTCATTTGGTGATCACACCATCCGCAACACCAAGAAACTACTATAATTTCTACGCTCGGGTTTTTTTTTTAATTGGAAATACTGCTGTTTTACACTGAGTTCATTATCAAGGTAACCAGTGTTCCCAGTATTCGGTAACGCAATTGTTCTGCTTAGAATTAAGGGGGCATTACGGTTGGTTTTTGGACAAAATTTTAAAATTCGTCAATTTTTTTATTACCTGTCAATGAATACTTGAATTTATCTATTTTCAGAATATATATATATATATATTCATTTCTTTGGCAAATGAATTTTTTCCACTATAAAATGAGGGCCTTTGTGGGTGGCCCCTCATATTTTTCAAAGAGTAGTTAAGCAATTGTCACCAAATTAGGTAGAAAAATTCTTTATGTACTTATCTGCAACCCTATGGAGTAGCATTTCATTTTCTCAAATAAACCTGGTTTTAATAGAAATTTGCCTTCAAAAATGTTTGATTGATTACCATTGTGACCAAAATGGTCCGAAGGCGAAAACACTCCATTAGGTTGCACTCCATCTCATTAAGATTTATTGCACCAAAAATCAAGTTATTTTTATTGAAGCAACTTGAAAAAAGTGAGGGGCTGTAATCTAACCCCCAAAACAACATTTCTCAGAAAATTGTGAATTATTAACCTAAAATAAACAAATCATTAATACTGGTTATCCCATGTGGAAGACCGTGACCTTGATGTACTCTGTACAGAGTTTGAATTAATTTGAATGAATTGTCAAATAATTATGACTTTTTTTTATTAAGCAGCCAATATCTTACCAGAAACCAACCGTAATACCCCATGGGATTTTGAACAGAGATGTATGAAAAAAAGTATGGAGTGTGGTTACCGTCATAAATCAATGTTAAATTGTAATATTCACTATTTCAGTTATGACATTGACAAATGCAATTGTGATATTCAAAAATGACCACATGGTATTGAGATATGCAATTATAATGTTCAAACATTTAAGGCTGGTTCTCATATAATCGTTCCGATCGTCAATATGCAGTTCTAACATTCAAATATGCAATTGACAATTAAAACCTTCTGTGCAAACATGCCATTGTGACATTCTAATATTCAATTCTGACATTCAGACATTAGTGCAAACATGAAATGATAAAGTCCTATCATCACCGATTCATCTGAACCTGTTTTATTAATAGCACTTCGTTCAGTGCTTGTTTTAAATTGTATTATGGGAAGGCATTTTTCTCATTAAAAGGATTGAATGGTGAACCATGCGCGTTTGAATACGAGTTTGAAAAAATAACATTCTACTGACATACAATGCGCGAGACTGTAAAGGCCAACAGGAAATTTAACGCATTCAATAGGTCATTACGTGACTTGAATCGCACGGAGGTTTGATTTACCCGATTTGTGTTTTATATAACTTTGCATTTCAGTTAGCAATCGTGTCAGCTGCTGAATGTAGTTTTACTTTTCAGACATAATTTTATGTTTCTCCTTAAAAGCACTCAAAACACTCGGGAATCAATACTGCAATGGGTTAAAGACGCCACGAGTTCAAGCTGTTTACAGCTTGTCTCAAGTTTACTCACCATCGGGTTCTCCTGTCAACTGTAAAGCGTTGCCGAATAGAAAGTTAGTCTTTCGTCTAGGTAGCAGTTTTAAGGCAGCAAAAGAGCGATGTTTAGCAATGCACGAAACAACTGCAAACGCCAAGACTGACAGAAATATCAATGACGCCGCAGCCAATGCAACGATAAACAGCATTTTGGCAGTTTGCACTACCTAAAAATAGGCTCGACTACCAGCCGCTGTTCGTGAAACGAGCCCGCGCTCAGAGACCGGACGCGAGAAAGCGGCGGAAATCGAGCCTACCAAAAGGCAGCTGTAGAAATAAATTCAAAACAGATCGTCGTTTTGAATTGTTGTGTTCTTAAGGTTTTATCTCCGCCAAATGGATTTGAGCATCGTATTAAAGAGTATCGAGTGAACTGAAGTGACGGATACGTCCGCTTTGTTTACTGTACGAGTCCGATGAGCAAGAATACAACCACAGAAAGACAGCCTATTGTAACACAGATGTCTCTGACTCTCTGACGCACGGTCAGTTACCAACTACAGTGGAACCCCGCTCTACGGACACCCGCTTATAACGGACAGTTTCGTTTGTCCGGACAAAAAGCTCATAAGTTTTTTTTCCGAAAGTAATCCGCTTTATACCCTTTATACGGACACCGGTTAATACGGACAACGGTCACTTTTCTGTGTCCCGAGTCACGGTAATCACGCCAAGATATGCATGATCTCGTCGAGATAAGCGTTATCTCGGCAAGATCGCGCCGAGCTTTTGAGCACTGCGACATTCGGCAACCTTCGGAAATTATCGTAACATCTTCGCAACTATACGGAAGACGTCGTAACATGTTCGGTAATTTTCGGAAAGTCGTCGGAAATTTTTCGGAAATTCGGGTAGTATGGATACGAAAATCACAAGCATTTGACTTAGGGAAAGTTGGCAGGTATAGAATACAACCACAGAAAGATGGCCTATTGCAACACAAATGTCTCTGAGTTGACTCTCTCACGCACGGTCAGTTACCACCTTTGAATGCTCATTATATCAAGTCGCAGTTTGCAGCACAGTACGAGTCCGATATCAACAATAACACAATTGAAAGGAGGAATAAATAAGCACCTTGTAAACCGAATGTAGGCATGTCATACTGGACATATCAAATAAGGGAATAATCCGTAACAAAAAATAAACCCCCAATAAAGTGACACAATATTAAAGCCTGCCATACTGTGGGCAAGTCAGGCTAATAAACCCGAAAGAAACATCCAGACTAGTAAACGTCTAGCATGCACCTTGTAAACGGAATGTAAACATGTCATACTGTGAACATATCAATAAAGGAAAAAATCCGTAAGAAAAAATAAACCCCAATAAAGGGACACAATATTAAAACCTGCCATACTGTGGACAAGTAGGCTAAAGAAGCGTCCAAACGAATAACCAACGCTGAAAATGTGAAATATGTGGGGCCCGATATAGATTTGGCAACAGAACCTTATACAAAAACACCCCTGGGATTATAAAATACGAGAACGTCGACTACAAAGGGGCATGGTTGACGATAAGGGAAAATTAACGGCCAAAAAGGTGACGAGGGCACTTCAGCATCACAAGCGTTCCCTTTGCCCAGCAACAATACAAATGTAAGAGAACTTTAGGGGCAAGATAGACCGGTGATAGCAACCAATTGTTTTCGCCCGCCCAATTAGAACTGAAGAAACATCAACCCCTTCGCAATGAGGGCACCAAAACTTGGACTGAAAACGGTTACACTTATGATTTATGGAATTTCTGGCGTTTGAGTGGATACGAATTAGCCGGAAATGAAATATTTCTGCGGCACGAGAACAGTGGGAACTGGGGCTAGCCCAGTGCAATGAGGACGTGCATAAGGGAGGGCTATATAAGAGATGAATATCACGTGGGATATCATTCTAGGCCGACACCTCAGTTTAGCTAACGTTATTTTTAATTAATTTATTTATTTTACTTTATTTTTAAGTATGTCGTCCCTCGTGTAGCCTCGTAGGATGGGCTATTTAGAGCTTGAGCCGTGGTTCCTACCCAGATTTCCTCCCGAGTTTTTTCCCCACCGGTTTTTTTTTTCCGGCAGGTTTTTTCTGGCCTCCGTCTGACAGTACTGTTTGTAAACTGTCGCTCAGCTATGTATCATGTTACGTGTCGCATACTTGGATGTAATAAGAGGTTGTAGTATAACGTATTGTTATAGTTCCTGGTGCTCGGCCGAAACCGCCAAAATAAACCTAATGGTTTTTGATCATGTTGTTTACTGTGTAGTGGAGCTGAAATGTAATGTCGGCGAATCTATCGAAGATAAAAGGGCCCTGAAAAGAATTAATAAAAAGAAAAATTCTGGGGAAACCCCCCCAATCATCGTAATCCACTATTCTGCTAATGGAGTCAGCAATATGATTATCGTTTCTAGGGATCCATTCGATCTCCAATTTAACCGCATTAGAAGCGCAAAATTAGAAAATCTGCAAAGCAAGGGAATGAAGCTTTTATAAACACATACTACCCTTGTTGGTAATAACAGCAGCATTGTTGTGGTCAGTAAAAATTTTGACAGTTTGCCTTTGCCAAATGTGTGTGAAAAGATTGCAAACCGTGGAGAATAGAAATTATTTCACTTTAATTACTAACGAGCAAATTCTCGTCATCACTGAAAGCTTTGTGAAATAAAATGTTTCTTACCTGAATCAATAACGTGCATGAGATAACCGCCTCATGCCAATTGACTAGTATCAACAAAACCCAAAATAACACGGATGTAGAATACTCAAGGATGCGCGCACGGTAAAATTTGTGACAGTGACAAAGCCAGAAAATGAGCTCCTGGCGACACTCCTGCGAAGACAGTGAGGTACTCAAATCGAGATGATCGTCCCAAAAAGGCACTTATGTCCAGAAATGCATGTAACTCGGACTTTGGGCACTTCATATTACACACAATTATTTGTAATTTCCATATGACTTCATGTTTGACAGAATTGCTTGTGTTTAGGTGAGAATTAGGTCTAGGGGACACTTCATGATGTCTATCATAAAGAGCATGAATCTCATTTGCGTGCAATTGTTGGAGGTATGTCCAGAAATGCACGCTAATGAGATTCATGCTCTTTATGATAGACATCATGAAGTGTCCCCTAGACCTAATTCTCACCTAAACACAAGCAATTCTGTCAAACATGAAGTCATATGGAAATTACAAATAATTGTGTGTAATATGAAGTGCCCAAAGTCCGAGTTACATGCATTTCTGGACATAAGTGAAAGTTTGATGGCGTTTGAATACATATTCAATAACCCTGAATAGGGTTAAAGGGTTAACAGACTCGGAATTGACATGAATAAAGCAAACATCAGTTTTGAAGCATTTTAGATTTTTCATTGTTTGTTGTTGGTTACATACAGCGTTGTTACCTCTTTGAAAAGGGGTGCTATTTTCAGGAGGATTGGGGTATACCCTAATGCCTTTAATCAGTTAAATGTTCGCGTGGGTTTTAATCTTTTTGTTTTTGCTAATCGTTAACAGTTTTACGAAAATTATACTCGCGAAATTTGAATTTGAGCTTGTGTTGCAACGTCAGGATGATGCAGCAGACCCAGTTCACACGAATAAAGCAAGCCTGTTAGACTTAGGCAAACCATTTGTTAAACTTGCGAGTCCCCCCTCCCGTTTACCAATGTTGTTTTAGCCTACAAATTCCTGTAATGCAACGACACTCTTCCGAAGCAACGTTGAACAGGGGGAGGGGTGTGGGGGCGATTTTAATAGTTTTTAGAAAAAATATTATATGTATGACATTCGATTTTTTTTTTTTTACTCTTTTAATTTTCATGCATGTTACAAAAGACAGTTGTAAGGGGTTCTTTCTAGACCCACAATCGACGACAAAGTTGTTGAGACACTTGTTAAAAGGGGCATGTTTTGGGAAAATAAACAAATACGACCCGCCTCCCTCCGTTTCCTGTTGCCCACAGACTCCCTGACCAATGCTGCAACATTGGATTTGGCGGGGGGATCACTTTTTCGAGATTTCCTTATACAGTGTAGTATAGGTTTAAAAGCAGAGCAGTTTTTGTACTCTCCCCAGTTTTTAACGCGCCGTGACATTCAAAATGGCTGCTGAACGAATTGGAACATGGAACTTGACAAAGTCACAGGAATATAGGAGACTGTGATACTCAAAATGTTGGTCGAAAGTCTTTTCATTTTAAATATTTATTGTATTATATTTTTACGTTCGTCGTGTTTCTCTGGGCGATGTAGCAGCTATCGTAAGGTCCACGCCATTGGAAAAGAGAACAATACAACAATAACAATGGCTCCTAGCCCTAAAAACAATGGCTGTGTTTTACAACGCCAATGAAAATAGATGTTTCTAAGAGCTGCTACACTACCAGTTTCTCTGTCCTAGTGGCGTTCAGCCAAAGTGACGAATACTCCTTCTTTGGGTCTGAGAATTAGCTCTGAACGTAACTGGAGTTCTTCAAAAGACTGGGTGGCCTGAATCCTATAACGACGCAACACGTGAGCGAGGACAAGCTTTTCTTCCAAAAAAGCCAGCCGCTGACCTATGGGGAAATATTGCATGTTAACGGTTTTAGGTCTTTGGCGAGCTAAGAGTAGACGCTAGCTGTCCCTTTTTAGTCAGCTATATAACGAAATTACTTTCACTCGCTCGGTCGATTGCGGCTCGTGTGATTTGCTCGCCCGCTCGACCAACTATCCAGAGACAGACTGCTAGTAGTATAAAATGAGAGGAAACACGTTAACGTTTGCAGACAACCACCACCAACAAACTGAAACAGTTACGAAAATGGTATACATCGTTGTATTTATAAATGAAATGTTGCGTAGTGTTATCATGCAACGAAAATGAAATCTCTAAGTCTTCCTCAAGATACTGTACGAATTATAACGCTTCTTTATACAAAACAAATAGAAGATACACTGAAGATATGTATCGACTCAACATGACATATAAGGGACACTTTTAATCATTAAAAGGTAAATCGAGCAGCTCATTTAAATTTTCAAAATTGGATCTCCCATTCCCCTTTTCTCCCCAGGGAGACTGGTCTAACTTACCAATGCAGTTCCTTGGTCCTGCTGAGAATGGAAGAAACGCGAATGGATTGCGTCCTTGACTGTTCGCTGGAAGAAAACGATCTGGATTGAACTCAAGCGGAGCTGGCCACACCTCTGCGTTTCTGTGAAGTGCGAGGGTGGAAAATCCAACCGACGTTCCTTTAGGGACAAAATAGCCACCTAAAGGGTATAAATAATTTCGATGATCCGTCAACCAGACTGTCAATCTCGTTTGGTTATCCGGTCAATTTATTACCATTACACAAATAGTAAAGTTTGAAATGTTATTGCGATTTACTTCAAATAAAACATACAGAATTTGTTTATTCTTGCAAAATATATATGCCATATATCATATTTTAAGATGTCTAAGTGGGATTTTCAATGCGAAATCTAAAACGCGCGTAATTTCACTTTTACTGATTTCGAAGTTTCGTGTTTATCGTCGACATGATAATATCGATTTTACCAGAAAATATATCTTTCCAAAATTAAATTCAAAACCAGTTAGTGGTGAAAATTTCACGTTGAATTTCACGTTTATCTGACTTAGAGAAGACCGCTTAAAAACTGTATCGAAACACCTTTAAGATACCTAAACCCAGATATCAAATTAAAGCTTATAGAGCTGGCTATCTAAATATGGAAACCATTTGGTGATAAAAAAAAAAAAAAAAAAAAAATTGTCGAATTTTTTACGACGTCTAAATTCGAACGTCCGAATCAGCTTGAAAACGCTATAACTCAAAGCGATTATTGTATTTTGCTAATTTGATTTGTTCTCGGGTTTCCGGACACGAAGCGCTTAAAAAAACGTGTCGGCGATTTCCCATATTCAATTGCAGTGAAAAGTTACCGAATATTTTCGAAAAAGGGAGAAAACAAATGGAGTGATCGCACGGAAATGGCACTTGACGAAAAAGTTTTCGGAAATAAGAAATTTAAAGTGTCCCTTACAAGCGAAAAATTAACTTTGAGAAAACAGCGCTTAGAAAAATATATCGCTTCATAAACAAACTCCGTTCAAAACGTTATACCGTTATTTCTTCGTCAATTTTCACTATTTGTCGATATTTTTTGGGATAAATTCATTCTGTAAACTTTATTTTGACGTCCCAAAAATTTTTTTTAAAAAAATGGTCGATCTGAAGGTACTCTGTAACTTTAATGGGGCGTGCATTTTAATTTGACTCAATCTCATATCCCCTTAATACAATCACCACATGAATTACACCAGGTTCTACTGTTTTATTCTTGGTTAAGCATACAGCTAACTTGAAAAAAAAAAAAAAAAAGACGAGACATGTAAGTAAAACAGCATATGAACAGGAACGAACGTACCTAACTTGCAGTCCTCGCTAGTCGTCCTTGAAAAGAATGGCACGGAGGGAAATAATCGTTGAGATTCCTAAATACAACAGTTCATTAAGTAAGTTGCCATATTGGCTTGGTGTTGACAAATCAACATTCCTATGTTTTCTTCAACTTTGATTGTTTATGTAGTGTTAGCGCCATGCCATTCAGATGTTTCCTTAGACATAAAACTGTACTGCACAATGTTTCTCTCCACACAGGAGTATCAAAGGGTATCGGCGGGATATTGAGTACTGGGGTGGGTGGAAGAGGAGCGCGTGGCAGGGGGTGGGGGGGAGGGTGTTTACCCAGCAATGTACAGTGGCATTCAATCTAAGGAAAAGTAGCAATACTCCTAGTTGATTCATGGTACAGAAACCGGATCAACCTGTGGCCTTGTTGACCACCTATGCTTTTATTTTACCGTTTCCCGTTTAGTTAAAATTCGCGATTAAAATCGAGTTCTTAGAAAAGACAAATATTATGCATCTGTGGCATTCTTGAAGCATAAAAAAATCTCAAGTATAATTTTACGAACTGTGGAATAAATGCAAACAGCCCACCTTCAGCACGCACTCCAGGTAACGGAACTCCTTCAAGTCCTCTACAGTCAACGTCTCTGGACGTTGTTCTAGAAATTAAAACAAGGGGTGCTTACAATCTGTAAGAACTGGCCCGCCAGACCGGTCAGACCGCCAGACCAGTCTGATCGCCAGACCGGTCTGACCGCCAGACCGGTCTGACCGCCAGACCGGTCAGTTCGTTAATAGAATAAACCTTTTTGAAGAGCTGTTCCTACAAGTCCATCAAAATGATGCATGCTACCTACAAATTGGCGGGTCAGGACAGCCAGTTCTAAAAAAAGAAATATGGCCTATTATTTGTCAATAGACAAATTCGGCTAACGCATTGTTGTACCCAATTCAAACCTCCTGGGAATAAGATTCTTTGTTCACAATATTTCCATATCATTTGCATGTCAATGTTTTATTCATATGGAAATATGACGAACAAAGAGTTCTAATCCCAAGAGGTTTGAATTGGGTACAACAATGCGTTAGCCGAATTTGTCTATTGACCCATCCAGGCCGGCCAGACAGTAAGCGCTCAAAATAGTCATAGTGACATGGTAAGTTGAATTACACAGGATGATTGCATGCATTAGACCAACTACGAATACTCCTATCCTAACATTAGAGAAGGCACAAGTTGGAGCTGTTTGAGTGTTTAGAGAAGGAGAAAGAGATATTGGCGCTCTTATAACGTTTGGTTGAACTCGAAAAGCTGTGGAAACTCTCGATCTTCTAAAATTGTGCCGTACTGTTGCCTTACAATAACAATGCCTAGAGCGTAAGTGTTAAATTGGCGTGTTAAATTAAATTTAACACATCAATTTTTTTTATTTTAATACTTACGCTTTAGGCATTGTTATTATTTACACCTTCTTTCTTTGTTATTAATTTATATAATCATAGTTAATTATGCATGCTTCTTTAGGTTGTTATAAATTCCAACGGTTTTTCAAACACTCTTTCTAACTCACGGAGATGTGAGTTACATAGAAACATGTTTTACAAATTAAAAAAAAAACATCGCGATCTTTTTAAAACTTACAAACATCATTTGTTTTATCAGTTATAATTTGATGGTACAGTCGAACCTCTCCTTACGGACACCTCCATGATACGGGAACCTTTCTGTTGCGGGCAGTTCTCCTGGTTCCGAAGATATCAACATTTATACTGTCCCTTTGGTGTCCGTATTACAGAGGTTCGACTGTAACAAAAACATATAGTTACCAAAGAATGTGTCAACTTCTTCATAGACTCTCTGTTGTATTGCTGGATGGCGGCCAAGAAGATACAAAGCCCACGTGATGCCAGCTGCTGTGGTGTCGTGACCCTAATGAATGATGGGTAAAAAGCTTATCACTAAAACTAGGCTTTTCTTTCGAATAGTGATGCGGACTCTTTACCGCCTCATAATTTAAGACCAGAAGGTATAGGAACAACGATAACAACCCATTGTCAACTGTGCACAACCAGCTTTGATCTTCTTACCACGGTACAAAAGCTGGATAATTTTTTGGGATAGTGTTGTGGGTTCTTTAGTAACCTGCGATTTAGGTTCTATTTTATTTATTCTTTTAGCGCCTTACAATTCAAAACTAGAAGGCCAACGCCCGTTGTCAATGAAGACAACGGGTCGAACACAGCCAGTGATGGTCTTCTATATGGTTGGTGGTCCGGTCAGAATTTGAATCTGAAGTATGGTGCCTCCCACCTGAGCACACTCCTCGGTGATTTAAATTAACCGATTAACCACGATTCAGACCGGTCTTTCTTTGGTATTAAGGAACATGGGACCGGGTCCTCCGCAACTTCTAGGATATTAGAGTTTTGGCTATGAAACTTGAAGGATTTACAGCAAGTCAAACACTGTCTTTGCTATGATACGTCTCGCGACCTGATGGCGTCGTATTACTCAAGATTACGAATGGCCTCCATCTTGGATCCGCCATAATGTTAGCAAAGCAAATATACGATTAACTGCTATTAATGCTGCTATCTATTTGACCAACAATACTCGCATTACCAGCAAAAAACAAAAACTCTAACCTCAAACATGAACGTATCTACTTCTTCTCTGACGCCTTCTCGTGAAATTTCTCCGTTGTCATAAGCTTCAAGCAACACATCCAGGAATGCCAATCGCTTCTTTCTTTTAAACTGGCACTCCTCGCTGTACTTGAGCTCCTTTTCTCTGTTGGATATTTTCTTAGCTGCCCTATCAGCAATTTGCTCGTCAATCACCTAGCAATGTAAAAATAAATGTTGGTTAGACAGCATATAAAATGATGACGATGAAACCGACTACAGAAAATAAAACGGGGTTGCCCCTGTCGGTGAAATATATATTGCCGGTATTAAGTATCTTTTAAATTCTCTGGGAAAAATTAACTTGTGTAACTTTTGAATATATTCAGTAAATCATAGGCAAGTAGTATGAACTGTAATTTTGCTCGGGAAATTCCCATTCAGGGGCGTTCCCTGGCATTTTCTAATTGTAAGCCGTGATGGTTATGAGTTTAATTAATTGAAAGGCATTCCTGCGAAAAGGGCCTATATCGCTTTTTGGGCCGATTTTGTTTTTTGCAGGATCGAGCTAATTTTTGGCAGACTGACTTGTTTTGAAATGACAAACATAGTTCCGTATTTTTTTTTTTTTTTTTTTTTTTGGGGGGGGGGGGGGGGGGGCGGATTTGCGCCTTGTTTTCGAGAAATAAATTTATGTTGTTTCTGGTTAAACAATACCTTTGCATGGCTTTCCAAAGACGCCGTCGCGTTTTTTTTTTTTTTTGTTTTTTGTTTTTTTTTTTTTGGCAACGTTATTTCATGCACTTACAAACAAAACCATTTTTGGATGACCCCCTGTGTCTGTTGAGGTCACATGACCAGGCACGCCCTAAATAATGCAAAATTTGGAATTTGCAGATTACAGCATGAAAATTCGGTTAAAGGCTCCCGTTTTTTCTTCCTTAGTCTTTAATTTACAGAGTAATACGTTAAACTATATGGGGAATTTCGAAAACGGTTATTGCTGCATAATTATTTAGAGAATAAAGGAAATTAAAAGAATACCGTTCAGGTAATACCTTATTTGTAAAGCCATGGAGGATTTTCAAACACTTATTAAACTCCCTTCCAAAATGACTCAGGTTATAAATAACATCTGGCCACAACCAAGGTGTTCGCTCACGCATTTCAAGCAACTCGCTTAACCTGGAGAAGCAAAACGACACACACACAAATAGTAAGAGAACTACGTTTGGAACCGTAGGAACGAATCGTACGCTTTGATCACCTTTGATTTCCATCAAAGGTGATCAAAGGTGTTTACCTGACAACTGCCTTGACATATGGTGAGCTACGTTTGCCTTGTGCATTTGGAGATGGGCCCATAGACGTAACTAGTAAAATAAAAGCCAAATTAGGGTGACGTTAGTACGCAAGAGAAAATGACCTTAGAGAACAGAACCCCACGTCCCATGATAACTATTTTCAGTCTAATAATAGCTTGCGCCCAAACTGTGAAGATTATTTGCATTCTCTCTCCTGTGACCGCACCGTCTCTATTCCACAGAGATCAGATATCATATATCATATCGCTCTCTCCATTGCTGGAGGTATTTTCCTTGCATGTGCAGAGAAGGTAAATCGCGTTTTGTGTGACGTACTGTGACAGGCTGTGAAAAATCAACAAACCTTCAAACACAAAATTTCGAGACGTTATTCAAAGGTCGGCCTTAAAATAACCACACTACCCCCACGCAGAGTGATACCCCCTCCCACCTTGTACGTCCGAGGGCTAAATAAGGTATACTACGAAAACGTTAGCAAATTCTCTGCGAGTCACCTAGTTGTATCGAGTTTTATTTAAGACATTCCAGAAGCTTAGGATCACAGAAAGGCTGGTACTAATGTAATAATGTAATGTAATGTAATTCACTTACTGCATATGATATCCAACGTTAATAGCGCGATGTCAGGCATAATGTTGAAAATACCATTGTTTACTTTATCCTGGTAAACCAAAAAAAAAAATAGATTATAATAAATAGACTCAGAAGGTGAATCACTGAAAGCTTATTGACTAAAGCAATAGTCTCATGCAATGCATCATTTTACAGTTGTGCGCTTAGTAACCTGGCTTTTGAGTTAACGGGAGGCTGGAGTTGACGTTGTTTAAACATAAACCTTAGTGCTTTTCATATGAAAACAAGAAACTGTACAATAGCTTGAACTCGTGGCGTCTTTAACCCATTGCAGTATTGATTCCCGAGTGTTTTGAGTGCTATTTTTTTTTTACGGAGAACCATAAAATTATGTTTAGAAAATAAGACTACACTACATTCATTACATTCAATAGCCGACTCTTGAAACCTCGATCGCTAAGCCGAAACAAAACTTTCACAGCAATAAGCGGCGGACACTATATCTAACGGTGCTATCCATCCATGAACGCCTTGCATTGTTTTGAAAACTTGGACCCTGTAATTCTTCTTCGCCTTCTCAAGATCAAGATTTTGCTGTCATCTTGAATTCAAGAGCGAGATCACGAAGTCGCGGGTCAACTAATCACACCAGTGTTTGACTAAAATATGCGTGCGTAAATTTGTAAGCACTAATGTAAGACACACACACACACACACAAAAAAAAAACAAGAAAATTCAGAGCCGAAAACATCGTCGACTACGCCATGAGTAATAATATTCCAACAAAAACTAGTTAGTGTAAGAACAACATGATTTACAGATGAAAAAACGGGAAAGTTTGTACCAAAGCATGGCCAACTTCATCGTTTTCTCAGTCATTGTTATAACCCTCGGACGGTTTTTCTCAGATATTTTTTCTCCGATATTTTGCAAAACCATTTAAGATAAGCACATGCCGTTTTCAGTAGCTGTTCATGTGTCCTTAAGACACATTTTCGGTAAAGTTAGGCGACTACCGGTTGCTATGGTAACGAAATATGACGTCATAAGTAACATGTCGTCAAGCCATTTTTGAATAAAATGCGTGTTTTTCACCTTTTTCAGTGAAAAAAACATATAAAATGCCATCAAAAGCATCAAAATGTTTTATTGCATGTTATTTTGCAACTGCTAGCAAACAATATTTGCAATTTCCACATTTTCCCGATAAATTTTAATTTTTAGTAAAATCCAAGATGGCGGCCGTCTTGGCGGCCATTTTGGATGACGACACGGAACCCAGCAGCGTTACAACCCATAATATTTACCTTATCTTGTAGAGCTCATCGCGGGCTATCTATTAGATGTAAAATATATTGCAACACTGCAAAAACCCAAGGGGGGGGGGGGATGGGTGCAACAACCCCCTTTGTACCACGGTGGGGGTATAAGTTTGCATGTGCGTCCGAGGGTTAAAGTATAATTCCCTATGATATTTCAGTTAACTTAAATCACTAATTATAACGTTACCTCCAAGCGCGACACTAAAATGGCGGCCTGTTCCTCGCACACCTGAATAAAGTCGTTCAGTATTCTGAAGTGAAATGCTGGCGTTATTAGCCTCCGTCGCTTTCTCCATTTGGCGCCATCGCTAAAAAAAAAAAAATTAAAAAAAATTAAAAACAGTGAGAGCAGAAAACATCTTAAGTTATGCTTCACATAAGAAATAGTAAACTTCATTGTTCTGCGGCATTGGCTCTTTCCCACATAGAATATCTTTGATTTCAAGAATAGAGAAGGGGCTGATGGTTCATAATTATATTTCATTATAAAAATACAGAAAATCCATTTGCGTCTAATAGATGGTTTTCACTCACATGACCTTCAGTCCTGTGGGATTCAAATGACAAAGGCCATGATGGCCATGTTGGTGTACATAACAAAAGAAGTTCATTAAAATTATTTTGTAGTTGTACACCAACATGGCCGCCGTGACGTAATGTGAAAACCATCTATATATTTTAGGAAATGACTTGTTCGTGCTTAATCAATCAAAATAGAAGAAGACAATAGCTACTAATTTTGCTTCTTTGATGAAGTTCCCCAAATACAATATCTTTTAGAAATTGCATGTTGTACTATTGGGTCTCAAATTACTTGAAACCTTAAAAAAAATAGACTTAATGCACCTTGAACCTCAACTTTTTAGCGGGTTTTTGAGTCTAGGCCAATGAGATCACTAGTTGTAACTACAATGAAAATAGTTCACATTCCATCGTGCATTGCCGTTCAGCGCTGGCATTTTAACAACCATTTTATAAGCGATTTGAGCATTTCGATTCAAGACATACATTGGCACTAATAATTGAGAAGATATTATTTGGGTCCCAATACTACTCAAATGCAAACCACTTGATTACCGTTTTTCACTTTTTTTTTTCCGGATCCACGGTTGTGGCGTGCAGGAAAGACAGAAACATTTCCGGTGAAGATTACAAGAAAAGACGGTAAAGTCAGAAAAAATATAGCGCTGCGACAGCCATGCAAGTCATTGCTCATGACGTTTATTGATTTAGTGGCTCCTAAAAGAGTCCTTAAGTCCTCTATGACTGCAATGTCTAACTTCACGATTAGACCTACAGGTATTTTCAATCTTTCTCTCAATGTTCTCTATTTTGCCAAGACCCATATCCAGTTGACTGGTGCGACTCGCATTTTGTCCTTATGCTATACTGAATAAACACAGGCAGAAAGTCGCCTCGTCTTACCACACCCCATGTAGCCACAAAGCCATTGTATACTCCATCTGTATGCTATATATGACGCAACTGTCAGAAACGAAGCACGCGACGCGCGAAGACATACAGGTCAAACCCATTCTGAAGTGATGCTACTTTTTCCGCCAAAAAAAAAGCATCAACTTCAATAAACCATTTAGCAGTTATACACACATTACCTGTCACGACTTTACTATATTTACCTATCATGGGCACCCAACTTTTCCAATTCTTGTTTTTCTTTAACCTAACGCTCTCTCGATCGCATTAACGAGATGGCTTTAAGAACCCTTTGATTTTTTCAAAAACGGATTGACCTCATGTATAACGTCATAACTCAGTTATGACAAAAAATCACAAATTTACTGTGTACAACACCGAAAAAAAAAAACAGCTCATGGGATCAAAGACAAAGATTTGATGAATGAAAACAAATTTCATAAAATGCAGCTTTTGTACCGTAAACCGTCATAGCCAACTATAGATAATATTATTGTTATAGCTGACCCGTATTGAAACCCATCAAGAGAAAATGAACCCTATAAAACAATGCTTCTCTTACCTTGTTAATAATCCTTGATAAAGCCACGAGGAATCCCAGGTGTAGTGAAAAATGATCATAGATGTGTGATTCAATGGAATAAATAATGTGAGTAAATATTTTACTCGATCTAAGTTAGTCCGCCAGTCCGTCAGTCGACCGTCGGTCCGTCGGTCCGTCAGTTCGTCAGTAAGTTAGCTTTTACGTCAATAAATTACGTTTTACGTCATGAATTTTCATGTATCTTTATTGTGATGGGTTAATAAAAAGGGCGCACGCGGCTCGTATAGACACATCCCAATATTTGGTTGCTTATTACATTATAAATGTTTTATATTATGTTGAGCGAGGAGCGAATTAGAGTATAACACTGATGATAACATCTGCTCACCTGTTCCAAGCCACGGGTGAAGAAGGTTATATTCTGGAGATTTGGTTATGTGTTTTGAGCTGTTTAGCAAAATCTGAAACAACAATACATGCTTACGTGATACTTTATATTGCTTTTTACGCCACAGGATTTAAAAATCATTTAAAGCAGTTGCTAGAATTTCAATATATTGAAAGGCTTAGGAGAATAACAGAAAATAAATAATGATCTTCCTTTGTTTTATTCCCCTAAGCCTCGGGGCCAAGTAAGAATTTTAATGTATCGAAATGGGCCTATTAGTTTGCTGGGCACAAATACAAGCCAATTACAGTCACAATACTTAGCGCGCTCCGCTTATTATTTGGGAATGACTTTCATTAATCGGGAACGGATTGCATTATTGAAATCAAAATTCAGGTTTTAAATTGATTATTGGAATCTTCCAACGGTAGACTCGTTCGAAATAATGTTGATTGGTTTATTTACTGACATCAGGTTAAAGTTCACAGGCGAAATACGCAACCTGAATATGGCTGCTGTTGGTTTCAGAGAGTTCAGTCGCTTGGACTTCATAGGAAATTTTCTACATTTTCGGTGAAAATTTCTCTCTTAGTACCAGCACACGAGCATTTTAAGAATTCTTCTTCGGAGTTTTGTAAATACAGAACTTCTTTACGGCAAAATCAATACTCATCAAAGAACTTTGTAAAGCGAACAGAAATAGGTCAGAACCGGTCAGAAAGCCGTCAACTGTTACCTGCTTTGTACGTGAACATTCGCCTGATGTCAATAACAAACAGTCAGCATTCGTTATTCGAATGAGGCTACCGTTGGAAGATTCCAATAATCAATTAAAAACCTGAATTTTGATTTCAATAAAGCCCGGTTTCCATATGATCGCTACGATCGCTACGATCGCTGCGATCGTTGCGATCGCTGAAAAAAATAGTTCAGCGATCGCAGCGATTGATGGTTTCCATATGATCGCTGCAATCGCTACGATCGCTGAGAAAGTGAATGAAGATCGACGGGACCTGGGTCTGACAATATCGTTTCGCCTCATTCTTGAAATTCAACATAGCGGCTGTGAATTGTTTTTAAAATTTGTTATAAAGACAGTCGTATCTTTGCACTTCTTCCATAAAAAGGGCCAAATCGCACCCTTTGAGTGAGCGGACGCAGTGCATCATGGTATTTTTGCCGTCAGACAGACAGACAGACAGACACCTTTATTTAAAAATAAAATTCTATGTTCTCCCAGGGTAGTCCCTTCAGAGGGTTAAAAAAAACCCACTGCTATCAATGGGAGCCCTGGGAGAAACATAATTAACTAAATTTAAATGTACAAATAATGAAGAAAAAAAATATCTATATAAAAAATATGAATATTAATATATATATATATATATATATATATATATATATATATATATATATATATATATTATATAAAAAGTTAATGCGATTAAAATTAGGCTATTTACAGTTAAAAATATTAAAAATGAGGCTTCGATCGCTGGAGAGTAATTACCATATGATCGCTACGATCGCTGAGATAGAATCACAGCGATCGCTGCGATCGCCGGAGAGTGGTTTCCATATGATCGCTACGATCGCTGAACTTTTTTTTCAGCGATCGCAGCGATCGTAGCGATCATATGGAAACCGGGTTTAATGCAATCCGTTCCCGATTAATGAAAGTCATTCCAAAATAATAAGCGGAACGCGCTGAGTATTTTGACTGTTAAAAAAATCACAGAACTGACTGAGCCTCTGCCGATGTGCAAATGACTACCGTTAGAATTGGCGCGGTATCTTTTAGGGCATCGATCCAAAAATGAATGACGGAATATGCCAAGTGTTGTTTAAAATTGGTATCGTTTAGGCAACCTCGTTCCCAGTGCTGCTCTTGGTTGTGAAAATGAATTTAGGCTACACCCACAAAACGAGTTTCTGGAGCCATTTAGGGTTTTTCAAAAATTACCGGCGATAGCCCCGTCATTTTCATATCAGAGAGTTATCCTCTCTTTCCCACCCCGCCCCTCCCCTTCTCTCTCTCTCTCCCCCCCCCCCCCCCCCTCGGGTGCGCAATGCTGCATACAACGCCGTCATCATCATCATCATCATCATCATCATCATCATCATCATCATCATCATCATCATCATCTTTATTTAAAAAACACGGTAAATACATCAGGCATTAACAACTTAATAAGGCCTACTCTGGGACCCAAAGTCGCCTAAAGTCGCCCAAAGTCGCCTAAAGTCGCCTAAAGTCGCCTAAAGTCGCCTTAAGTCGCCCTAAGTCGCCTTAAGTCGCTTAATTCCTAACAACCTTAATTAACCCAATATGATAAACTTTGCTATTTCTGGACCTACTTTGTAACAAAAATCCTCCGATGTGTCCTTATGGTGTTGTTCCAAACCTTCCATTACAATAGGGACTTTCAGATCAGAGTACAAGTACAAGATTGACTATGACTGACTTTCGAATTTCAAACCAGTCATATTCTCAGAACCCTCGCTTCTCTCTGGTGTCGCCCAGTAGAGAAGGAGGCTCTAGAAACAAGATTGGTTTTTACATTTGATAATCTAAAGCATAAGCACTACTCACACTCTATCTCATACTCTGATCTGCATGTCCCTAATATGAAAAGTACTACAGGTGGCAAATCTATATTAAGCATACAGGAAGTTGCCCCCTACCACCCCCCCCCCCCCCCATTCTCTTTTCTACGAAACAATTTCCCCCATTGATCCCACCCACTCACCACCCTCTTAACCCCCAACAGTTACAAGTAATAGCATCAAATTCCTCTGCACAAAACAAACGTATTTAATATTATTAGGCATACAGATCACAAGAATAAAAGATGTAATCACTAAACGTCTTTTAGCAACTACTTTATGGCGTTACACTCAGAAATAAATGTACGCCAGTGAGTCCAGTTTTAAAATACATCTAGGTTTTTGGTGAGCTTAAAACTTACATTCTGCAAGTTACATGACTGCAAGCTCAAAAGTGTAACGCTATAAAGGTGCTTTTATATGTATTGAGTAAATCGTACGCTTACCCATCACAGACAGGTAAAGACAAAGTGACCATCTCGTCTAGTTCGTCTACCAACAACTTCTAGACATTTCATAGCATCCTCAGATATAAGCTTATTAAAGTCAAAGACCACACATCCAGCCAAATCGATACAGATTAATTGAAGTTAGAGAGCCAAGCAAGTACAAAATTCCCTGTTGTTCTTGCAAGACAAGACTCTTCTTGTAAAACGCCTTATTACTTTGAAATTGTTCCGCTGTTGGCAGAAAAGCTAGAAAACGAGACTCACCATTCGAAGCAAGATGGCTGCCAAGGGTCCAAGAAACTGTTTTGATCATGTGACTTGAAAGTTAATCACATCGCGTGATCTAGAAACACGCTGGTCTGGCTAAAGTCACGCAATATTCAAGCTAAATTGTCTCATAATATCACTGCCAGATACCGCGGTATCCACTGTCACCACTGACTGGCTATCAGATTGTATTTCGGCAAGAAACCTCGTATCAACTACAGAATTCCAGGTAAGTTTACTGAGAGAACTTTTTCGATGCGATCAAACGGAAACGACCCGGGCCGGACTGTGGCACATGTTGAAAAGTTGGACGAAACCTGGTAACAAGTTTACGAAAGGGATTATGGATCAAAAGGAAAATGGCGGACGTACTCTGACTTTCTTTTAGGGATGTACCGAAATATTAGTGAGAGCTTTCAGAGCCAACATACCGCAAACAACCCAAATGATTCTCAATCGCGGATAAAACGCTCCCCATTGCAAATTGCAAGTGCTTCGGATGAGCCGGTGTGTAAGCCTCCAGCAAGAATGTGCTTCAATTTATGATAAGGTGGCATATCCAAGTTTCCAGCAGCTCAGACTACTGTAAGAGAAGCACAAAAGCCACAAGCTTACGGAACAAAAAAATGGGTGGGAGTGTTTTGCCTTTTGAAGACCGGAGAGGAGCAAATTGGTTGGGTGCCAGGAAAGGATCAAAGGCTTTTGCAAGGAAGGCATGCCTGTTACCAAAGTTTCGAGCCAAGATAGATAGGGCAACTTGAGTTACTGTCGGTGATGCATTCACACTGTATTCACTAAGGTAGTTATCTTTATAATTTGTGACATTGATAATTAATGGTTGGTATTGTTTTATTTTTATTTTAGTCTGAATGGAAAACAATCCTTTCAGACTTTTTTTCAGAAGTATTTTTGTAAGTAAATTTAGGTTGTTAATTAACTTTGTAACTATGGCAATAATGTATTTCCTCAAAATAAAGACAGCCCATGATGGCATCTGAAGAAAATTGGCAATAATATAATTATAAAACATTCTTAAAATAATCTCATTGGAATACAGCAATTGTTGCTTTTGAGAGACGTATATGATATTTTGAGGAAATAAAGTATTATTAAATACAGTTTGTGGCATCTCACTCCCATTTGATGCATCCACTGTGCATTCCGAATTTAAATTTGGTTAATGGTAGAGGCAGAAAAATATTAGTTTGCTTGCCAAGGCTGTTGCCTAACCAGAGCCCTATACCCTGAAATGCCAAAGGAATCACTCTGGGCCCCTAAATTTCTTGTTGTGACACTTACTATTTCATAGTTTTTGCTTAATTCCTTAGCTTTTGACCCTGTGACCAATGTGGCAACAACCTTGCTTGCTAGCTGGTGTTTAGGTCATTGTTGAATGTTTATTGTTAATGTATTGACTTCAGTGTGCAGGTCCATACCCACATCATGGGAGGTTATTAGAAATTCCTAGGGGGAGGGGGCAGAGGAGGGTCTTAAAAGCCACTAAACTGGAATTTGCAGAAGAGTTGGGGGGGGGGGGAGACGGCAGGGGGGGGTTTGGTGGAGCATTCAAACCAAAAACCTTCCATGGGGATAGTATGGATATTTTCTGAAACAATGCAGTATGGTGTACCATGATGATTCCCATTTTAGAAAAATGCCCATATATACCACAACTGTACTTGGTTTCACCTTGGCATCTCTACTTAAATCACTGAAGGTCACCTGAAGGTCACCTAAAATTGCCTAAAGTCGCCCAAAATCGCCCAAAGTCGCCTAAAGTCGCCCAAAATCGCCTTAAATCGCCCAAAATCACCTTAAATTTTGGAGAAAATATGCTTAAATCGCCTAAAGTCGCCTAAAGTCGCCTTAAGTCGCCTTAAGTCGCCCAAAGTTACGGCGACTTTGGGTCCCAGAGTAGGCCTTTAATATAAACTACAACTTAATAAAAAAACTATGTATTTAAATTAATCTTCTATAGTTAAAAAATATAACTAACTATTAAAGAAAAGTAAACTAAAATAAAGCCTGTTTTACATGAATGCCGTGTCGGAATTAATTAAAAATCGTCGGAAATTAGTCAGAGATGTTGCCTGCCTAGCAGCTGAGGGTAGACTGTTCCAGAGGACTGCACCACTATAGGCAAAGCTATTTTTGTAATAATTAGTACGTGGCAATGGCATATTACAAGCTTATTATCAGAATCCCGCAAATTGTAAGAAATAATCACATCACTCAGCTGAATAAATTTAGAGGACAAATAATTCGGTGCGAGGTCGTTTAAGGACTTATAGACCATCTCAGCCGTCTGACTTTATTAACGCTTCCTGCAACGCTCCAAAGTTGTGAAAACAATTCGACAAAAAAAGGGGTTTATTAACTAAAGGAATATCTTACCTCGGCTAAGTCCGGTTTATAAATGAGCACCAGTGGATACATCGGGCCAAGCCACAAACACATAATCCCCTCGCGGTTATATTCTTTCATCCAATCCAGGAGTTGTTGAACGACAACTGCGATAACGTTCAAGATAATGAATTATTAATAATCCTCATAAATATCGGACGTACAAGCGAACGCATACCCCAACCATGGTTAAAGAGGTGGGGGGAGGTGGTTGCAAACCACGCCTGTGCTATTTCAATGTTTCCCAGGGATAAACGAACAGCTATACTTAAATGTAGTACTATTTGGAGAGATAAACAACTGCTATTTTTTTTTTTTTGGTTACGGAAAGTTTATCTGGGGCAATTATATAAAATACGTGTACTTTGTAATCAATAGTCGATAAATTTGCCTGTTGTTACATCTCAATTTCATGCATTTTCTTTATTTTTATCAATTGCACACTTGGGTTACTTGGTGATAAAATAGAATAAGTACTAAGGGGTAAACCATTAGATTTCTAAGGAGGTGATGGGCGGCGGGGGTGGGGGGGGGGGATGGGGGGGGTGGGGGTATGGCGGGGGGTGGTTGGGGGTTCTTGCAGGCAAACTATATGCGCAAGCCTTATGGACTGGTCGGCGGAATTACCAAGGAAAGTTTACAGCTGACAGATGGAGTAAAAATGTTATTAGTCCCTCTCCGCTATAGCTCGTTGCTACAGTAACTCGTTGAAAGCTTCGCGTATTCACGCGTTAAAAATTATTTGCTACAGTTTTGCTTTACCGTGTTCCCGTGATATTATTTTGTTATTTTACTTATTTGCTGTATGTTACGAACCAGGTTACGAGTCTGCGGACGGTCACATATCAAAGACTATCAAGGAACACTATAAGATTGAACTGAATAATATGACGATACTGTACTGTAAATTATTTATCTTTTTTAATATCAAAAGTTGTCAATTTTTGGACTCTTTTTAACCTGTTTTCATGACAAGAGTGATTTTTTCGCGACTTTAAAATTTTCTCTAACGAATCAGTGCGTTCTCAAAAGCGCTGCGTACAATAACTAAAAATAGATAGACCCCAACTTGACACAGATGAAGTTTGCTAGTGCTGTCAGCTCAAAGGCTTTGTATGAGCGAGATGTGTTTTGGAAATAAAAGCAGCAAACGTGATCTGGACGTTTTTTGAGCTTCAAATATAATAAATAAAAGGCAATTTTACATTAGGGAGTGAAAAACTGATTCAAGAAATGTAGATTTGGTCTTAAAGTGTCTATGAAATGTAATTTTTTCTTCGTTTTTCTGTAGTTTATTATGTCCAAAGAACAAAAATAATAATTATTTCCCGAGGAAAGGAAGGGAAATCGTTTTTTTTAACCGCCCAAAGACGCTGCACTTCGTTTGAAAAGTGGCTCCAATTTTTTGGACTTCAATTTAGATTATTGAACGTGAAAGGTATACTTTTCAGTAGCTCAGCGTCTCATTGGCTTGCCAGTTGAGTTGGAAGCTGAGTGATTGAACGCAGAGGCTTTATTATTATTATTATTATTATTATTATTATTATATTATTATTATTATTATTATGGTTGCGTTCGACGTTAAAAGAACGCAACCATAAACTTGACGCAGAGCAGAAAAAAACTCGATTTTTGGACGAACAAGGTACCGAAAACACGTCATACAATTCTTGACGCGATTCTTGACGCGCGAAGCCTGGGCACGAAAACACGCAAGCGCACGCTAGCGCACGCACTTTATAGAGTCCTTAAGTCCTTAGGGCAAAATTAGAAGGGTTTGTATGGAGTCATCAGAGCATAACGTTGCCAAATTTCACTGGGATGCTGACTTTTGGCAAGCGGGCGTTTTTCGTCTTGCCCTTTCCGAATATCGATTTTTTTCCTGCTCTGCGTCAAGTTTATGATTGCCAAAAATCAGTATCTAATTTTGCCTTGGTTCATTACATAATTTCACAAAATTAGTTTTTGTAACGTCATCACTTAAGTTCTCTAATCCGTGATTACTCCTAGTTATTATTATTATTATTATTATTATTATTATTATTATTATTATTTTTCAATCGATATGTTTATAAATATATTTTAATTACGTATAGTTAATATTTTGTATTTGTTTTACTTCATTAGTTTTTTAAATTATTTATTTTTGAATATCTATTTGCTTGAACTTGTCAAACGTTTTGAAATGAAAATTTATAGAATGAACTTTATAGCTTTTTCCTGCAAGTGTACATAAGATTGACGTTAAGGCTTAATCGATTTTTAAGAAATTTGTTAATAAAGTATTTTTATTATTTTTATTATTATTATTATTATTATTATTATTTTTTATTATCAGTTATTTCTATTTTTATCTTTTGTAATTAAGATATTTTTAAATTGTGAATAAAGTTGTTATTTTATTATTATTATTTTTGTTATTATTATTATTATTATTATTATTATTATTATTATTTTGTGGCTTTGAAACTAGCGTTTATCGATCGCGAATGATATATTTGGTACCATTCATGTTCATTGACATGCAAATAAGTGGCCGGGTATTCTACAGTTTAGCCTATTCTCTATTTTCGAATTTCCCATAATGCACTTTGCTTGCCCCCAAATTTTGCATAAACTATTGTTTTGAAATGCTCTTGGGAATATGCAGTCCTCCCAAGAGCATTTACAAACAATAGTTTATGCAAAATTTGGGGGGCAAACACAAACAAAGTGTATTATGGGCAATTCGAAAATTGAGAAATTGTAGCGACTCGGCCCGTCTCCTCTGCCGATTCTGAAGTTCATTGATCGTGCTTGGAGGTTATGAGCTTATTTTATCGGCTTGGCAGTTCGCCAGTCTACTTAAACATCTCTATTCAATTCTCTATTTTCCAATTGCCCATAATACACTTTGTTTGCCCCCAAAATTTTGCATAAACTATTTGCAAAATTTGGGGGGCAAACAAAGTGTATAATGAGCAACTCGAAAACAGAGAATGCGAAGGATATTCATCTTAGCTCCTTGGGGGCGTGCTAGTTCAAAGTTTCTAAATAGACAAATTCGGCTAACGCATTGTTGTACCCAATTCAAACCTTTTGGGATTAGAACTCTTTGTTCGTCATATTTCCATATCAATGAAGCATTGACATGGAAATTATATGGAAATGTTGTGAACAAAGAAACTTATTCCCAGAAGGTTTGAATTGGGTACAACAATGCGTTAGCCAAATTTGTCTATAGAGTGTTTTCACGTGATGTCACGGCGGCCATATTGGTGTCCCAAAACAATGAAATGGCGGCCATGCTGGTGTCCCAAACGAATCCTATGGGACTTTAGCTCTATTCTTATTCAAACATTTGCTATTGTTTTAGCACTCCAATATGGCCGCCTGTCACGTGAGTGAAAACACTCTATTATGCTGATATGTTATGCATTTCCGAGGTGGTATTTTTCAGGCGGTTTTAGCGGCAAGGCACCTTGATAGCGAATTCAAAAATATTTGAACTCAAGTATGTACATAATCATGAACATGATCAACTAACGCTTCTTAGTTCATTGTCTTGCCAGCGAGTTGAAAGTTACTGGGAATTTTAACCACTTTTGGCGGCTTGTAAGCGAGTTCAAAGCATTGTATTGTAGTGTCTACATTTATCTGTCTGATTTATATTTCATTGTATAAAAATTGATCCCTGTCAGAATTACAATGGAAAGACAACAAAGGTAGAAACAAAGGAAAAAGTCACAGGTTTTTATACCGAGGTAAACTCCTGGAGAGCCAGTAAGGCCTACAAAAATATACTGACTTGATCGACCCTGACTGGCGAGTAATATAAACGTTCTATACGCCTATATATACGGTATTCTGAATTATAAAATTCAGAGTGGAGCGACGCAAGTGTTCACTGACAGGCTTTTATGCTTTAGTTCTACGGAACATGTATCAAAACTATATACAGCTATTTCAATAACGTCGTCGGATGAAATCTCAAAGCTACAAGCCAAGATAGTTGGGAGCGGTGCAAAAGAAACGTTCTTCCTGCTCGTCGCATCGCTCATTCGTGCCGTTTCTTTTCGTTTCGCCACTCGCCCCTGCATGCCTGGAACAGGCGCTCGGTTTACTCGTTCGGTCTTGCATTTTTGGCTTTCAGCATTGAGCTATGAGCTTTCACCGGACAACGTTAATTGAAATACCTGTACATGTGGAGAAATTATGGACACGCAGGTGCACTAGATAGGCGATTAAGATTGCGTAATGCAATAAAAGTGGCCGACTCCGTAAGAGACGTTGTATGGGAGAAAACATATAATTCATCCTCACCTCTCAATCCTTTGAAGATTGAATAAAGTTGCATCTTACTCCGTTCCGATGTTCAGTTACCTTGATTTTGTTATAAAAATTAGAACACCAAACAATATAATGGTCACGGTTTTACGCCAAACGTAAAGACGTTCCAAATGCAATAATGGCTCACATGTTGTCTCTAATGTCACATAGATGAGGTCATTTTCTGTCCGATTTCCAGCGATGTTTCAAGACATATCCACAAAGTTTTATCTGCTTTCCCCTCTCAAATCGATGTTCTTTGCGGCACAACTAACGATATTTCGTAAAGACAAATATCCGCCACGGTTTGTTTTGAGACTTAATCTCGCTTGTATTTGCGTAGGTTCCGCCGCCTGAAAGCGTGACGCGAAGTAGAAAATCCGGTGAAGGAAGGTTTACCTCGAAGGTCTTGTCGTTGTTATTGACCGCCATATTTCTTTTCAAATAGGCTTTGCAGCCGCTACTTTTAGTTCCCAGGCTTGAAGCTCTCAATTATTGCAACCGAGTTAACCTGGGCCTTTAAAACCGCGAAATACAAAAATTGTGTGAGTTTTAGGAGAAATACTACCCTGGGTGCCAGAGGTTTTTATTTTTTTGTGAAAACGGCGAATTTGAGCGGCGAAGCCGCGACAACGAGGCGCAACGCGCCGAGAAAAAATAAAAACCTCTGGGCACTCGAGTACACAACCTCATTTCCATGCGATTTGTGGATCGGATATCTCACCAAACCGGTTTTAAACCTTGGGGACCAAAGCGTGTCTGTTTGTTTACATTAAATCTAACAGCTGACATGTTTAAAACGCGGTCGAGACAAAAATATTAAATAAAAAAAGATACATCGATGACATTTTTTCACTGTAGAGTGTCGAGAAAAAGGAGATAGAAGATTTTATTGTCCTTGCAAACAAACATTAATCTCAGACAAAGAAGTAAACTTTCTGGATACAACCGTTTTCAAAGGCCATGAAAGGCGAGAGATTTGACACACAAAGAATCCTTGATATCCGCACGCAATTAATCCAGTACACCTATTTCTCTTCCTGTCACCTACCGGTGGTCAGCGAAATCGTTCAGCGAGAATACCTGCAACTCCAAAGCACGCCTCCGTGCTAGAGATCGCTAGAGATAAAAATTTTCCTCGTTCAAACAAAACTCTAAAGGTCACACTCCACGATAACACGAATTAATAAGTCGTGTCTGGCCTGTCAATACCTCTTTTCAAGACGTCCTTGCGCTGAATAAATTAGTTCTCTGATATTTTGAAAATTTGGATACTAAAGAGTAATCCACAGCGTTTCTTAAAGATCGCAAAAAGCCGCGATCTCTATCTACGTCCGCCATTGTTGTTTGTGTGGCTTCACTTTGGGAAACCGGTTTTTCACGCGCCCATTGCGAATTGTTTCGGTCCAGCCAATCAAAGTTGCTGTTGCATCGTTAACTCCCGGTAGAGTCTGGAAACAAGTAGGAGTAACCAATCAGCGACCTAGTTCAGATTCTGAACTGGATCCTCGCATGGAAATGAGGTTGTATATTCGAGTGACCAGAGGTCCGTCTCGCGAGCTTCTTCTAACCGTTTATGCGGTTAATTTCACTCATGATATTCAGAGAACGGACCTCTGGATCCAGGGTGGAGAAATACCAGCGGTGCATTTTGAAAAATACAGGAGAAATTAATTCATCAAGTTTGGCATGCAGTCGTGTACAGTTCAACTTTGCCGGCTAATGTTTGACACACAAGCTTTCTCTCGTTTCACATTTTTATTCGAAAACGCCATTCAAAGGCTACAACTGAACAACAGACCGTAAGCTAAAGCTATTGTTTAGCGTATGTAACGCATGTCAACACAAGCAACTGCCCGTGAATCGAACTTACAAATCGTCCATTCCGGCTAGTTATGATCCTCTCCACACTAAAAAATCTTCCACCATATATTGTTTTACATCTTCGCTTCCTTTCCTGTGAAAAGTCGGTCGTGGAATGGCTATTTAGATCTCGAAATAATCCCGCCGAGTGCTTACTTCTTTTACTTTTGGCCGCCATATTGAGTATAAATAGCTTTTGCAATGACTTCATAATATCAATCCAGCCAATGGCGAGCGAGACTATTCCTGTTTTGATTGGCAGGTTACTGAAGCGCAAAAAATAAACTCCGCCCGCCGATGTCCACAATTTCTCCACATGTATACAAATGAGTAAGACTACTAGTAACAATACATCGTTGAATCATTGCGTGTTCGATCAGATCAATTGGCTCAGAATTACAATGTTATGGGATTTGAAAGAAAATTCATTAAATTTAACATTGTGCGAAACACGCAACCTTGAACTTATTTATTTGTTTCGATAACTTGATGACCAGAGGGCAATTGCTTTTTGTCTCTTTGAAATCAAAGTAATATTGCTAGCTATCGCAGTGATGCGTAACATCAACTTACGCTATTCCCGGTACAATTTAAAATTTTATATTGCGAGTTGCTCCTAGCAAATTGTCAATCAAAACACCACTATTGCGTAACAATGTTGCAAAGTGGCGCGGAAACGATCATCCGGATTGAATGTAAGCGAGCGTATTCGTCATTGGAATATCACTTCAATTTTAGAAGAATCAATGTTCAATAAATATTGGACGTTACATTTTTTCAGTATAGCGAACAAACTACGTAAAAACTAGACACGGGCTAAAGGTCAACTTTCAGAATGTCGTCAGTGGATCTAATCTGTTCGCAAAGCAGTTAGTGTAAAACGCAGACTGCAGACCGGGGTAAAATGCAGACTGAGGGTAAAATAAAATATTAATAACCCTAACCCTAACCCTAACCCTACCCCTAACCCTAACCCTAGTCTGCAGTCTGCATTTTACCCTCAGTCTGCATTTTACCCCCGGTCTGCAGTCTGCGTTTTACACTGACCGGTTCGCCAAGTGAAAATATATCCTTGCGTTTTTCTACTAAACGGAATATGTAGATCTTAAATATCACACATTATATTGCAGATTACTATTTTAAATGATATGGAGCCGTCTAAAAAAAAACAATAAAAATACCCGGTTGTGTACAAGAACAGCGATAAAAATAACTAAGGCCCAGTTCAAACGTCGAACTTCACATGTGCCGAACCTAATGCAAATGAGCAAAATCTATTGTTCTTGCTAATTTGCATTAGGTTCGGCACATGTGAATTTCGACGTTTGAACTGGGCCTAATTTGTTGTAAACGAATATAAACAACAATAAACGGCTTAAAGATGTTTCGCATTATTAGAGTCTCTTATTGCAAAATTAAAACGGAGCTGCAGACTTGAAACGGATTTTAATACGCGTTTTACGGCATATCTACGTTAAAATAATGACATTTTACCCTGCTAGTTATCGTAGGTTTTCGTCGCCCAGCAGTCAGACGGCTCGAGTGCAAATCTCGCCGTGAACCTTTTTTGCGTTCTTCAGAAGTCATTACGTTTAATTTTATAAAAATATCGAACCGTGTCAGTATAAAAGCATATTAAGCTAACCGCAATATCGCGTTACGCGTTTTGGCTCATAGAAGCCTTTGATTAAAAATGAGCTAAAATGGGTAATACCGCTGTTTTACACTGAGTTCCTTATCAAGATCATATAATGTTCCCAGTTTTCGGTAACGCAATTGACATTTTGAACAGAGATAACAAGAAAGCTCATTAAATTTAACATTGATGACAGATACAAGACATTGATAAAATATCAAATGAAGCAAGGGCCACTTGGACAAACAGCACGGCGAAGTGAAGCCGGATCCTGGTGTAGATCAGGATCAGCAGTATTGAATAAAACTTAAAACTTAAAATGCAAGGCTGATCGATGAATTGATGAAATATGCCTGTTGATTCGAACCAAAGGATTCACAGCGCGTTATATAATCACCCTCAATTAAAGAACCCGACTTTAAATGTCGGCTTGGTCCTAAAATCGGGGACCGGCTTGTTATGTTTTCTCTATAAATTAAAGTTAATGCAAAATTCGCATTTATCTCAAGTTTACTTACCATCGGCTTCTCTTGTCAACTGTAAAGCATTGCCGAACAGAAAGCTAGGTTTTCGTCCAGGTAGCAGTTTTAATGCAGCTAAAGAGCGATGCTTAGTAATGAACGAAACAACTGCAAACACCAAGACTGACAGAAATATCAATGACACCGCAGCCATTGCAACGATAAACAACATTTTGCCTGTTCGCAACTGTTGAAATAACAAATCGACGTTTTGAATTGCTGTGTTTTTAGGGCTTTAACTCCGATAAATGGAGCATCGATTTGAAGAGTACCGAGTGGACTGATATGCTTTGTTTACTGTACGAGTGCGATCAGCAAGAATACAACCGCAGAAATAATAATCATAATAATAATAATAATAATAATAATGATAATAATAGTAATGATAATAAATATTTCTATGGTGCAAATTAACATGTAGATATGATCTACAGCCTATTGTAACACAAATGTCTCTGACTTTCTCACGCATTTTGGTTTACGTCTGAAGTTGGTTACGTAATATGATGCTAAGTTTCCACGTGCACGTCCACGTGCGTATGGCCCCGTCCACACGTATCCGGATATTTTTTAATCCGCAACATTTTTGTTACTGATTGGCCTTCAAACCACACTTATCCGGCGAATTCGGCTCACGAATCTGCAACTTTTTGAATTCGCTCTCCAGAGTGGAAATTTTTGAATACGCTACAGTTGTACGAGCACGGCATCGTGTGGACGGTCAAATCCGGAAATTTTTGAATACGCTGACGTAACAGTATCAGATCCAGTCTTTAACCGCGCGAATATTTGACATGGCCGACCGAAATGTTGTCCCTTCACTTCTACATGGACTTATTTCTAGTCTAATAACGTGTTTACAGTTGAACTTTGATTTGAACTTGGTCTTTGCGTATGCTTTTTTTACAACATTTAAAGATGATCCCTGGCTGCTTGAGCGAATCCGGATACGTGTGGACGGGTAAATACGATTCGAATACGCTAAGTGTGGACGCGAATATTTTCTACTCCGCAATAAAAAAGTTGCGGATTCAAAAAATATCCGGATACGAGTGGACGGGGCTTTAAAGATACCGCTACATAGGCCCCGTTAGAATTATCGCGGTACCTTTTAGGGTATGAGCAGAAAAAATATGACAGAATATGACATGTGTTGTTTTCGAATTGGTACCTCTCAGGGGTAAAAATAGCCTAGGTACTTGGTGTATCCCTGATCATAATGTATGGTACTTCATGTATCCCTTATTGTAATGTATTTAGATATATTGCAGTGTAAATTAGGGTCGGATTACAGTAGCTAGGGTTAAAGCACTGATTTTAGTATTTAGGTTTAAGCACTGATTCCAGTATTTCACTTTTTCGAAAGGGTTAGTTCTTATATATGGTCTGGGCTAGCAGCATATTATCTTATATCCCTTAAAAATTACAGTTTCCGGCAGCTAGTCCTCGCTAGTGTAGTGGATAGCAGTGCATGGAGTAGATCATACGGCCCGGGTTCGATTCCACATTTTGCTGTTTTTATCTTCTTTTTCTACTGAAATAAAAACTAAGTGTTTAAATACAAAATAATAAGGGATACACCAAGTACATACCAAAAATAGGCTCGACTACCAGCCGCTGTTCGGGAAACGAGCCCGCGCTCCTCTCCCGAAAAGACGGCTGGACGCGTGAACTTGTTATTGTTAATTTCCTCCAATCAGAAGCTTGCCTGCTTAAATCGAGCAGGCGAATAAATTATTTTTCTAGAGCATAATTTCAAAATGACGGATGAAGGAGTTGTTTGATTTGACGTGTGATCGTGCTGTAGAGAGATTTAAACCTGAAAATCTCAACGTTTTACAACGGAGAGCGCTGGAAAGCTGGTTGACCTTGACGATTTGTTCGTTATTCCTTATTCATCCAATCCGCACCAATGATTTTGGATATTGTGCAAGAGACGAGTTTTAAGTCCATTGCTGTCGTTATTTCACCCTTGACTTCGCTAATGGAAGATCAATTAAAATTCCTAAAATCAATAGGCATTGTTGCCGAGTTTATTGGCGAAGATCAAAAGGACGAGGAGGCGAAAAAATCCGTTGAAAGGGGAGACTGCGAGATCGTCTTTGGATCACCGGAGTCATTTTTGTGTTGTAATAGATGGAGGAAGATGTTCAGTGTCGAGTGAAGTCTATGAAGAGAGATTGTGCCTCATTATATAATTAATAGGCCTTATCACGGTTTTTCTAAAATTTTATATGGGCCTGATAGCAACAATCCATCGACACTGCTGGGAAAAGCATCTCAAAATTAGTAAAATGGCCGAGTTTAAAAGCGATATCTTTTAAAATAGTGGAGATATAGGTCCGCAAAGTCGGCAAATTTCACAGACGTTTGTATCGGACGATATCGCTTTTAAACTCGGCCATTTTACTAATTTTGAGATGCTTTTCCCAGCAGTGTCGATGGATTTTTGCTATCAGGCCCATATAAAATTTTGGAAAAACCGTGATAAGGCCTATTGCTGTGGATGAAGCTCGCTGTATTTCACACTCATATACATATAGAGTGACATATTGACAAGATCTGGCGCTACATCACTTGTGTTTGACATATCCGGTGATCAGTAGCGATGTATAAATTAAATTTTTGAATTTACGTCACAGACACAATCGGTGGCCCACGCGTCCAGCCGTTCTTAAAAAATAATTCAATCTTAAAAATAATTTTGAGCCACACAATTTTGGCTTTTAGTTATAACGGTCGCTTGTGGGTCAAGAGTAAATTTACAGACGCCGTGCATACGCCGTGTGTCGGTTTTATCTTGCGTTCGCTCAAGCATTATTTATTTAGTGGAAGCCGTGTGTTGGCTTCAGCTAAAACGGTCGCTTGTGTGTCAAGCGTAAATTGTCAGACGCTGTGTGTCGTTTTTATCTCACGTTTGCTTGTGTGTCAAGCGTTAATATTTGGTAAACGCCGTGTGACGCCTTCAATCAATCAGTCTTTATTAAACAAATATATTTTATTTTCAAAATTGTAGGCACCCTCAGGTAGCATCAAGCTAATCGAGGCGGGTGCTTTTATAAATAAATAAACAAATAAATAAATAAATAAATAAATAAATAAGAAATCACATTACAAATAAAATACAGAGATAAATAAATTGGTAGATAAATAAACTGAGTCTTACAAGATTTTGAGTGATACATTTTACAAGTCGGATAATTATTTTCACACATCAGAATTAAATAAAACAAAGGAGAATATCACGAAATCATGTCTATTATTGTGGGCACGTCAATATACGAATCAGCATTTAAATCAAGTGTTTTGAGGAGTAATTTTCGTAGATTATTATTTGGTAAACGCCGTGTGACGCCTTCAATCAATCAATCTTTATTAAACAAATATATTATTTTCAAAATTGTAGGCACCCACAGGTAGCATCAAGCTAATCGAGGCGGGTGCTTTTATAAATAAATAAATAAATAAATAAATAAATAAATAAGAAATCTTATTACAAATAAAATACGGAGATAAATAAATTGGTAGATAAATAAATAAACTGAGTCTTGCAAGATTTTGAGTGACACATTTAACAAGTCGGATAATTATTTTCACACATCAAAACAAAATAAAACAAAGGAGAATATCAAGAAATCATGTCTATTATTGTGGGCACTTCAATATACGAATCAGCATTATCAAGTGTTTTGAGGAGTAATTTTCGTAGATTATTTCTGAACGCATTTTTGGGAGTCTTTGCAAGTCGTTCGGCAGCGCATCCCAGACCTTTGCGCCTACCATCGAAAAGGACTTTCCTTGAATTTCCAATTTTGCACCGTTAATGTAGAAGTTATTGGAAGCTGAAGATCTGGTGTTATTACCTAACAACTTTGGCTTACACATTCGCTCCTGGATCGAGCACAGTTGCCACACGACGAGTGGGGGGGGGGGGGGGGGGGTTGAGGGGGGTCACAAAGTGCCCGCGCTAACTTTCAACATTCATAACTCTCTTACTTTGTATTCAAATGCCATCAAACTTTGTGACTTTTCCTAAAATATATCTGGTGACAATTTTATATGACATTTTATTAACCACGAACAAGATTGAACAAGATTTTGACAGCCATGTTTTTGTAATTTGCATAATGTTTTTACCTTTGAATGAAAAAAAAAAAAAAGATAATGTTTATTGGTATAATTTTTACATTTTTACGTCATTTAGCGTTTATGATTAATTTTGAGTCAATTTGGACGGTTTTTAAGAGGCTTTGAAAACTTTCAGAAATCCAAGATGGCGGCCGTATAACTAAGTGCCTAACAACTACGTGATGTGACAGTTTTGGACGTACTATGTACCCTACAGGTTGTATTCTTGAAGTTACGACACCTCCCTCCCCCCAACCCAGGCTCAGGAACTTAAAAAAAAGCCCAAGCAAAATAGGGTTAATTCAGTAATTTACAGACGCCGAGTGTCGGCTTTATCTATGGCGTCAGTTCGTGTGTCGAATCTTAATCGGCAAGTACGCTGTGTGTCGGCCCTAACTTCGATATTTTCCTACGTGTCAAACATTAATTATTTGGCCTATGCCTGGTGTTTAACGTCGGCTTAGGTGTATGCCAGCCTCGAGAAGTCTCGGGATTTGTTTAGCTCACATGAGAACCCGCAGGCGTTAGTTACCGAGTGTTCGGTCATTTCAAATGACCGAGTTAAATGCCCGGTAAAATATAAAACAATAGAATGTGTTGATGGAATATGCAATATGATTCTCCAGGAGCGATAACAAACTAATGTTATATATCAGTCACACTTCATCACTTGACAGTTTTTGTGAAATTTGAATCACAAATACCCTGCAAAAGCAGGCCACATCTGCGGGATACGAAAATGACGCGACTATAATTCGATAATCAGAAAGGATAATGATTTATATAAACAGAATTCAGCGACGGTGCTTCTGCGCGCTTTTGTGGTGCGCGAGTGAGCACAGCTCAGTGAGCAGCGCGGGCAACGAGCGCGAGGCACACAGATTGCGGTCTGAATGAAAACAAATTGTTCGTGGCGTTCCCCTTTCCTCACATCTCGTCGTCTCGAAACATGATGCAGGCACGGTATCAATTTCTTGTCCGGCCAAAGATATTAAAAGATCATGGGCGTGCTCAGGACAACTTAATTTCGGCCAGGCTTTCAGATTTTCGTTTAAAAACAAAGAAAATCGATTTACAGCTGTACGAGACAATATTTTAAACATACTTCATCATCGGGTGCGATCGATATACATATTTCCGGAGCTAGTCTAGCCTCAGGCTACAGCTGGATAACGCTATACATTGAAGAAAGTCACTATTCAGTGGAACCATTTGTGCTATTCAGTTGATAACGTTATTCACTCTTCCTGGTGTTTGATATCCCAAATTGCAAGGCAATTTGTTCATTCCATGTCCTGGTGGGCTTCAAATTGCGGCAGATTATATGCAAAGTGCTCGTTTCTATTACACGTAGATAGGAGTCGTGACTCGTGTTTTTCATCACTGTACATGTAATGTACATCAAAACTTGCGTTATTTTTGGAGTCCAAATAAGCTTATAATCTTATTACCGTCCTTTGTTGATCCAGTTAATTTTTTATCATTGTTTAGCGATAAGCCGCTGCCCATTCGAATTTGTTATTTCGGAGTATGGAATCGCGGGCACACACGGTTAAGCCGCAGGGGGACCGAGTGGCGATCGCAGTATAGTAGAGCTTTATATTAAGCGGGAATTGAGAGGAAAGCGCGCGCTTCGAAAGAGTGACCATACAACGATACTTTCCTGAAAAGCCAATCGAAGAAATACGTAGGATCGACATAATGCGACACGAAAAACTAACAAACAAAAGGAAACGGTTGTTGAGGGCTGCAAATGAACGGGAGACCAGAGAAATTGGAAAACAAAATTGGTTCGTATTTATTTTGGCAAATGGAAGGAATTAGCCGAACAGCATAATAAAAGAAGGACCCTGGACAGAACCAAGGACCAAGGTACGACTCTCTTTGAGTAAAAATAGAGAAAGTTAGGTATCGAAGCAGAGAAATTGGCTGGAAGGCGACATTATTAAGTCCACGCTGAACATAAACATGGCTAACATGATCTTGCAGTGTTCATCACGAGGGCATTAGTCCGGGGGGGGGGGGGGGGGAGGTCATTTCATTTATTCCTTATTTTTTAAAACGAAATGGGAAAATCTATACACATTTTTAGACCGGAAGGCACAACATACCCATTATGTGACAAAAATTGCCAAATGCTACACCTAAAAAAAATGACCCCATACCAATATACAAGCTCTAAACACCGAGGGGAAATTTCTACTTTTATTTTTATTGTTTCTTTATTTCCTCCAGCAAAGAAGTGCACTGTTAACCATTGATGGTGGCTCACATTGTTGCCAAAGTACTGAATAGTGCCATCTGTAGCAAAGCCAGTGATGTTGATTCCCTTTGCAAAATCTTGTATCGAGTAGATATGTTAAACCAATAATATTTAGGATCAAATTGAACTACAACAGCCACATATAAAGCAATAAATTCCACTTTTACTAAATTATGCCAATGCTCAAAAGTGCTTGGATGCCAATCCTGCAAATAAACCAACAACAACAAGAGTTATGGAATCACTAACTTTTGTGATATGTACAGTTGCTGCTTGGGAAAATGGTCATAGCTGTTAGTGTACTAAAAAAAATCACCCTTTAAAGGGGGCTATTACTGGCCTGAAAATTTGTGATGAGACTTAAATGGTCAGTTTACTTTAAACAAGAAACTTAAGGGAACTTTAAACTGTTTTCTCCTGTTTTTACTCCTGATAGAGTGGAAACTTGATCATATACTTGGTATACCCTAAGCTATAGCTTATTTTGAAGCTCTAAATGCATAGAATAACAGAAGCACTCATGTTTTCTAGTACACAAAAAAGTGCAAAAAGTTGTAGGGGTGGTCAACCATATCACAGATATCAGAGGAGTACACTTTTATTATCTCAATGAACAGATCTTTCCAAGACCACTTAAGGACTAATCATGCAGCCAGCTAGTTGCACTTAATATTATTGTTCATCTGAACTGGCGGGTGGCACGCCTCATACAGTTCGACCTAACATCAAGTACTAATCATGCAGCCAGCTTGCACTTAATATTACTGTCTATCTGAACTGGCAGGGTGGCACGCCTCATACAGTTCAATGTAACATAAAAGTACTAATCATTCAGCCAGCATGCACTTAATATTACTGTCCATCTGAACTGGCGGGTGGCACGCCTCATACAGTTCGATGTAACATAAAAGTACTAATCATGCATCGAAATGTAACACGCATTTGCAAAGTTCAATGTTACATAAAAGTACTAAACATGCAGCCAACATGCACTTAATATTACTGTCCATCTGAACTGGCGGGTGGCACGCCTCATACAGTTCAATGTAACATATAAAAGTACTGATCATGCAGCCAGCTTGCACTTAATTATTATTGTCCATCTGAACTGGCTGGTGGCACGCCTCATACAGCTCGATGTAACATAGAAGTACTAATCATGCATCAAAATGTAACATGCATTTGCTAAGGCCTATAGTGAATCATATTGCGTGAGCTATCAACACATCCATTGTTTTATATTGCATAATTGGCCGGTTTAGTTGACCGAAGATCGAGTATCTAAAGCTTGAGGGTTCTCATGAGTTTGATGTCAAAATTTCATTGAAATAAAATTAAGACCTTAAAGGGAGGGTTTCACAGTTCGGCGCATGTGCAAGCTATGATGTAGCTCATTGTTTAGGCCAATTTGAAGCGAGTAGATAACTCTGGAAAGGAAATTTGCCCATGAAAATGTCGCAGTCAGTTAGCTGATTGAATGGATGATTATACACAGCCATGTGCGCCATGAAAGCCACCAGAGCGTAGAATAAATCCTACGGGTCAAAGGTTTAATTCAGTGTTGACTGTTGGTGCGATCCGTTGTAATTTTCTGTGAATTTTGGTCATCCTAAATTATAATATGTGATTATTGAAGTTAATATGAGTGGTTTTTTAACTGATCAAATTGGTAAGATAGCGAATAAAGCATTTTATTCTGTGCACATGCGCTGAACCGTGAAACTATCCCTATTATTATTAATCAGGGGCCCACTATAGTGGTTCTCAGGCAGGAAAGGGTTAATAAAAATGTCAGTGTCTTGAAATCAGTTGGTCAAAAGCCAAAACAAAAATAATTATCGCCCATGAGTAATAAATTAGTGAGAAGGCTGTGGTTAGAAACCCTACATATTTAAAGGGGCTTTGTCGCCATTTTTAGTGTTACTTTAAAAAGCCAAAATACATCTATATTTCAGTGAAAATCCTAAAAAAAAAATATCCAGTTTTGTTAAAAAATTTTCTGCCAGTGCTGTAAGAGTAAAAATTAGTGTCTTGGCCTGCAAATGGCCAGGATGGAAATGGATAGCATCTAGAAAAACTTGGGCACATTTTTCCAAGCTTATCACTTCTGTCTTAACATATATTAATTATGGTCAATTTTCTCTTCAAAAATTCACTTGATATCTTCCTCTTAGTGTTCTATAAGCATTCTGTGTACAACAAAGGTACTAAGTAGTTTTAATTTGGGCAGTTTTGACCCAAAAACCTCAAAATCACCATCACATAGCTCCTTTAAGTCAGCTCACTGCCAATGTTAGTGAAATCAGTCTGAAAACAAAATGCATAACCTAAACCTTTATGTAGATGGCCATGCTTGCAAATTAGAAAAGAATGGTCAAAGGAAAAAAAGGGTGTACCCACATGCCCTATACCATTAACATTAACTGAAGGCTAAATTTTCATGACGTTTCTGCAAAAAGATACTTTGATATAGTGGTTTTCAATTGTGTGTCGAAAGTAATTTTAAAATAAATTGATTTTGCATTGACACAATTTGTTATTAGCTCAGAAATCTTAAGCCACTTTCCTAACCGATCAGTAGTAAAACCAGTTGCAACTTTTTTGCACACGTTTTTCCACTCTCGACTTGGCACTAGCCACATGTATTTGCATCAAGTTCTGATTGCTTTGGTGGTTGGTGGTTTGAGTGGTTTGGTTTCAGTGGTTTTACAACACTCAATTGAAAACTGCTGTATATTATAGTATTTTGTTTGGTAAAAATCACTGTGTCAGAACAAATAAAAGAAGTTTAAACTTGGTGGGTTTTCCTGAGAACCCACCTAGTCTTGTGTGTTGATGATTAACACCTTAACTATTAGTGTAATACTGAACAGTCTCTTCACACCAATACCATGGTGTGCATGTACATTCTATTGCTCAAAGCTCAAGAAAATGTTTGGACCCAGAGATACTGATAGAAATCACTTTAGGATTTTATTCAATCATACTGTATAGGGGCACACTCAAATCACATTAGGATTTTATTCAATCATACTGTAAAGTGGTACCCTCAACCCTTTAATTCACATGCGCAAGCATCCTTTTGACAAATAAAAACATGTTAAGCTACCAGCTTCCTTAAGTGCTAAACCGATTATCAAGCAATATTTCACATGTAAAACATTGAATGTTTATTTTGGAACTCGGGAGAAGCATTTCGTAAGACCAACTGGATTAGTGAATAATATTGAGCAGTAATTTAGGGTCAAAATGTGTTATCATTAAATAAAAAGTGAGCTCTGCTAGATATAATGCTGTTAGATAAAACAGCTCGAAGCATGAAAAAAATGACAATTAAGGAAGTTTTACTTGCACTGCCACAGCCTATGCAATTATACATGTATCTTATTATTCTTTCAAACATTTTCTCTTCTGCCCTGCAAGCAGAGTTGCTTTGATTGGCAGGTGAAACAAAATCCAACTGTGAGCATTGAAAATGGCAATCAAGATCAAATTCCCTTACACTCTATGACTGGAAACGATTGACACTTAATTCCATTTTCAAAGATTTAATTTGGTCAATGTTAGTATAATTAATTATGTAGCCACTATGCTAAGAGCCAACTTGTGAATAAGAAATGCTAACACATAACGTAATATTGCGGTAAACTTATGTTTTCACACTGACACGGTTTGATATTTTTTTAAAATTAAAACATAAGGATTTTTGACGAACACAAAAAAACAACAACAGTACATCACTTTCACGATGTCCAGTCCATAGAAAGAAAAAAGAAGGGTCCTGAATGTGACTTGAACTCGGGCCTCTCGATTGCAATTCCCGACTCTAAACCACTCAACCATCGAGGAACATCAAGGTAGATTTATGCATCAAAACGTGTGTCTCAGTTGAAAAAGATATTCGTTTCAACAAATTAATTATTTTTATCGCTGGATTCACGTTGTTACAAAATGCATTCGTAACAAAGCATTATGTCACTTAGTTTACAGCTGAGTGATGGAATGAGCCAGCGAGTAAGTGATTTAGCCACCGTTACCGATAACCTGTTAATTATGCTTGCGCATATTCACGGTTTAAAAAGGAAGAATAGAAACTCAGACTAATAAATAAAATAGATATAATTATTTTGTTTTCATTGTGACAACAGCAAACCATTCCAGCTCTTAGGATTGCGTATCCTTTATTAGCAGAACTGCCAAAATGACACATCTTTCAACAGTTTGTTTGCTCTTGTCACAAGAAATAAATGCTGGCATATTGTGATCAGTTGGTGAAAACAACAAAAACATAACTTAGGTACTTGTGAATATAATAATTGGTGAGCTGGAAAACCTTTGTATTTGGACACTGTCTTGAAACCAGGCATTGAATTTTTAGGTTTTGTATTTTGAAGCATAGACTTTTAACCTTTTCCCCCTGTCAGCCCACTGGTCAGTGATGTGGTGGGAAAAATGGGGATCAAAGGGGATAATAATCAATCCAATGACTCACCTTACGGATGTGATCTTTCCACGTGAATCTTTCTATAAACGGCCCCTCTTTGAGTTAATACGATTGCCAGTGTAGCAATGATGAATCCATGTAGGTTCTAAACAGTTATACCAAGCACGCATCACGCCTCCGCTTTTGAGTTCAATAAAAGGAATTATGGAAACGAAAAAACTTTTTTCACGAAAACGAAGAGCGCGGTACAATCGTACAAATGTACAACTCGCCGGTGTCCTCTGAGATAAAGAGCATCGCAGGCGCATCGAGTCCGGAGTCTTTATTAGCAGTAAACCTTCATGTAAGCTACATATACTGTCTTAAAATGAGTTTGTCGCAACAAAAAACTAATAAATTAATTTTTTTGACAAGGGAAAAGTGAGCATTCAAAACACAGAAATAAATATTTCGTCGACATTTTATTCTCCGTTGTTTCCCTTAGGGAGTTACACGATGCAACACAGTAGTAACTCCCTATAATAATTATAATAATATTCCCTACAGTATTATTATAATTATATTCAGTACAAAACGGTGACAACCACATATCAGGACCACATATAAACAGGCAAGAAATACGCGCAGTTCGTCATTAAATACTAAATTAAAGTTAAGATCCGTGTAGAATGTTTTTCTTTGGGGCTCACTGCAGTCCAGGAGAAGTTGTCCACGTCATCGTTCGGTGCTAAAAAGTACATTTACTAGATAAAGAAGTTTAAAATTGAATAGAAATGTACCGGGTGGACAATGTCAGGTACAAAGAACTGGGATTGTATTGTTGAGCATGAACTTGTTGTGTTACACAGTACATGTGAAATGAAATAAACACGTATTATCCGTAGGTGTTATCTGAACGGAATCTGGTCATTTTGGTCCCAGTCATATCGTCTCCAAGTTTGGGACCATAGAAGCGTTCTATTAAATTACGATTTATATTCCTCAAATGTTTTCTCACGGCAATATTTGAATGCCTGGAACAACTACGTGAACAACGAATGAATTTGAATGGTGTGAACAACGAATGAAGTTTGTTTCACTTTTTATGTCTTGTGATGGATGAAACGCCGTTGATTTGTTATACACGAATTTTGATTCATTTCGGCTCGCCGAACAATTGACGCGAGCCGAATGGAAATTTGCCACGAGGAATAAGCGCGCCCGAAATACAGATCACATTTGTATCCCTCTAATTTCCTGTTCGTGGGCGCGTGTTCCACTTTTACCGGCGTAAAAGGGTGATGTTTCTGGGCGAAATTAAAGCTGTTTTATTTTCTATCAACTCCGGCAGTCAATTGTTTACCCTAGTTAAATGTTTAAATATTTAAATGTTTTTAAAGTTTTAAAATCACTTTGTGTGCCGCGAAACGTGGTCTCTTTCGAAGAATTAGAAGGATCGTGAAGGAGATTAACGCGTTTTATAGCCGAAAATAGCTTACTGGGCTTAATATACCTGTTTTACCTCGATTTTTTCATTACACGATCGCCGCGCCAGCGTTGACAAGTAACACAATATCAAATTCTCATACACTCAATGATTGGCTCATAAGGGCGAAAAAAGTAATTATATTTCACACCAAAAAATTTCTCGATAATCTATTTAGCCTAGCGTCCGTGGCAACTACGGCTTCCAGCGGTGTCCAAAAAAAAGTCCTTGAGGGGTGTCTCAAAAAATCTTAAGCGATGAATTGTTTCTATCTATTCCTTTTGTCTTTCACCTCGGCTTGCGCAGTGTATGTGTATATGGATATCGTTTGTTAACAGTTTCTGATAGAACTCATGAGCGGTGGCTCTATCTGGTCTCGACGATGCCAAGTCATCTACATAGAGAGAGCGCTAAACATTTTCCACGAAGTCTGAGTCACCTGACCTACAGAAACTGAGATGGTAACGTACGAATTGTCGCATTCAGGAGGAAAGGACTAGAATTGACACCAAAGACTACTCTTGCGAAGCGCATCACAAGTAAACCTGGCTAACACTTCGAAGATCAAAGGATTGAGAGAAGGTCCCGATTAGAGGCAATCATTAAGGCTTGGTCCATTTCGCTTTGCAGAGGCGTCATAAACGATGCGAATCTTGGTGGTTTCCTTGTCCATTCTGATTACTTCTCTGTGAGGCAAGTAATGCACTTTCCCGACATTTGGTTCTCTTTCTGAAATGACCGTTGATCACGAATTATTTCATCATAATGTTTCAGGACTTCTGGCTTTGATTTGAACCTCTGTAAGAGGGATTGTAATCTTTTACTGAGTTCACAGTTGTCCGGTAGAACAGGATGGAACTCCTTCAAAGGCAGCCTGACCTCATATCTCTCTCCATCGTGTCTGATGTCTGTGATAAATTGCTCATACCCCGTCGGTTCGTTCTCTTTGGTTGTTTACCATTAACACGGGAAAACCGGTTGGTCCACGGTTTGTGTAAATAATAAGCAGAACTCCAGAAAGGGAATTTCCGTTTGAGATTGGCGTGTACCATTTACCACCTGACACCAGAAACGAGCTGAGTAACCACGCTTATGCATCAAAACTGCCTCAGGGTCTGGAACTGGTAGATAAAAGCAAATGGTACACACATTTCCGTTGGAAAATTTCGGTTGGGAATTTTTGGACTACCTTTCAAGACGTTCCGTTTATTTCGAAAATTTTCCGGTCGGTCGAGCCAAAATTGTCTTACCATTTACATTCTGACTGAAATTTCCGGAATTTTTGGGTAAATGGTAAACAACCTTTGATCCCCAATGTTTCGAGGTCCCAGAATTGTTTCACTTGTTGATCGAGGATGATCTTGTTATCGCAAACAGAGGTACATATCTCAAGGACATGAGTTTCTGTCAGATTGACAGTTGAATTTTCACGAAAAGGAACAGTGATCTTCACTGGATCAGACAAGACATATCCGAATTTGGTGGAGAGCGCCACAGGTCCTGGTTCGGGACCACGAATGGTAATTCAGCTTGTGAACTGCCGATAGAAATCTGCTCCTTTTAAGAGGTCGATACTCAATTCATTGGTACCTTGCGTGTTGTCGGCCAACTCTAAGGACTGCAGGTGAGAATAACTTGTTTGCGTGAACTCCACCATCTGATTACTCACTGGAGTGCAGATAAGAGGGACCACATACGCAGTAACGTAAATCTTCATGTCGTCTGTTGTCTCTACCGCCAATTGTACTATGTCACATTGACTCAGCTTGGGTGTGAATTCTCCAAAAGTCTTAATCATTAGAGTGTCTTGTCCACAGACTGGAAGATTGAGAGCTTTCTGAAGATTCTCTGTTATGTAACTTCTCTGACTGCAGCTGTCAAAGATCAGCCTTAACAATGACGTCATGATCATCTGGCCTGCAGATATTAGCTCTCGCAGTTTGAAGGGGAACGCCGTTCTTCGCATTGATAAACATACTTGTTGTTGGTGATCACTCATTTCCTTGATTTCCTCCTCCGCCAGTTTTCCATTTCGTGACGTCACCATTCGATTTTTCCAGTGCTTCACAAATAGAGGAGTGATGACCTCTTAGCCCACAAAGACATCTAACATCGGGTCCAGTTTCCACTCTTCGGATGACAGATCTCTTGTTATGGCAATCCGCAAATCCTCTGGAATTTTCGACATGATGACTGGAGAGAGGAAACTGCCATATGTTTCCAACGTCATCCCAATATTTTGAAGACTTCGAACATGCGACTCCAGTTTGTCGTATATATCTCGAAGTTTCTTTGTATCGTTAATCGACGTTGCCGCTGGTAATTTCAGTAAGGCATCCATGTGTGCAGACATAAGGACTTCCTTGTTACCATACCTTTCCGTCAACGAGCGAACCGACTCCTTGTAGTTTTCTCCTGTGAGTGAAAATCCACTTATCGTATTCGCTGCTTATGCCCTTGGACCAAAGACTTCAGATAATAGACGCTTCCACGGTTTTTTCCAACTTTTGATATTGTCCATGTAGCGAGAATCTAACGACACTGCTGGAAAGAGCACCTCAAAATTAGTAAAATAGCCAAGTTTGTGAGTCGTATCTTGTAAAATCGCAAAGTTATAGCTTATCGCGAAGTCGGGAAATTTTACAGACGTTTGTATGTTGGGGGCTTAAACTTGACCCCCCCCCCCCCCCCCCACCCAGCATACAAACGTCTGTGAACTTTCCCGACTTCGCGAAGCTATAACTTTGTGATTTTACAAGATACGACTCACAAACTTGGCTATTTCACTAATTTTGAGGTGTTCTTTCCAACAGTGTCGTTAGATTCTCGCTACATGGCCAAAATCAAAAGTTGAAAAAACCGTGCCCCCCCCCCCCCCCTCCCCCCAGCATACAAACGTCTGTGAGATTGTAACTTTTAGGACATGATTGTAGGAAATTGGACGAGATTGTACGTCTCCCACGCAGCCGTTATTTGTCTCGTCACGCAACGCTCCTCCCCACTAACGGCTGCTCAAACCTGGACCACATTCCTTTGCAGATATAAGCCAATCACAGTTGCAGTGCCATTTTAGGAACTTGCTCGCGCCAAATTCTCTACGCGTGACTCGTCCAATCATAGCCTGCGTTTTATCGTTAACTCAAGTATGTGCCTGAGAGATTTTTCCTTTTAGATCAACATAAAGTTATAACAGGCCTGTTGTTCTAAAAACGAAAATGTTGTCGTTTCTTTGATCTTAGGAAAAAAAATCTTTAGCTGTGATACTAAAGGAGCAATTTGCGCTTTCCGGAGCCGTTTAGATTATTTTATAGTAATGCCGTCGTTTATTTGCTAGTTCTTGGCATAACAATGGCGTTTTTTGGCTCACTGAAAAAGTTGCAAGATTAGTAGTAACTGCTTAAGTAGGAATTATCTGCTGCTTAGGAGCAGTTCATTACTCATTCCGTGATTTAATGTGAGCGCAAGACTGCGGTAAATGTAACTTGTGATGTCTTTCGTGTGAAAACTGACGTCATTTTCATTTTGCTGATACATGATTTATCGCAAACACAATGGGCAAGGAATGTGGTCCAGGTTTGAGCAGCCGTTAGTGGGGAGGAGCGCTGCGTGGCGACACAAATAACGGCTGCGTGGGTGACTAGATTGTACGAGATTGTAGATTGTTGAAAACATTGTGATTGTAGGATTGTGAACGCAGATTGTTACTATATTGCTATTAGATTGTTGGATTGTACGACTGATGCGTAACGTTTAAGATTCGCAATAAACCGCAGAAAAGGAAAGATACAGTCCTCGTTTTGTGTGGACTGGCGTGTGCGGAGAGATTTCAGAACGTAGTGGAAAATTCCGCGAAACCTTTTCCTTCGAGCCGGATAGACTGATATCGTAGAATGTCAAACAAGAAAGTGAGAGCGGGCCATCGGACATTCTTAACGGGGATCCTCCCAGAAGTTGACGACTGTTTAAAAAGCTATGTGGCCGAAAAAGAGGCTGAACTATTGAAGTGGCAGGCAACGCTAAAGGAACAGTTATAAAAGATCTTGCCTCTCGACGAGGAAATTTTTGCTGAATTAGTCGCCGCCGAGAAGACAACTGAAGAAAAAAACGCGACCGAAATAGACAAAGGTGTAAGGCTGAAAGCGGACGTGACCCAGAGATTGGCAGCGATAGACAAACAATTGACCGTTGTAACCGTTCCACAAGCCCAAACAAGGGAAGGTGAAGACACGAGTTCGTCTGCGCCATCAGCGTTGAACCAAAACGTAGCGAAGACCGTACGAGCAAAGCTCCCGAAACTGGAGGTGCGAAAGTTCAACGGAAAGCTCGGCGAGTGACAGGAATTTTGGGATTCCTTGGAATCTCTCGAGTCTCTCGAGCGTAGATAACTTTTCTTATCTAAGAGGCCTGTAACAAGAACCTGCAAGATCGGCAATTGCAGGATTTGCACTGACGTCCGCGAACTACGAGTCAGCGGTCGAATTGTTAAAGAAACGGTACGGGAAAAAGATCACCATTCAGAGGTCTCTAGTAAATGAACTGTTGAACGCGCTTGCCGTGTTCAATGAGAGCGACACACCGAGACTGCGCAGCCTCTATGACTTTGGGGAAACAAAATATAGAGCGCTGCAGGCGTTATCAGTACAGGAACAGACCTTCACAGAGATTGTTGTTCCGATTCTGTTGGAGAAGATCCCGGATTCCATTCGGCTGACGATCACGAGAGGAAAGGAGTACTTGAAGTGGACTTTGGGGGACATGTTGGCGGCGCTACTCACCGAAGTTGATGAGACGACCACTGTTTGACGCACCGCATTGGACCCAGTGATAGCAGAATTAGAGCCCTCCGTCAACGTCAAGTGCGCTTTTCACAAAAGGGGTAGATAGGAGATGCGCATACTGCCTCGGAAGCCACGCACCGGAGGATTGCAAGAAAGTCACGAACAATCAAGAACGTAAGAAACTGTTATTTAAGTATGGGAGATGTTGTAAGTGTATTGAAAAGGGCCATCGCGGCCGAGATTGTCAATGAACAGTAGAATGTAGAATATGAAAGGGGTTGCATAGTACTTGTTTGTGTGACGCTAAACCACAACAAATCTCGGGGGAAAATGGCGGTCAACCCTCGGGAAGTTCGGTTAATACCCAGCTTGTGGGAACGGAAAGTAGGATCGCCCTTTAGACCGCCCAAGCGATAATTAAGGGGGGGTAAACAAGGAAGAGTTAGACTTTGTTTGACTCGGGGAGTCATAGATCATTTATGACTGCTAGAGCGGCAAGTAAATATGACTTACCAGTAGTAAGAAAGGAATGGTTAAGCATTAGTACTTTTGGTCAGAAAAGCAAAGAATCGGGTTGGCGAGAAGTCGTTCGTTTTGACGTAAAGCCTCTTCACGACGGCAGGGTACAGGTGCTGGAAGCTTATGTTGTGCCGGAAATATCACGGTTGCTGTGGTAACAAGATATAACGTCATAAGTAACATGTGGTCGAGCCATTTTTGAATAAAAATGCGTGGTTTTTACCTTTTTTCAGTGAAAAAAAAAAACAAAAACAAAAAAATGCTACCAAAAGCATCAAAATATTTAATTGTATATTATTTTGCAACTCTAGCAAACAATATTTGCAGTTTCCACATTTCCCCGATAAACTTTAAATTTTTACTAAAATCCAAGATGTCGGCCGTCTTGGCGGCCATTTTGGATGACGTCACGGACCCCAGCAGAGTCACAACCCATAATATTTACTTTACCTTGTAGAGCACATCGCGGGCTATCTATTAGATGTAAAATATTTCCGAAATATTGCCATATCGCAAAAACCCAGGGCAACCCCCCCCCCCCTCCCTTGTACCACGATGGGGGTATAAGTTTGCGTGTACGTCCGAGGGTTAAAATATAATTTGAAAAATAGTCATGGGCCATGGTTCATGTTCGACGACCTGACTGACGTCATAAAGCCTAATACAATGCAACATAATACAATACTATACAACCTTATTTTTCACGTGGCTCGGTTTCCTTTGTTCTCGCAGGGGATTATATCGAATATTCCCCGCCAATAATAAACTGTCTGAAAAGCTGGTGGCGGCTTTTGATTGTAACAGGGGAGTGCGGGGCTGAGTTATTCCCCTTCAGTTTTCCCCTCCAGTTATTCCCCTCGACTTATTCCCCTCATAATAGAATAACATAAACGGGAAGACAAAATAGGGCATAACAAGGAAAACACTCTAGCATCGGTCAATATTTTTTGTTTACATAAAAAGACAACTTCATCAATCTTATTCCTACGTAATTAACTTGCCGGTCGCAACCAGAAAGCAAAATGTTAATAACATTATTCGATGGTATCGTACCTCGATTCAGGTTTCGGGTCGTCAGTAATGTATGACGCTTCGTTTTACGCTTGAACCTGAATGTATTTCCGCCGGTATCCCTTGGAAAAAACACCGCAACCACTCCATTGAGCTTCGAAAGATGAAGGCGGGCAGTTGGGCCATGGCGAGACCACGAGTACTGTTCATATATTTTCTTCTCTCTCTCCCAACTTCTACTCATAACGAAGCAGCGTGCTCAATGCAAATTTGGCAGAAGCAAAACATGTTTCCCGTCTCGCTTCGTAATGTGCCATGATCTCAATGCGGCCTTGCGGAATCATGCTTTTTTGCATTTGAATTGAACGGAATGTTATTCTCCGAAAAATGTAATAGTTTCTTTGTTTTAGAAAACCTCACCAATGTGTAAAATAAGCATTTTATCGGCCTTTCACTCGGGGATATCAGATTTATTCACCTCTGATATCCCCGAGTGAAAGGCCGATAAAATGCTTATTGAATATCCCCTCGTTTCTTACTAACACTACCTAACAATACATCACAATACAATCGTCGTACACGAGCCATGACCCCAAATTAGTTATTCTAGTTCTAGAAAAAGTTGTTTTGTGAACTTCTGTACGGTCTAAATGTACTGTGCAGACGGTACTGTTTTTGAGAATTGCTAAAATTGAAAAATAGCCCGGTCGTCAATCTTAATTAATTATTGTGCTTCCGACCTTTCACCTTAGTTAAGCTTATCATCGGCTTTCTGTTCAGAGAGCTACGCTGTTAAGGCTCAGCCTATCTATATATATTATCATTGATTACTCATTGATTACTCACTTATTAATCATTTTATATTATCTTGCACAACTATTAGAATAGGATAAGGGAGAATATGAGACTATCTTTAATATTACAGAAGGATGAAACCAGTGCCAAAAAAGCAGACAGGGATGTAAAGAAAAAACATTTAGGTATCTGTTTAAAAATCTGCTTAGATTTAAACTTGAATTAAAATACATTTTCTTGTAAGACCTGGTGCAGACGCCATGCAATAATTCGCGCGTCTGAGCCGCCATCTTGAATTAGTACCATTTGTTCTCTGCACTGTTGCCAAAGAAACAGTGCGCAGGTAGTAAGAATTTGGAGGTCAATCTCACATGATTCGATTTGTTTGTATCACATTGCGAATGTCAAACCATGATACCAAAAGTGAATTTGAAGCGTCAATATCGTATTTTCCATACAGCAAGATTTCTACCATCTGGCCATCAACAGAATACAACATCGACTCGACTCCTCAAAATCACGATTAGTTTACAAAAGCGGATACCTATCTTTTAATTTGGACAAAGGCAGGTGGCGTTATACTTAAGTCAACCCTAATGCCTTAAATTTACGCGGGGGACGCATAAACGCCCTCTCTAAGCTACATAATTATTTCAACAGAAAAAAGCAAATAAAGCAAAAAGCGGTTGTCGTGTATGAAACAGCCTGAATACAAGTTCGCTCAGAATGCTTCAGAAGCCTCTTAGATCAAGCCACTGTAATTGTTTATATTGAATTGTAGATAACAATAACGTTTTTCAGTGCTTGTCATTTTCATTATACCGTCTTTTCTACAAAAAAAAAAATATATCGAAAAATGTTCCCATTTTTTACTTTATCTTCAGATATCTAGACCGAGTATCGCACCTTAAAAATGAGGTAACTGAATTAACATGACCCAAATGAAGGCAACTTCTTTGAAACATATAATTTATATATGGTTTCCTCTGTAATTTAAAGAAAATAATAATTTAAAATTCACCCACATTTCGGCTTGAATAAATAAAAAGCGATATTTACCCAAGAAGCTTGCGATAACAGGTGGATCAATGTCGATATCAAGTTTCTGTTGTTAAGTTGTCTTAGCAACAATAAAGCTGAAGATGTCGCTTATTTTTCAGGTATTCAGAAATTGAATACATACTTGATTAAATTTAACTTAGCCAAAATTTACTCCGCTAGAATTTCCAATGTCAGGGGTTGGGAATGACCTTTTAAAAATATGGTACGTTAGAGCAAAGGAACATTTTGTCTAAAAAAAATTTCCGTGTGTGTACTGATCAAACAAATAATTCTCCCTTTATATAAGCATATAGAGAAAGAGCAAACTAATATAATTATTTATAACAGCAATAGCTGATGATTCTTAGCCATTTTTTCAGCCTCTTAAATGACATTTAAGTTCTACGCTTGCAATCTTTCTGTTCTCTTGCTTAAACAAGGACAAAAGTGTTGTGAAAACCACATTTCGACTTACATGAAAAAAACGATACAAAAATTATTCAACAAGTGATAATTTCCGGCTGCAGGTGGGTAAAGGCCAGTATGAAATTTGCATCTTAGCAATATTAACAAATGAAGAACTTTAAAAATATACTTGGTAGCTACAGTATTTTTTCCTGAAATAGAAACAGGTATATCTGTCGCCTCCCCACCGTCATGTTTTTTGCTTGGGTGGCTCGTTGGCAGTAAACGTTGAAAAACGAAAAAGTGGTAGAAATTAGCACCGTCATTACATATGTAATCCTACACGGGAAAACAGGAAAACGGTGAATGCATGGGCACTGCACGTACACTTTACCGTGCTCTCGTCATGTCAAAACGTCTTGTGACTTGCATGTAACCGATATCCGTATAAACGAACTTTGTGAACAAACAAACATTCGTTGGTGATTTTCGACGAAACGGAATTGAGTATGAAAATGAACTATACTTCATCCTTGCTATGTCACGTTGGTTGGTTAACGTTTATATATATATATATATATATATATATATATATATATATATATATATATATATATATATTTTTTTTTTTTTTTATTTGAAATAAAATGAAAACGAAAAGAAAAATTCTAAATAGATTCTAAATGGAAATTGTCTGCAAACAACACATTACCATTGGCTGTTAATGACAGCTATAACGTTTTCAAAATTACCATGCATGACAGTTCGACTGGTGCGCAAAGCGAATAGTCAGCTAATTGGGCTACTTATTTGCCTTCTTATTTTGTAGTTCCGCAGTTTCTGCAGAAGTTGTCGACTGAATCTTTATCGACGGAAGAGACGCAAACATGGGTTTCTCCCTTCAACTTGGTGTCTTCTTCTTGCTGTTTTCTTCGAACCTTGCCCTCGCTTGCATGGACGGTAAGCGTACCGCTTCCTTCTCTTCTGCTATTGCATTAATGAAGAACATTCACCGAAAGAGTTTTACATGTATACGCGTTTTCGCAATTTGAATAACTCGAATAGTTTCTGTCTTGAAATTTAAAGAGCAAATTGTTCATGGAAACTGAGCTGTTGATAGTTTTTACTCCAAAGTTGAAAAAACAATAATTATTGCCATATATTTATTCTTTCAAATTTTATAAATTTTGGTGCCTCAAAAAACCGCCCCTAAGCTATCAACGTGGGGAAACAAAAAAAAAAAAAAAAAAAAAAAGAAAGAGCTCTCATTTGTAAAAAGAAATTCCCTTTAACTCAAAATGTTTTGTTCGAAATTCCTCGTTTTAACATCTCAGAGCAAGCTAGTCTAATGGATTACAAGTACGACAATTTTGTTTTTCAGAACTGGTCTGTTTATTTACTTATCGCTTTGTCTCATATATAAAGACCGACAACTTCTCTGAAACATACGTCGATTTAAGCCGATTTAGGTTTTCGATTATTCTTTGTTATTGCAAAACATCTTCGCGAAACATTTCTTTATAAACGAAGCAATACTTACACAACAAATGTCAACGGATAGTTTGCTTCCAAAGCAATACTGCTGTTGTCGTCGCTTATTTATTTTATTTTTTTTTAAATGCAAACAGATTAATTTAACTATTTAACGACATGTATAAAAAGGTTGGTTACAATTACTGTGCAATGATTTGGTGAAGAATGACTCGTTATTCTTTGGAAAGTAAAAAAATCGGTTTGTTTGAGCAGGGGCGGATCCAGGAATTTCTGAAAAGGGGGGTCCGGGTGCATGTCCCCTGGAAAATTTTTTCGATTTTACCCTCTAAAACGCCATTTCCGGCATTCCTGAGAGTCAAAAAGCGTCAAAAAGAACTTTACAATCAGTCAATTGGTGGAAGTGAGATAACTACGTATAAAACAATTTTATTCTATTATTTTTATGAACCACATGGGAGACACAGGTCTGAAGGGGGGGGGGGGGGGGGTCCGGACCCCCCCCCCCTCCCCTCCCCCTGGATCCGCCACTGTTGAGGGAGTCCTTGATTGTTGTTGAGGTAATTTGCTATAACTGTTGTGTTAAATTGCTTTAAGTGAATTGCCTAAGTGGCGAGAATCAAATCGAAAATAAAATACGCTTATGCTTTAACATTTTGAGAGGGTCGGAAAAACGCCCTCTAAGCCACATAGATAATCATTAAGCAAGTAGTTGTCGTGTAAGAAACAGCCAGACTACAACACTCGAATAGATTATATTATAGATAGAAAATACGTTTTTCAGTAGTAAGTTGTCATTTTTACCATATTTTAACACATCATTGGCATCTTTACTTTGTGTATCTAGATCGAGCATCGCATCGTAAAAAATGAGAAAATGGTCAAATAACATACGCGTATGACGTAAACTTCTTTGGAGCATGAAATTTATATCAAAATGCGTTTTAGTTGGCCTTTAATATCTTGGTTCGCAATTGTATTAGAATTAGGCTTCCTCGGTTATTTTAAAAATGAAACATTAGCGAAAACCATTTTTCGGCTTAAATGAAAAAAATGATATTTACACAAGAAGGGAAAACAGGTGGAAATATGTAGATATCAAGTTTATGTTGTTAAAATGCCTAAATTTATTCTACTGGAGTGACCAATGTCAAGGGTGAGGAATAGTCTTTGAAAAATATGGGTCTTAACATTTTAGTGATTTTTTTGTGCGTTTTATTCGGCTTTTAATACCTTGGTTCGCAATCGTATTAGAATTAGGCTTCCTCGGTTATTTTAAAAATAAAAGATTCGCGAAAACCATATTTCGGCTTAAATGAAAAAAAATTGATATTTACACAAGAAGCGAAAACAGGTGGAAGAATGTAGATATCAAGTTTATGTTGTTAAAATGCCAAAATTTATTCCACTGGAGTGACCAATGTCAAGGGTGAGGAATAGTCTTTGAAAAATATTGGTCTTAACATTTTAGTGATTTTTTGTGTGTTTTATTCGGCTTTTAATACCTTGGTTCGCAATCGTATTAGAATTAGGCTTCCTCGGTTATTTTAAAAATAAAAGATTCGCGAAAACCATATTTCGGCTTAAATGAAAAAAAATTGATATTTACACAAGAAGCGAAAACAGGTGGAAGAATGTAGATATCAAGTTTATGTTGTTAAAATGCCAAAATTTATACCACTGGAGTGACCAATGTCAAGGGTGAGGCTTAACATTTTAGTGAATTTTAGTGCGTTTTATTCGGCTTTTAATACCTTGGTTCGCAATCGTATTAGAATTAGGCTTCCTCGGTTATTTTAAAAATGAAAGATTCGCGAAAACCACATTCCGGCTTAAATGAATAAAAAGCGATATTTACCCAAGATGCGAAAACAGGTGGAAGAATGTAGATATCAAGTTTATGTTATGTTTATTCCACTGGAGTGACCAATGTCAAGGGTGGGGAATAGTCTTTGAAAAATATGGGTCTTAACATTTTAGTGAAATTTCAACGATCTCGCCGTTTCGTATATCAGTATATAGAGCAGCTATTTACGTCTCGGAGTCTCGTTTCTTTTAAGTTTAAAATAAGATTATAATTATTTCCAATCTGGCACTTTTATGGAGAAAAATGCTACTTTCGTCATCTCGCAAAGCTCGAATTTACCATTCGCACCGATGAAGTGAAAATTGGTAGAAAATATTCTTCCCCTTTGAAAGTGAGATATAAAAGACATAACTATTACTGGTATTTTTTAGATATTTGAATTTACCAAATGCTAATAAGATGACGTCAACCCAGTATTTATTTATTATTTATACAATGAACTGGATACTACGCGCTCTGTGATTGGTCGTTGCCTATGATCTACCAGTGTACAGACGCACGGCTGACGTCATAGAAAAATTGTTTGCATTGCTTTGTCCAACATGGTGGACAATTTTGAAAATGTTTGCGCGATTATTATGGATTGAGCAAGTAAAAACCTCGAAAATGTTTAGCAGGAGCTGTTTACGAGCAACAAGAAGAAGAAACCAAGACGAAAAGTGTTCTTGGCGACTTGAAAAATACCTAAACTGTAACAAATCTTCGAACAGTCGGGCGTTACGAGGCAAGTTCGTAATTTTACTCTTTTTTGGTAAAATATAATTTATTAGTCAACACGAAAGATATAATTGCACGATAGAGGAAAGGATCAAAAGGAAAAAGGAAAATTACACGATAGAGGAAAAATGTAGCCTGCGCGCAGACGCATCCGATTTCCTTGCTCCCCGCGGAAAACGGACGTCTGCGAAACGCTGTTTCGAATCGTGTTCACATCGTGCCATTGGAATTTTCGTAGTGCAGTGGAGCAGATCTTAGCCAAAAGGTCGAGAACTTTTCTGTTCATTGTTTAAAACAAATAGATTCCATCAAATAGATCACAGATGACGTTAAAATGTGGTAAGAACATCAGTGACACAGTCGCCTGCGGCTCGTGTGCCACGTTATTGTTCTTACCACATTTTGACGTCATCAGTGATCTATAACTGAACAGACACACGGCCAAATGGAATCTATTTATTATACAGCTACTGGGTTGTTTTCACCTGCAAGTAATCCTTTTTCAGTTTGGAATAACTTGACTATATCCACAGTTTATATTTAGTATTTTCGAATTGCTTATTCTTGAGCTTGGAACTGTGCTGTACATAACTTGACGTCGAAATAATGCAAAGTCCTGGGTTGACGTTTTCTAAATAACATTTTGTTAATGCGAGACCCCGATTGAGACTCGTTAAATTCAGCCAGAACCAGACTGTGTGATCTTGTGAGACCAACTAAAAGTGCTTTCGCGAACCCATTGGTGTGCAAAGTCACATCGCCGGCGATCTCAGCAAATCGTAAAAACAGGCAATCTCTTTATTGCCTCGTCCCTTTTAATAACTGGTATCTTTCCATCAGGTAATTGTCGTACACTGGCGTTTCCAGCGCCTTTCTTCTTTGCTGACAAACGTCTGGTTAACCACACCATAAGAAATGAAGACGGAGTGGATTTTGATATTTGTCAGTTTCATTGTTACCAAGAATACAACTGCGTCAGTATCAACTATGAACTGAGCACACAGATATGTGAGTTGAACAACGCAACTCACCGAGGGCATGATAACGAGTTTGTGGACAAAAGCGGTTACCTCTATCATGGAGCAGATGTAAGTTCTTCTCCTTGTTGTTGTTGTTGTTGTTGTTGTTGTTGTTGTCGTCGTCGCTGTTGTTGTTGTCAGTTGTTGTTGTTGTTGTTGTTCTTCTTCTTCTGCTGCTGCTGCCTTTTTTAATTATTTTTTTTAACAACTTTGTTGGGCACAAACTGTAATATTTTGAGGGTTGGACACAAGAGTCAAGACACGAGGTAAGACTCAAAATGGCGGTTCTCAACAACAACTTTATTTACCTAAGCATTCTGGGTAATTGCACAGTTCCCTATGAACTTATATGGGTACTTAATATATTACACAAAGTAACAAAGATAAGATGGACCATAGGGAAAAGGCTTCTTCTTCTTCTTCTTCTTCTTCTTCTTCTTCGTCTTTATCCTACGATTGTATATCAGCTAAACCATTTAATTTTCTTAACTATAAAAAAAAAGATTGTCAGTGATCATAACTGCATTTTAACAAAGGTTATGCACTGACGATATCATGACATCCCACCGTTAATAAAAAGTAATTTTTATCTTTGAAGAGCGCTTGTGATGAGATCCAATGCAAGAACAATGGAACCTGTCAATCCGGATTTACAGACAAACTATATCGGTGTTTGTGTCTTCCTGGTTTCATCGGTGAACAATGTGAAAATGGTAAGGATCAATTAATTATGTTGTCCAGTATAAATACAATAATTTTCATCACCACTTTATAATATGTCGTTCATATCAATTTGCCTTCGTTATCGCATTAAATAAACATGAGTGTTCCGGCTTTTATATTGGGTAGTCATGAATGTGGCCGAGAGCTTGCTTTAAGTTTGATCTTGACCTTCTCCCGTTCTTTGAAGATTTGCCATGCTGTCGTGCTTAGACTGGACAAAATACAGTCCCCAAATACCAGTTTCGAACGAACCTGTGATCAGGTTTCATTCGCTGGTAAACATAGGAGGACAAAAGAGGGCAGCTAAAATTGGACCTGCACAGGTTAATTTCGAACGCGCACCTAATCTTTGATTATACTAGTACATGTACCTTAGTCCCTAGTGCATATTTTATACTGAACAAAAATTAGACTGTCACTGGATAGAACAATACCTCCCTTCTCCACTCTACTGTAGGGATTTTTGACTCTCTACCCTTGGGGAAGGGCGAGGGTTGTAAGCGTCCACGATGTAATCCTTTCCTGGATTGCGGTTGGATGTCGAAGGAAGCCGAATACCAAATGTTGCATGTTGACAAATGCAGTATCCGTAGACAAATGAGTAATATACATTGAATGTTAAATGCGTGTGCTTCCCATTAAGATTCTTTTATGGAAAATATATCACCACTGCGCATGGCTAATGCGTTAAGGTTTGATCCGGAATATGCAAAGTTAAATAACGAATTGTTAAATGTTAAAAAAAAATAATTTATATCATTCTGTTATGACAAATTAATATTCTGTTCCTTTAATTAGATGATGACGAGTGCATGTATTCTCCATCCGTTTGTGATGCTAATGCCAACTGCCAAGACACTTTCGGCTCCTACACTTGTTCTTGTAAAGTGGGTTTTTCCGGTGACGGGAAAACTTGTACAGGTAAGAGTGTGCAATATAACGGAATATTACTCATGTTTTCTTTGAAAATAAAAGTTTCATCATCACCTCACAAATGTCACCAGTACATACGCTTTGAAGAAAATTGTTAATATCAGTTGCTGTTATTGCGCTCAATTTTTAAGGATACAGCTTTTCCAAGAAAGTGGCTCAAGCATTTGATTTCATGTCATTAACACACGGGACTCAAGTAAACGTTTATTTTGCTCTCTTACGTCATATTGAATACACGAATACTTTATCTTATTATATCAACACCAATGAAATACCAGGTCAGCTGTCGAGCGTAAACATCATATCTTCACACGTGAGAATAACATGTTATCTTCACACGTGAAAAGATCACCGTTGGCGCGTTGTTCTACTTTAGGACTTCAAAAAAATATTAAAGTGAAATGGTTTGATTTCATTGGTGTTTATAAAATAAACAGAACGTTGCATGGCGGCTTGAAGATACGAAATTTCTCTTCTCGTGTTGAAAAATATTTCACACGTTCGCTGCGCTCACCCGTGAAATATTTTTTAACACGAGAAGAAATTTCGTATCTTCGCGCGGCCATGTAATATCCTCTATATATAGTCTTTGAAGTTAAACAAATAGGCCATTTGCACGATGAGGTCATTTGACTACTACTACCAGAATCCTTCAGTTTTTTGTTTTGTAGTGCAAATTAGGGCTATTGTTATTTAAACCGCACTGGGATTACAAAATTTAAATAAGAAAGGAAAAACGAAATGAATTCTGGTAGTAGTAGTCAAATGACGTCATCGTGCAAATGGCCCATTGATTAATTTAGTTTAAGCAGAAGTTTGCCTAACAACGGCAATATGTTTATATCATTGTTATGAAAATTGATATTCTGTTTTTTAAATTAGATGATGACGAATGCAAGGCTTCTCATTTCGTTTGTGATGCAAATGCAAACTGCGAAAACACTGTCGGCTCCTACAGTTGTTCTTGTAAAGTGGGTTTTTCCGGTGACGGGGAAACTTGTACAGGTAAGAGTTTGTAACAAAACGAAATATTACGCTATTGTCTTTAAGGATACAACTTTTTGAAGAAGCTGGCTCAAGAATTTAATTGATGACATACTATTATTGACACACGGGACTGCTGCTCTCCTAGCGTCATCTTAAATAATTCACGAGTACTTTGTCATATAGTACCTTATTCTTACTAAATTTCGCACGTAGTAAATTTCGCGATTTTCGCGTCTTGGAAAAAATCGCGAAAAAAAGAGAGCGCGAAATTTAATACCATCTGATGATATAAAAACAATACATAAATTATAAAGGTTGTGAGTCATAGACTTGTCGGTAATTGTCCTGAATTAAAACTGTCCCTTCTGTCCTGGAAATTCTCAAAATTCGTTCTTTTTTGGTCTTGATTTTGTCTTTATCTATCTTCAGCCGCCTGTAGATCAACCAACACCTATTTGGTACAGTCATCAAATGTATCATTTGTAGGCGCCTTGTAGTTAAAGTTAATTAGGCATTTAGATTAAATTTCCAGAAGCTTAAGTACCCTTCAAAATTTAATTTCTTCTAATATTGATTGACAGTTTGCTTCGAGCAAGTTGGAAGTTGCACGAGCAACTTGCAACATTCGTGAGCAAGTTCCTATTTCAAACTTATTATTTGCAAATTGCGAATTTTGTGAAAACACGTCCTTCTTCAGTTGTAGCTCATGTACATGGCAATAATACCTCGGTTGAGAAAAGAGGGAGAATAATTGCCTTGTGGCCGTCTGGTGTAAAACAAGAACAAATGGCAGGCATTGTTGGATTATCCAGGCAAACTGTATCCAATATTGTAAACAGATTTTTACAACACCGGACGTATTTTCCCGATAAACCTGGCTGGAAGGAACGAACAGTTTCTACTCCTGACATGATCGTCCGACCGGCAAGTCGAAGCGTTTCTGAAAGCTTCCAATAAATGTAATCTCTCATTCCTTTCAGTATTGATAAATGTTTCCAGCGCCATAACTTTATATGACATTATTATAACGCGATAGAGAAGCTCGTTGTATTCGCCAAGTGGCTCGTCAACGTAGAAACTCGCAATTCGGTCTTTAAAATATTGTAGCAACGAAACATGTTGGCAAACACGAACGAGTTGCAACCGCGAGGTACGAAGTTGAAGCGAGGAACTTGGTCGCACACCTTGCAACTTGCTCGAAGCAAACTTTCGAATTCAATCAAAATACCAATGTTGCGACGGAAGTTTGCAAAAAAGTTGCCCGCAAAAGATGCTTCCGATTTGACTGTAATTGTTTTTAAACATCGACTAGTCTATAAAAGCAGCTGGCAATTGCAGTATTGATGCAGTGTGTCATAACACCAAGGGAGGTTATAACTGTTCGTATTCAGCAGAGCTCCATTGGGAAGGACACAATTGCACCGGTGACATTTAGTTAATTAATATTGTAGTTTTCAGCCAAGAAAGCAGTTATTGCTGAAGGAGTAATTCGCTATTAAAATACCCATGTTAAATTAGCTTGTAAGTTCGTTAGCGTTTGTCGTCATCATTTAAATATCTCAATTTTGTAAAATGTGATAACCATGAAACAATCAGGCCGCCTAAATGGATCACACTTCCAGATACACTTAGAAGCAACATCACTTTAAATATGCCAATCAAAGTTTCATTTTAAGGCTAAGGGCCGTTGTCATGGGATGCTCGGTGGCTCGGAAATTTTTAACTCATCAGCGTCAAGCATTGAATGGGTGTGGGGGAGGGGGTACTAGTTCAATAACTATTTTTTTCACATAGGATCAGACACCCGAACACAGCCACGTAAAACCTGCCCATGCAATGGTTAGCGTTCCTTTTTTTTCTAAGTCAGTTTGGCAGAGTAGACTGTTGAGTTAACAGGCTTACCATTCTCTGTTTGAGTGATCGACTGTGAATTTATAATAATGTATCCAACGAGTGTCTCCCGAAATTTGTAAACTTTTTTCTGTTAACCGGAAGTTTGTTAAATTTTGTTGTTAAAGGAAATTTTGTTAACTTTTTTTTTATCTTATTAACATTTTTTTGGTAACGAGAAGTTTATTAAAAATAGAACCACCAACACCAAAATGACAGCTATTCGTTCGGAAAGATTTCGCATATCAAATTCGCGGAAAGTTAATGAGATACTTGAATCGCGCAAATTACCTTTCCTCACTTTCTACAGACTGTATTTTGCAACAAATGAAACATCTGTTCCTTTAAATATCGTCAGTGAAATATTGTGCATGTTTTCTTTGAAAAGATAGACAGGTTTCAAATCTCCAAAATATCACCAATATAGTACACTAATAACTGCAGGGTTTATTGTCAAAGACAGTCAAGTTAAAGGAAGAACTTGATATCTTAAAACAATAAAATTGTCCCTTTTTAGCGTATGTTTTACTTATCGGAAAGTAATTTAATCCTCGGACGTACACGCAAATGTATACCACAACCGTGGTACAAAGGGGTGGGGGAGGGGTTTGTTGCAATCACCCCCCCCCCCCCACTTGAGTTTTTGCGATGTTTCAATATTTCGGAAATATTTTACATCTAATAGATAGCCCGCGATGTGCTCTACAAGATAAGGTCAATATTATGGATTGGGCGCTGCTGGGGGTCCGTAACGTCATCCAAAATGGCATGTGCTAATCGAGGGTTAATAGATCATTTAATATGTTTTGAAATGACGAGATGGTTCGCGGATGTCGACGAGTGACTTTTTCACTTATAAAGTCAAAACCGGTCAAGTTGAACTGTCGATTGAGTGTCGAGTTCTTCTTTATTTGTGTTCTAATTATTTTCGGACATCGACGAGTGTGCAGCAGGAATTCACAATTGCAGCATTGACGCAGTGTGTAAAAACACCAAGGGAGGTTTTAAATGTTCGTGTTCAGCAGGGTTCTTTTGGGATGGCTACAATTGTACAGGTGAAATTCTATTTATTGGTATTGTTGTTTTCAGTCAAGAAAGAAGCAATCGCTGATGGAGTAATTCGCTATAAAACATTTCCATCTTAAATTAGCTTGTAAGTTCGTTAGCATCTGTTGTGTCATCATTTAAATGTCACCATTTTTTTATCATGCAATAACCACAAAACATTCAGGCCGCCTAAATGGATCACACTTTCAGTTAAACTTAGAAGCAACGTCACTTTAAATATGCGAATCAAAGTTTCATTTTAACACTTAGGGCCATGTTTTAGGATGCTCGGTGGCTCGGATATTTTTAACTCATCAGCGTCAAGCATTGAATAGGGAGGGGGTTTTTATTATTATATTATTATATGTAATAATTATTGTTTTATACATTTATTATTACCTCACGGGCGGCAATGTGATCCATCCATCCATCCATCCATCCATTGTCCTTCAATGACGCTTGACATTGATTCGGCAATAGTCTTGTGCCAGCCTTGCAATAGTTCCAAACTACACCAGCAGAAATAGCCGCTTCTTATCCACCTGGTACAAGTTCTCCAATGGCCTCTTATGAGCGCAGCCATATTTGATTGGAAATGGAACAATCGTTGACTCCTATTCTGGTTGTTTTACGATTAAAAGTCTCCTTTTTTTGTCTGTCGATACCGTCATTAAGACGACGAAGAGACACTTTGTTGTCACCGGAATTACCTTCAAGCTGCTAACCGCCTATGTCCAACAATATGCAAGTAAATAATTTGAAAGCTTCGTCAATGAACTACGTTTTGAGCATGTCACCAGCGGGCCGTAAGCTAACAAACTTCTTGAAGAATGCAAGAAATATGGTTATGCCCCCTTGCTTGACCACCGTAGCCTCAGAAATGTTCCAAGAGATCAAATCCCAGGTTCGTCTACTTGGCGAGTGATATCTATGCAAATAAGAGGTGATAAAAAAAATCCTAATATGATGAGCATACCAAACCTCCTCTTGCACCTCTCAATACATAGCAAGTTGTGGGACGTCAGACCAATAAAGTTTATGAGAAAGTTGGAATTGTTAAACATCCTGCCGCCCAGTCACGGTCCTTAATTGCACATGAATACCAAAGAAACCGCAGGTATCTCCCGGTTATACCAGAACAAGTTCCTGTTGAGTTTCATGCTCATTCGCAACAGCTTCCTGCAGTGAACAATCAGGATGCATCCTTGTTGTCCTCCGTTGGGGCTCAACAGTCCCTTTCCGTTTCCGAGATGTCTGTTACGAAATATATATTTAGCTCATATATGTTTAAAAGTTTAAGAGAAAGAAATAGAGGCATTCAATAATGATGATTAAAGGTCAACGCTTGTTCGCCTGTTTTTCTCACGATGGAGTCACTTTAAGAACTAGGTGTTGATCGCGACGTTTCGGCTGCTATTGCTGCTAGTTCTTCATCAGAAAACTGGAGGTCGATTTTATGTAGCACGTTGGTTTGTTGCTACTGGTGCATTTCGATCCTTCCGAATAGATATTGTTCCCTCACAGGTCTGATTTGTTAAAATAGGCTGTTGTGCTTCTTGATTGTAGGCATCCATGCTTCAGGAATTTCGATTCCACTATCTCTTTTGATTTTATTGGGATGAAGTCTTATTTTGATAGCCTCTTTAACCCTACGGGTGTACAAGTGAGTGTGGGTCACGGTCAATAAACTTAACCTCGTTACAAATTGGAAAGTGCCCGGTCGTGTTTTGTTATTCTTTCATGCATCGATCTTCCTGTTTCTCCAATATACACTTTGCCGCATTCGCAGGGAATCTAAAAGACAGCACCGTCTTGTTTATTAGAGTCAAGGACGTCTTCAGGTCGCATCAGTGATCCAAGCGTTGCATGTGTCAGATTTGAAAACACTGCGTACGCCTTGTTGTTGTAGGTAGCGCGAAGAACCTCCGATACACCTTTGATATAGGGTAAAACCGCAGTAGATTTAAAATCCTCGGCCACGCTTGTAAAATAGCCAACTGGTCTGCCTGCTGCCAGTTGAGATTTTTTTTAAATGTTATGTTCAATTTGAATGCTCGGTCCTACTAGCACTTGTGCTATAAACACTGCCGAGGGTAAATAAAGGTTATTTGTTTGTTTTTGTTTGGTTCGTCTCGACTCTCACCATGCACGATTTAGGGACCAAACTTTTGAGGATTTTTTGTGTAACAGTGTTACGTGTTACACAAAATAAACATCTAAAACAGTCTGCTGTCCGTAATAGAAAGTTGATGTGTGGGCGAGGGTGCGTGAATGCGCGTTGCGTGGCTGCAAATGAAACAGGTACAAGCGCACATTATGCCATACGATTCACGATGCAATTTACACTAGAAAATGTTAACTGTGTTTTACATGCAGCGTGTAACAGTGTTACACAGTGTAACGCGATGTTACACAGCTTGTACACGGTGTTACACAGTGTTACACGGTGTTACACAGTGTTACACGATCTTACACAGTGTTACACGATCTTACACAGTGTTACACAGTGTTACAGGGACGTCTGACGCCTGGGAAAGCGTGAAACGTGGGGTCCCACAGGGGAGTGTATTAGGTCCAATGCTATTCAACATTTTCATTTGTGATCTCTTCTTCTTCGTCAAGAGGGCCAAGCTGAACGCTTATGCTGACGATCATCAGGTTTACTACTCCCACGTCGATCCAGCGGCTCTTGACACATGCGTATCCCACGATGTCAGGGTTGCCAATCACTGGTACCATGAGAATGGGATGTTAGTTAATGAGAGCAAGCACCAGGGACTAGTCCTCGGTGACACGGACTATAGTTTCTCCTTCCCAGTAAAGGATACGTTACAAATGTTTGGAATGGAAATAGATAATAAGCTCAGTTTTTCTAGTCATGTATCCAATGTGTGCAAAAAGATCAATAATCAATTTAATGTTATGTTGCGCTTTCGAAAACTTATATCCAGGGGCACCTTACTTAAGCTTTACAAAGCGTACATTTTACCACATTTTGACCCCATAAAATTGTCGACATTGTTTATATGGCGCAGTTGCTATTGCGTGTTCTTCAAACTCTTCCATGTAAAGGTTTGCTGTAACCGCGGAGACTGGGCTCTCCATGGCTGCTTTGTCGTTTGGTTCGTAAATCTACCCATCGCAATGGAAATACGTAGATCTCAAAACGAAACTCCAAAGGTCGGCAATCTGTCTCGGTGTATAAGCAGCCGTCACAGCTCTGTTTAGCATCCCAGTATTTCCCTGAAACTTTCTTTGGTAACGTTTTGTTGTTGAACTTGATAGGCTTGTCAATAAAGCGCGAATACTACGAAAGATCACGACAAAAATCTCACATTAATTGCTACTGGAGCGCTGCCCGCAAATGTCCAAAACGCTCAACAAGGAAAAGTGGCACTGAGGATGAAGAGGTGGATATAATGAGAGACCTGCTGACTGCACCTGGCCCAAACAAAGTGGAAGCAATAACCAAGGAGGACATACAGATACTGGGTAGCCCTGTTAATTGCCTTGCTAGGTTCCTCCCAAGCCTTTCTCAAGTCATGGAGCCACTTAGGAGACTTACCCAGACAAGTTTTCAAAGATACTGGGGAGATGTTGAAGACAAACCTTTCAATGAGATGAAGCAGCTGGTCACCAATGTTGAATTTTTGCTTACTTCAGTCCAGACAGGGCAGTTGTTATACGATGCTGTGCCAGCATCTTAGGCCTTGCTGTTCTTATGCAAGTTGGTCGCTCTCGTCGCATAGACGCGGCCACTGAAAAATAAATGTTGGCCATTGTTTTCACACTGGAGAAATGACAGTTTTTAACCCGTCAATACGCGCAAGCGTAATGAACGGGTTATCGGTAACGGCGGCCAATTCACTCACTCGCTCGCTCGCTCGTTCCATCACTCAGATGTAAACTTTTTCCGCATATCTACGTTGAAATAAGAAAATTTGATATTCGTAGTTAGTTAAATCCTAGGTGGCGCAGTGTGTAAGCGATCGGACAATAGAGCCGAACGGCGTGAGTTCGATTCTCGTGAGGGCGTGTTTGTTTGCGTTCGACAAAAATCGTTACATTTAATTTCCAAAAATAAAAAAGGCAATAATTTGTTACCGCTCACTCGTTCCATCACTCAGCTGTAAACTTAGCTTTGATTACGAATGCGTTTCGTAACGGACAACAACGTGAATCCCCGCGTGAATCCAGCGATAACAATAACTGATTTGCTGTAAACGAATATAAACATCAATAAGCTTAAAGATCTTTCGTATTTGGAGTCTGTAAGGCAACATTAGCATCGATCTAAAAGGATTTGTCAACCGAGGCACGCGTTTTGATACGTATCTACCTTACAATAACAAAATTTAGTCCTATATTAGTATGTATTCCGCCATAGTCTCGTGGATTTGAGCCGCGATAAAGTCGGAGGCCCGAGTTCAAGTCTCACTCAGGGCATTTTTTCTTTTCTTTTTCCTTCGGACTGGACATTATGACATACACACACACACACACACACACACACACTGGTTTTCAAAAATATAGCTTCTTAAGAACTGTATATATATATATATATATATATATATATATATATATATATATATATATATATATATATATATATATATATAAAAGCATACGAAGTAGTTAAGATTGTAAAAACATTTTATCTGCTACTCGGAGTTTCACGTGTTGCAAGCAACACGATCATCAGGCAACTGCCAAAAATTCAAAAAAATACAAAAATAGAAATTCAACGGGATACAGAACAATAGATCGTTTGTGTAACTAAATACGTATAAGCGCAAGGTTTAAGTGCGTATATTACAATATAAACATTCAGGTTATGGAGGTGTTGAGTAGAAATTTGTTCGCGTGTCTACATTTTGACATCAATTCGCTCCTCTTATTTAGCACCTCAACACCTCCATAACCTGAATGCTTATATTGTAATATACGCACCGTTAAACCTTGCGCTTATACGTATTTAGTTACACAAACGATCTATTGTTCTGTATCCCGTTGAATTTCTATTTTTGTATTTTTTTGAATTTTTGGCAGTTGCCTGATGATCGTGTTGCTTGCAACACGTGAAACTCCGAGTAGCAGATAAAATGTTTTTACAATCTTAACTACTTCGTATGCTTTTATATTGCTCCGGCTTAACCAGTTGAGCACTCTCAATAGCCGATGAAGACGTCACCGCTTTCCCTGATTGTATATATATATATATATATATATATATATATACAGTTAAATGAGAACAGAAATTTTCACAACAAAGATTATGAGTGAAAAAGTGCCTCAGCCGGGAGTTGAACCGGGGTCTCCTGATGACCGGACAGATGCCTTACCACTATAACGGGAATACAAAAGGTATATATATATATATATATATATATATATATATAAAAGCATACGAAGTAGTTAAGATTGTAAAAAATTTATATATATATATATATATATATATATATATATATATATATGCTTTTGCAAAAATATTGACACTTAAAGATATATATATAAATATATATCAGTCCTTTGTGTTTATATCGCATACGTGATGACAGGCGGCAAATAGTTTTTAAGGTGGGTACAGTGGCATTTTACAAACTCCATTGTGCCCACCTCGAGAACTGTTTGCCGCCTATCGTCACGTATGCGATGTAAACACAAAGGACGAATATATATTTAGATATATTTTGAGGTGTCAATATTTTTGCAAAAGGGTGTATATTATATATATATATATATATATATATATATATATATATATATATATATATACCTTTTGTATTCCCGTCAAATAGGTGACGTTTTTGATAGGAATACAAAAGGTATATATATTATATATATATATAGATATATATTTCTCAAGTAGCTATGTTTTGAAAACCAGTGTATGTATATATAGACGTAAGTGTATGTATATATAAACGTAAGGATTTTTGACGAACACATACACAAAAAAGTGGGGATTCAATCTGATGAGTGGGCAACCGCGAAACAGGCTTGTCGGGATGAAAGCGTAGTTTATTTGTTTCTTTCCTCCATAAACATTTACTTCGCTCTACATTAATGTATTGAGCACTGTTTTGCGAATATCCAGTTCTACACAAAGAAACCACTTGACAGGGTACCCAGGTGCCTACAAGGTGTGCCCCTCGTAGTCCAATACACTCCTGGTCATACTCAGCACCTGTAGCAGATCGTGCCTCCCAGCTTACAGTCAAGAGTAGGCCGGCGAATTTGAAGTTGGAAATGCAGTTCAATTCTTACTGATGTGTCAAGATAGGATTCAGAACATCCATTTCCATACCGCAAAGGGTAAAACTCTATGGAACCCTGCAAGGATCGAGATCTAGGGATCAGAACTTGGTCGGGAAGATTGGTCACTAGACTTTTGTATCTTCAGGAATTTGTAGCTTAAGGTGGCTCCATCGAGTAATCATAAATTATGTTGCGCGCGCTAGATTTGCTTTTTGGAAGTTGGTTTTCACATTCCGTTTTTACTACCAGTTCACTGAAACCTATCAAAATGTAAAAAGCAATGATGAATCAGTGTTCTTCAATCATTTCTGTTAAAACTAAAATAACGGCTTCAGTCTTGAATTAAAACTGCCCAAGCAAATGCGTTTTTCATTGTTTAATAGGATTTAATTGTGATTTTCTTCAATTTCCTTCACTGAAATTTTTCAAAATTTTCACAGTTTATTGAATCTGACCAGATAGGAAAAACAGAGGCGAAAAAAGTATGGGTTAATTAATTGTTAAGGCAGTTTCTTCGTTATTTTTCTTTTGCCTCCGCGTTAAAAAAACTGGTCTTAAAGATTTTCTCAAAAACGGCTAAGAACAGCAAACAAATTATAACCTCTTCGCCAAATATTATGGAATTTCACCCAAGGAAACGTGGAAAATAAACTGTTTATTTGGCATTTTTGGTCATGCTGACGTAATAAAAAAATCAGAAAAGCCCTACGTTTTCTTTGAGCGCGCGCAGATTTCTGAAGCTTTCGCCATCAGTACACGCACGGTTTATAACAATAGGGAGCCCTTCAAAAACTACAGGCAGCTTATAAACATGAGCTGCCAAGCTAAACATTCAACTTTCAACTTCCCAATGATATTAGGAATCGATCATTTACTATCGACTTGCGCATATCAAGTCAATAATGTTACAGTTATCATTGTCAAGGTTTCCAGGGCCTGTTTCGTTCTGTTCTGGGAGGACGTGACGTGTTGCATGGCATGCCTTATTATGTCTTTTAATTGCTTCCTGCAATAATCACCGATAACCTCACTATCTCACAAATCTCTTTGTTCACTAGGAATGACTTCCATTTCCAATTCCCCATTTCTGGGTTTAGCGACATCATGTTCGAGCTGAAATCGAACAACTTTATGTGAAGTAAGGATCACATCGTAAACCATTCTCGGACACCTAGGGCCAGTTAGTCGGGGCAAGGGAGAGTAGAAAATATTTTGTTTCGCCCTTTTCTACACTTGATCCCCTAACCCTCGGAAGGGGAGGGGGGACTTCCATATGAAAATGGCAGGGGTGCTCGTTGCAATTTTTAGGGGTCAAAATTTGGAGATTGGTACCGCTTAGGGTACTAAAATCTAAAATGACCACCATCAGAATTATCGCAGTACCTTTTCGGGTATGAGCCGAAAAAATATGACAGAATATAACATGTGTTGTTTTAGAATTGGTACCTCTTAGGGGTAAAAATTATTTTGAGCCACGCCCATCAAACGAGATTCTGGTTCCTTTACGGGCGTTTTTCGAAAATTTCCGACGAGCCCCCCCCCGTTATTTTTATATGGGAGGTCCCCCCCGGACCCTTGCGCTGACTATGAACATGCATATTAACAAGCTTTTATTACTTTAAAGATATCGATGAGTGCACCCAAGGACCTAACGACTGCCTTCAAGACAATGCGTATTGCAGAAATACTGACGGCTCATACACCTGTACTTGTAACCATGGTTACGTGGGAGACGGGAAGACAAGCTGTGTCTTTACTCCAGGTAAGGACATTTTGTTTTAACCGAATGCTGTTACATGCTCGGGAAATAATAACATATTTGAGTAACATTTAAGTAATTCATTTAGTTGAATTTATTGCATAGAATATTCTTATGTTAAATTTCTCAATACCATGTACAATTTAGGACAACTTGGATTCGTTGGGGGGGGGGGGGGGGAGGGGGGTGTAGAATGTTAGAGAATGAACACAAAAAAATCAACCAATCGGTACTTCCCATGTCACTGCTTCCCATGCATGATTTTTAACGGGTATACCAATTATTTAAAACGCAACGTTTAGTTTCGACCTGATGCCATTACTTAATCAAATGGCCAAAAAAAGATTGGATGACGTCATGCGACGTCATCCAATAAACACAAAAATAGGCCGTTCGTTGCGTGGAAAGGTTAATCTCGCATAGATAAGTCTTTCCTCACCTTTGTGATTCTAGGGCTTGCCAAACATGGAAAATGATTTTGTAAACATAAAAGAATAATTATAATCACACGTGCACGGAGATCAGTTTTTAGAGTATTTGACAGCTTGAGTTTTAAGAACTGAGTGATGGCGGATACGGTTTTAGCGGGTTTCAGCCCTTTATTTTCAGGCTCAGTAAGCATATTATATCGTTCTAAATTTTTGCGATTTCTGTATTTATGAACCCATTTAATGAATTGAATTAAAAAAAAGTCCAAATCGTTTTTTTTTTACTCGTAGAAGCACTTTAAGTTTAATATGTTTCTGTTGTTTAAATGCTCGATCATAGCACTTGTGCTATGGCTTACCGAGGGTAAATATAGTTTATATTCATTCTTTCACTATCCCTAGCCCACACCAACAATCCTCCTATCCCACTTCACTAGCACAACCACGTACTATACCTTTTGACCTTTATTACCAGGAAATGGATTCTATTAAGTGTCAGTGGCTGTGTTTTCACGAGGCGGTTTTTCTCGCTTAACATTCCTGTAGGTAATTTGTTTACTGACCGCGTTAAGCAGCTTAAAAAATTTATGCGTTTTCGCGACAGAACTTTTTTCATTTTTCTTATACCATGCGCGATATATTCTCTTTTGTTAAAACAATAGAAAATTAGAACACAAAAGAACGACAATACAATGCCCTTCTTTGTTGTTTAATTGCCGACAAGCTTAAGCGACCTGGTTTGGTGGCTTAAATTTAATGAGAATTCTATTGTAGTTCGCCGACCCGCTTAACTTTAAGCGAGTTGGACAAGCAACTGTTTTCACGAGATTTCCGACTGTCACTCGCTCAGCGACTTGAAAAATCGCTCGTGAAAACACAGCCAATGCAACATTCAATAAAATGAATGTGTAATCAGTTTAGCTGAAAACCTGAAAACATACAATCATCTTCGGCATGATGTGCGTACTCATTAACACTCGGACGTACACGTTAACTTACACCCCAAGATGGCCGCCATCTAGGATTTTACTAATCATTCAATTAAGTTCATCCGAAAAATGTGGAAATTGAAAATATTTTTTGTTAGTTGTTAGAGTTGTAAAATAATATATCACAAAACATGTTACTGATTTCGATAGCGTTTCAGGTGTCTTTTTTTAATGGAAAAAGGTGAAAAAAACGCATTTTTGATGAATGGTTTGACACCATGCTACTGATGACGTCGCATCTCGTTACCATGGCCAGCGATTGTCCTCAAACTTCGCCAAAGTATGTCTCAAAGATTAGAGAACAGCTGTTGAATATGGCATGTGCTAACAATAAATGGTTTTGAAACAAACAAAGAAAAACCTTAATGGGGAATGGCTTGTACATCACGTGCAAACCAGGCGACAGTTGGCGGCTTGGAACATTTGACCTATTTCTGTTCGCTCAACAAAAATTCACCACTGAGTATTTTTTTACGTAAAGAAGCTCTGCATTTGTAAAACGCCGAAGAAGAATTCTTAAAATGCTAGTGCGTTGGCTCTGAATGAGAAATTTTCACGGAAAGTGAAGAAAATTTCCCATGAAGTCCAAGCGATTGAATTCACTGAAACCAATAGCGGCCAACGTACGTTGCGTGTTTCGCCTGTGAACCTTTGACTGATGTTAGTCAATAAACCAATCAACATTCGTTACATACACACACACACACACACACACATACACGCACACATACATACATACATACATACATACATACATACATTATTACCTTTCCCCAAGAGGGCTTTTCAAAGATAATTACAACTAACAATAAAAACAATCATTATTTCGAATGAGGCTACCGTTGGAAGATTCCAATAGTCAATTTGAAACCTGAATTTTGATTTCAATAATGCAATCCGTTCCCGATTAATGAAAGTCATCACCAAATGATAAAGCGGAATGCGCTGAGTATTTTGACTGTGATTGCTTCAACTTGTTTTGTAGTTCAATGGCGCGAATAAAATGTTGTTAACCCCGTCCTCGATAGACCGCCAAGGTCGCGTAATTCGTGGTAAATTAACCCGGGATGGAAGTTAATAAACTGACAAAACACACCATTTTGACCATGTGCTCGTCTCTTTATTTTCTATTGCCGCAAGTGCTTATGGGGAGTTTACACCCGTAGGGGCTTATGGGAGCCTATCACACTCTCCCCCCCCCCCCCTTAAAAAAATTGTTGTCCTCAAAATTCGAACCTAACATCTGTGGGTTGCGCAAGTCCACAGTGTCTAGTATAAGACTAACCTTACAAAACGTTCCAAGTCACCACTGGCATTACAGTATGTTCTGAGTCGCTACTTACAATGGCTAAACTAACGCCTATTGATTCCTAAAGGAATGAATCCTTAAGAACACGTTGCTCAGTATGTTAATATTTAACATGTTCACCTGGTCATAAAGTTTTTAGTTAGAAAAAAAAAAGTTAGATATAGACAGCTATATTGTTCATCTCCTTGTTTGTCCTGGTTTGGGCATCCTCTAGAGTGTTTCCATTGGTTTCTCAGGAACAGACATAGTACATTGCTTGGATGGGTAGACCATACTGCGGCCAATGCCATACCGGTTGATATGTTGGTGTCATCCCGAACCACATTGGGGCTGGAGTTGGTGTCACTGAAGCAGTATGTATGTTGGTGGTTACTGCAGGGTAATACACAGGCTGACCTGGGACATCGTAAGTCAAACGAACAGGAGCTCGTCGGAGTCGTTGTGGTCTGTCTCCCTCAGAGTTGTCGGCTTCAAGAACATGAGACTGCTCTATTTCCTCTGCTGACTCAGACGTGGTATCCTGAGCACTCTCATTTGGCAAGTCATCAAAAGCCAGCTCAGTGACATCCTCCTGTGGATGGTTACAGCCATTATCAGTGATTGTAGAGTCGTGTGTGTTCAACTGCTCTGCAAGGGGTTGTTCAGTGGTGTTGGCCTGAGCACAGGGTTGTAACTGGCTTGAAACAAGTGATGGCATGTCTTCATTATAGTCTTCTTGACTGGCCATTGATGGGGCTGGAACAAGAGATTGCTGGTTCTGTGACTCCTTTGTCTGCTTACGTTGTCTGCTACTGCTTCGAGAAGTTTGAGAAACTTGCAAGTTGGATTCATCCACCGGTAAATAAGTGCATGGTAACAGTATGTTGCGGTGTAGAACTCTTGCTTTGTTCATTCCTGACTCCGGTCTGACTTCGTACACTGGCACATCTTTACCCTTCTGCTCGACGACAACATGTACTTCGCTTTCCCAGTATGACCTTAACTTTCCTGGTCCTCCTCGTTCACTCATGTTTCGAACAAGTACTCTATCTCCGGGCTTCAGCACAATTCTTCGCACCTTCTTGTCAAACTGTTTTTTCCTCGCAGAACATTTCGCTGAGCAGTTTCTGAGGCTATCTTGTATGCTTCTGACATAGCATTTCGCCATTTCTTGACATACTCTGGATAGGAACTAAATCCAGCAGGTGGCTTAAGATTAAACATCAGGTCAATAGGAAGGCGCGGGGCTCTGCCAAATAAAAGGAAAAATGGCGCGTAACCCGTAGAATCGTTCTTTGTACAGTTGTACGCATGTACCACTTTGTGAAGATGATCGCGCCACCTTGACTTGTGCTTCTCCGGCAGAGTCCGAAGCATTGACAGTAATGTCCTATTGAATCGTTCAATTTGTCCATTTCCTTGGGGATGGTACGGTGTTGTTTTGGAGTGGCGAGCCCCAATGAGCTTATCTAAATTGTAAAACAATTTGTTCTCAAATTCGCCGCCTTGATCATGGTGGATTGTTTCAGGCAGTCCAAATCGCAAGATAAAGTCATTGTACACTTTTTCCGCTGCTGTCTTCGCAGACTTGTCTTTGGTTGCATAAGCTTGAGCATATCGAGTGAAGTGATCCATTACTACCAATATGTATTGGTAGCCACCTGCACTTGTTTCAAGATGGAGGAAATCCAGTGATACCATTTGGAAGGGTGCTGTGGTGATAATCGGATGTAGTGGCTCTCTCTGCTTGGCTACAGGTGGTTTCTGCTTTAGGCATCTGCACACTTTGGTAACATAATGAGTGATGTCGTTCTTCATGTGTGGCCAGTAAAACCGTGCTCTAGCCAAATCAAATACTCTTTCAGCACCTAAATGGCCCATGTCCTCATGAAGTTCTTTGAAAACGGTCCTACGCAGCTGTTGGGGTAGTACCACTTGTTGGTGTTCACTCGTCTTACGGTATAAGACATTGTCCCTTCCTAGAGTCAGTTTGTTCCACTCAAACAGTAGTCGTTGGACATCTCTTGATTCATCTTTACTTTCTTTAATTGATGGGCGTTTTCCTGTATTTATGAAGTGTACAACCCTACTAATCACTGTGTCCCATTCTTGAGCTTGCCTTAAATCAACGCACTTCTCTATGCTGGGATTGCTGTGGTCATCACCAATGGCTGTGATCGAATCTGACAAAACTGTTAGCCATGGAAGGTCATCTTGGCCTTGAAATTGTATGGAACAGATAGCTGCCTGCACAACGTCTAAGCTACTTCCTTCACAGCATGTGTCCATGTAGTCCTCAATGTTCAGGGGCATCCGCGACAACGTATCAGCATCGTTATTGGACTTGCCTGGGCGATATTTCACTTGAAACTTGAAGTCTGCTAGTTCTCCAACCCAACGCAAACTTGTTGCATTCAACTTAGCAGAAGTCAATATGTATGTCAGTGGGTTGTTGTCAGTATACACCGTGAACTCGGGCGCATAATAAAGATAGTCCCGAAATTGCTCTGTTACGGCCCATTTCAATGCAAGAAATTCCAATTTGCCGGCATGAAGATTATAATTCTTCACAGCTGATGTGAGAGTACGTGAAGCATATGCGATAACCCTGGTTTTTCCACCCTGTCGCTGATAGAGGACTGCACCAAGACCATCCTTGCACGCGTCTGTGTGAACAATAAATGGCTTTTCATAATCGGGGTAGGCCATTACTGGTGGGTTAGTGAGATGTCCAATAAGTTCTTCCAGTGATTGTTGATGGGTTTCAGTCCACAAGATTGGTGCTGCAGATGGTAACTGGCCGTTCCTTTTGTCTGATCTTCTTTTACTGGAGTGTTTGAATGTACTTCCAGTCTTTGGTGTGTTTAGCAGTTCAAACAAAGGCTTGGCAATTCTGGCAAAGTTTGGGATATAACGACAATAATAGCTCAGAAACCCAACCAGTTGCTTCACTTCACCCACAGTTGTTGGCTTTTTTTCTGCAAGACCAGTAACAGCAGTTATTCCGCTCGGATCTACTCTGTACCCATCTTTCGAGACAACACGCCCCAGAAAACAAACTTCTTTTCGGAACAGTTTACATTTGGAAGGCTTGAGTTTAATACCATGCTGCCGAAGGCATCGGAGTACTTTTCGCACATGTTCCACATGTTCCTCAAAGGACTGGCTAAAGACGATCACATCATCTAAATAGGGGATGGCTATTTCATCTCTTAATTCACCAAGGCAATGTTCCATGTACCTTTGGAAATTGGCAGGTGCATTGGTCAGTCCAAAGGGTATACGTACCCATTCATATAAACCCCACGGTGTGATGAAAGCGGTGTAAGGTCGGCTTTTCGGTCCAATGAACCCCTGGTGATAAGCCTTCCCTTGGTCTAACACGCTGAACCAGGAGTTGCCACCTAAACTATCCAAAGTTTCTTGAATCCGTGGGATAGGGTGTCGGTCAGGAACAGTACGTCGATTCAATTCCCTATAGTCCACGCACAAACGTAGAGTGCCGTCCTTCTTTCTAACGCACACTACAGGCGATGAATAAGATGATCGCGATTTGGTGATGAACTGTTTGTTCATTAGGTCCTCAATGTAGTTTTTTACTTCTTGATACAGGGGTCTAGGGATTGACATGTAATTCCGCTGGACAGGCATACTGTCTGACAAGTCAATGTCCATCTCAAGAGCTTCCATGCACCCTATATCATCTACATTCTTGGCGAAGGATGCCGCCTCCTCTTTAACCATCTTTCGGACTATTTTCTGCTGTTCGTTTGTCAATCCAGTCATATCAACCTCGGGTACAACATCTTCTGATTCTTGGGAAAGTTCTTCCTCTTTTACTCCGGTAGTAGTACCCAAGTTATCACCGCACTGATGCCCCGGTCCTTTGCAATTGCATGGGTCTGCTAGTTTAACTTCCATCGGTGTAACTGACTTTATCAATTGCAATCTACCCAGCGGGGTACGGTTGGGGAGTAAAATGTCATGTTGACTTGTGTTGTGAACTTCAATGCCAATACGTGACACAGATCCCTTCTTCACCGTCTTCAGTGTTTCATATATCTGCAGACCTGTTGGCCACTGGGACAACTCGTCGGGTTCAAATAGCACTGGCATTTTAGTTGACACGGGCCCAGTATTTGCTCTGCATGACACATTAATCATTTGGCCTTGCGGGATGACAATGTCTTTCTTTGATGTTCGAACTGTGCAAAGGTAATCTTCACCTGGGGCTTGTATCAGATTAATCAAAGCTTCCAACCGACTCTCGTCACTATTCGGAAATCCTGCTTTGAGGGAACTTAGGATGTCGAATCCTGAGGTAGATCCCCTTTCGTTCGCAGCCATCTTCACTAACTCTTCAATGACGTTGTAGCCTAGTATTGGCAGTTCTAAACGACTAATTGTAATCAGAAATGGAACGTGTACGACTGGTTCTTCCTCTGCAGATGAAGGAAGTCGCACCCTCACATCTGCCCATCCGATGAAAGGAATCTTAGTTCCATTAGCTGCTGTAAGATCAAGCCCTACATTGATCAATTCTGATATGTCTCTCACCACTGTTCCGGCGGTAATTACATTGGCATAATATGCAACTAAATTCTTCTGTATAACGAAATTTTTTATGCGAACAGTTTCGTCTGTATATTAAGCACTTTATACATAACGAAATTTAAGCGACAAAACACTCGCATATCGTTTCGTTATGTATTTAAGCACTTTATACATAACGGAATTTAAGCGATAAAACACTCGCATATCGTTTCGTTATGTATATAAACACTTTATACATAACGGAATGTAAGCGACAAAACACTCGCATATCGTTTCGTTATGTATATAAACACTTTATACATAACGAAATTTAAGCGACAAAACACTCGCATATCGTTTCGTTATGTATTTAACCACTTTATACATAACGGAATTTAAGCGATAAAACACTCGCATATCGTTTCGTTATGTATATAAACACTTTATACATAACGAAATTTAAGCGACAAAACACTCGCATATCGTTTCGTTATGTATTTAACCACTTTATACATAACGGAATATAAGCGACAAAACACTCGCATATCGTTTCGTTATGTGTAAGCGACAAAACACTCGCATATCGTTTCGTTATGTATTTAAGCACTTTATACATAACGGAATTTAAGCGATAAAACACTCGCATATCGTTTCGTTATGTATTTAACCACTTTATACATAACGAAATTTAAGCGACAAAACACTCGCATATCGTTTCGTTATGTATTTAACCACTTTATACATAACGAAATTTAAGCGACAAAACACTCGCATATCGTTTCGTTATGTATTTAACCACTTTATACATAACGAAATTTAAGCGACAAAACACTCGCATATCGTTTCGTTATGTATTTAACCACTTTATACATAACGGAATTTAAGCGACAAAACACTTGCATATCGTTTCGTTATGTATATAGACACTTTATACATAACGAAATTTAAGCGATAAAACACTCGCATATCGTTTCGTTATGTATTTAACTACTTTATACATAACGAAATTTAAGCGACAAAACACTCGCATATCGTTTCGTTATGTATTTAACCACTTTATACATAACGAAATTTAAGCCACAAAACACTCGCATATCGTTTCGTTATGTATTTAACCACTTTATACATAACGAAATTTAAGCGACAAAACACTCGCATATCGTTTCGTTATGTATTTAACCACTTTATACATAACGGAATTTAAGCGACAAAACACTTGCATATCGTTTCGTTATGTATATAGACACTTTATACATAACGAAATTTAAGCGACAAAACACTCGCATATCGTTTCGTTATGTATTTAAGCACTTTATACATAACGGAATTTAAGCGATAAAACACTCGCATATCGTTTCGTTATGTATATAAACAGTTTATACATAACGAAATTTAAGCGACAAAACACTCGCATATCGTTTCGTTATGTATTTAACCACTTTATACATAACGGAATTTAAGCGACAAAACACTCGCATATCGTTTCGTTATGTATATAGACACTTTATACATAACGAAATTTAAGCCACAAAACACTCGCATATCGTTTCGTTATGTATTTAACCACTTTATACATAACGAAATTTAAGCGACAAAACACTCGCATATCGTTTCGTTATGTATTTAACCACTTTATACATAACGAAATTTAAGCGACAAAACACTCGCATATCGTTTCGTTATGTATTTAACCACTTTATACATAACGGAATTTAAGCGACAAAACACTTGCATATCGTTTCGTTATGTATATAGACACTTTATACATAACGAAATTTAAGCGACAAAACACTCGCATATCGTTTCGTTATGTATTTAAGCACTTTATACATAACGGAATTTAAGCGATAAAACACTCGCATATCGTTTCGTTATGTATATAGACACTTTATACATAACGAAATTTAAGCGACAAAACACTCGCATATCGTTTCGTTATGTACATACATAACCATAGGTAATAATGAAATTATTATAAACACTTTATACACTTTATACACTTTATGAAAGTATATAAACACTTTATACATAACGAAATTTAAGCCACAAAACACTCGCATATCGTTTCGTTATGTATTTAACCACTTTATACATAACGGAATTAAAGCGACAAAACACTCGCATATCGTTTCGTTATGTATATAGACACTTTATACATAACAAAATTTAAGCGACAAAACACTCGCATATCGTTTCGTTATGTATATCAACACTTCATACATAACGAAACACATGACAGAGCAGGGGAGCATGCGGCAGGGAGACTTCCGGCCTCCTAAGCGAACACTTAGGCGGGGGGGGGGGGGGGGGGGGGGGGGGGGGGGGGTGGTGGTTCGCTTTCAAAAAAACATATCGCTAGCCCTGCCCGAACTACGTCAGGTTACAAACATAAGAGCCATGTGCGTAGCTTTCAACAAAACTCCTGTCACCAATACGCCACAAGGAGATACTTGTGGCATCGGCAACTTCAGAGCGTACATTTTCTGCCCTCCTTTTTACTCAAGAACTACCTAAGGCCGGGGGGCGGGGGAATCCCGTATAAAAATGACGGAGGTGCTCGTCGGAAATTTTCGAACAACCTAAAAGGCACCAGAATCTCGTTAAATGGGCGTGGCTAGAATGAATTTTTACCCCTAAGAGGTACCAATTCTAAAACAACACATATCATATTCTGTCATATTTTTTCGGCTCATACCCTAATAGGTACCGCGATAATTCTAACGGTGGTCATTTTAGATTTTAGTACCCTAAGCGGTACCAATCTACATATTTTGACCCATATAAGGTACGATGAGCACCCCCGTCATTTTTATATGGGATCCTTCCCCCCCCCCCCCCCCCCGGTACCTAAGAAGCACCGTGAAGCAAGATCGTCTGAACAACTGCATATGCATAACGAAATTTAAGCGACAAAAACACTCGCATATCTTTTCGTTATGTATATAAGCACTTTATACGTAACGAAATTTAAGCCACAAAACACTCGCATATCGTTTCCTTATGTATATAAACACTTTATACATAACGAAATTTAAGCGACAAAACACTCGCATATCGTTTCGTTATGTATATAAACAGTTTATACATAACGAAATTTAAGCGACAAAACACTCGCATATCGTTTCGTTATGTATTTAACCACTTTATACATAACGGAATGTAAGCGACAAAACACTCGCATATCGTTTCGTTATGTATATAAACACTTTATACATAACGAAATTTAAGCGATTATATTGTGGCTATTTTTTTTTTTTTTTTTTTGCTTCTGTGCTAGTATACAAGGACCAAACATTCCTTAGCTGACCTCACATTTACCCACGCTCGCCCACGCCAATCACCGAGCGAATTTCAACTTGACAGCTCTTCTTTAAAGTACATGAAGGGGTTTTCAAACAAATGAAACGTTTCTTATATTTTTGCCTTGCAGGGTTTGAGCCGGGAATGCTGCACTGCAATTTACATTGTCCCTTGGATAAACGACCAAGGGGACAATCTCTGTTCAGAAAATGGCCTATAAAAAAGATACAAGAAAGCCTTTGATCCAAAAAATGTAAAGAAAACAATTTATGCTGTTTGTACCGTTGATTTCGCTGTAAAATTAAAAAAATTCGAAAACTAAAAGCCATGCGATTTGAAATCGCCCTATAATGCATTGCAAACTGAATTATGTTTGTCATTTTTGATAACAGATTGTGTCTCAGGGAAAATTCAAAATGGTGGTTGTCATTGGCTTTACAGTTTTTGACACTCTAAAATGAAAATTGCATCCCAAAACCTTTGCTGAAGGGACAAATTGGCCCCCACTCAACAAATCATTGCTCAAACCCTGGCCTTGTTAAAAATAAAACAACAATGGAGGAATGTGTAATAATCAAGGACCATAAATACGAAATCAATCTTACGAAGAATCGAGGTATGTGAGTTGAGCACACGGTCGATTGTGAAAATTAATTTAGGCAGCATAGATGTGAGACTTCCATAAAACCTTGCTTATCGCTTGGAAGAAATGCGAAACGGGCGATATGCGAGTGTTTTGTCGCTTACATTCCGTTATGTATGAAGTGTTTATATACATAACGAAACGATATGCGAGTGTTTTGTCGCTTAAATTTCGTTATGTATGACGTGTTTATATACATAACGAAACGATATGCGAGTGTTTTGTCGCTTACACTCCGTTATGTATGATGTGTTTATATACATAACGAAACGATATGCGAGTGTTTTGTCGCTTACATTCCGTTATGAATGAAGTGTTTATATACATAACGAAACGATATGCGAGTGTTTTGTCGCTTAAATTTCGTTATGTATAAAGTGTTTATATACATAACGAAACGATATGCGAGTGTTCTTTCGCTTAGATTCCGTTACGTATAAAGTGGTTAAATACATAACGAAACGATATGCGAGTGTCTTGTCGCTTAAATTCCGTTATGTATGAAGTGTTTATATACATAACGAAACGATATGCTAGTGTTTTGTCGCTTACATTCCCTTATGTATAAAGTGGTTAAATACATAACGAAATGATATGCGAGTGTTTTGTCGCTTAAATTTTGTTATGTATAAAGTGTTTATATACATAACGAAACGATATGCGAGTGTTTAGTCGCTTACATTCCGTTATGTATGAAGTGTTTACATACATGACGAAACGATATGCGAGTGTTTTGTCGCTTACATTCCGTTATGTATAAAGTGGTTAAATACATAACGAAATGATATGCGAGTGTTTTGTCGCTTAAATTTCGTTATGTATAAAGAGTTTATATACATAACGAAACGATATGCGAGTGTAGAGAGCCTCCCAGGGGGGGGGGGGGGGGGGGGGGCATGTTCCCTTGTTCCCTATAACAATTTGAAGTTGTTCCCTTGTCCCTCAAAAATAGGTTAAGATGTTCCCGGAAATTCACTTTTATCAAGTTCCCCTGTTCCCTGAAATTCTGTTCCATGTTCCCTTGATCCCCAAAAATATTCCTAACTGTTCCCACAATTTCTCTCAGTTTTGTCGCTTAAATTTCGTTATGTATAAACTGTTTATATGCATAACGAAACGAAATGCGAGTGTTTTGTCGCTTACATTCCGTTATGTATGAAGTGTTTCTATGCATAACGAAACGATATGCGAGTGTTCTGTCGCTTAAATTCCGTTATGTATAAAGTGGTTAAATACATAACGAAACGATATGCGAGTGTTTTGTCGCTTAAATTTCGTTATGTATAAAGTGGTTAAATACATAACGAAACGATATGCGAGTGTTTTGTCGCTTAAATTCCGTTATGTATAAAGTGGTTAAATACATAACGAAACGATATGCGAGTGTCTTGTCGCTTAAATTCCGTTATGTATGAAGTGTTTATATACATAACGAAACGATATGCGAGTGTTTTGTCGCTTACATTCCGTTATGTATGAAGTGTTTACATACATGACGAAACGATATGCGAGTGTTTTGTCGCTTAAATTTCGTTATGTATAAAGTGGTTAAATACTTAACGAAACGATATGCGAGTGTTTGGTCGCTTAAATTTCGTTATGTATAAAGTGTTGATATACATAACGAAACGATATGCGAGTGTTTTATCGCTTAAATTCCGTTATGTATAAAGTGCTTAAATACATAACGAAACGATATGCGAGTGTTTTGTCGCTTAAATTCCGTTATGTATAAAGTGTTTATATACATAACGATACGATATGCGAGTGTTTTGTCGCTTAAATTTCGTTATGTATGTGAATTAATTTTATTATTTATTTCATTTTCATACAGAAGAACTTACTTGCATAAAAAATTTCGTTATATAGAAGTACTTAATTGCATAATTTGCGAATATATATACTCCCCACTGTTCCCGGACGTTTTTCCTCTAGCAGGCTTTTGTCATTATTGAAACCTGGGCACCCGTATCCCAAAGGACGGTTACTTCAGCATCATTCAACAGACAATTAACTGTGCATTTTTGTCCAACTAGATTAACAACTTTTGCATGCTGTGTGGGTGTCAGGTGACTGACAAACGCTGTTTCAGTAGTGTCTAGGTTCTCTCTTTGTGATAGCTCCTTTATTGCTTGGCATATCTTTATATGGTCAGGCCACTGTTCCTTCTGACATCTTCGAGAGCAGTACCATACCACCTGGCATTGGGAACAGCGTCGATATGGGACTTGCGTTTCTACTCTGGCGCAGCAGTTACATCGGTGGGACACATGTGGCGCGTCGGCTACTTCTGGTCCCGCACAAGTAGCCGGCTCCCGTTTAGCGATTCCTGTCCAGGTGACAGACCCTGACGGCAACCAATGGCATAGTGACTGTCGCTTCCACATTTAAAGCAATGGTAACATCGGTCTTCCCCCTTCTCATTGCAGGCTTGGCACTTGGATGGTCGGGGTCTTGAGTCGCGTCTTCCCCGTCCCCTCCCATAGCTCCATCCATTTCCTCCTCCTAGGTCTGGTTGACGATTTGTTCCAGGTCTACTCTTGAGCTCAGTCTTCAATGCTTCTACTTCAGCCTTGAGTTTTTGCAGCTCTGCTTTTGTCCCGCTCTGTAAGTTAGGATCCTTCTTGGGGGTGGATCCCTTACCAATACCAACAGGTACCTCAGGTGATTCCTGTTCCTGGCCAATCTGGGATACATAAGCTGGCTTTGGTTTGGATTGGCTCTTCAATTTCCGAACCCGTTTCTCTTCAGATGAAACTGCAACATTTAACTGGTGAATGAGTTCGTCATTTTCAATCAGTGGGTTAGCCAGATAGGGGCGGAGCTTGGTTCTAATACTCTCATATTGTAGGCCAGTTTCAACAGTCCTACGAAAGAGCTGTTGCACGTGACCCGTGTCATACTTTAAAGAGTCCTCCCCTTCTTTACTTGCAAAGAGTATCTTCTGTCTTAAGTCAAGGGCTCGCATTAAAAACGCTTGTGGTGTCTCCTTTCCACTTTGGCAAATAGACGCTAAACTTTGGTACAGTTCCGTAGTGTTCTTAACCCCATAATGACTACGAAGAATTTTCTTTAGACGGTCAAGAGACAGAGTGTCAAAGGACTCTAGATAGCTCCTTAAAACAAGCCCAGGGCTGATAGCGCAAATTACCCCATCCACAATCTCATGCTCCTTATACTTTTGTTCCATGGCCGTATCAATTTGTCTCCGTAATGAATTATAATTCAACTTGTCCCTTTGACCAGGGTCTCCAATCTGACCCGTTATCTTGAACTGGCGTCTAAGTACACTCGTGGATTCGATAAGAGAATGATGAGGGGATGTCATATCATCACCTGACTGTGAGTATCTTGGTACTATCTACCTTGGCCTAAGCCTCCTTGATTTTCTGCTCTTGCATTAATTTAAGTGTTTCGATCTCTTTCTTTAGAATAAGTAACTCACTCTTATCCTTATCAACCTCTTCAAGTGGTGGTGGCATGTCAACCATAATCGTAGCGATATCTTGGAGAAAACTCACTTTCTCCTCTTCGGCCATGCTAGTCAATTTCTCTTCAATGACTTTTCCAATTTTATTGATAATCGAAACTTTTGTCTTGCCCTGTAAGTCAGTTAATTCTAAATGCTTCGCCACCGACCCTACGCTTTCCACTGATGCCTTACAAAGTTCACTCAGTATTCGCAATTGGAGCTCCTCCGCCATCTTGAATTTGACTCTAATAAGCCTACTGCCGTTCAACTCAACACAATCGTCTTTCGTGGTAAAACTCTTCGCAATACTTCACTCAGAACTACAGGCTTTAGGTCGCTTACCTCGGCAATGTTAAAGTCACAGACAGTTAATCCCCTTGAGATGAATTTCCAGTTTTTGTCCTCCGAAGAACTTGTTGTCACTAAGTCTGCTCGATCGATCGCTATTACTCGATTGCATTCGGTAACTTTTCCCACGTAAAACACGATCTTGCTCGCATCTGTCGACGGTATTGCCTCTCACGGACCACCAATTTGTTAACCCCGTCCTCGATAGACCGCCAAGGTCGCGTAATTCGTGGTAAATTAACCCGGGATGGAAGTTAATAAACTGACAAAACTCACCATTTTGACCATGTGCTCTTCTCTTTATTTTCTATTGCCGCAAGGGCTTATGGGTAGTTTACACCCGTAGGGGCTTATGGGAGCCTATCACAATGTCAATTATAAAATAGTAATTTTTCTTCAATGTTACACGTTTTTGAAGTACCATCGTTCTCGTGGAAGTTGAGCGTCCAGTAAAAAAAAATAGGTAGTCAAGGACTACATGTAGCTACTTCTGTAGGATGGAAATGAAAAAAAGAGAAATAGACAGAGGAATGCATGTGGCTACTTAAATGGAAAGCAACTTTTTTTGGTCTCTCGACCAATTAAAAATAGGCCTCTGAGAGGACATGAAGTTACCGGTGGGAAATACAGAAGTGCAAAACTAATGAAAGTAGGAAATAATAGATTGAAATGACTATTGAGCCTGTGGAACTGCTGTATATCAATTTCACCTCACTTTAAAGCGTCTACAAAGATTGACTTCTCATCATTTTTTTCTTTTGTTTAAATGAATCATAGAACTTATTAGCCACAAGGCAATGTTGTTGTACAATTTATGTTTTAGTGCAAATTGGTTTAACATAATACTCAGTTGTAATTAATTCCTGGTCTTTTTATTGTAAAATTGTTTGCACTATACTGTATCGCGATGGCTAAGGCTGGGATCCTCACTCTAGAGGAGCGCAGGGACATGGCATGCGCCAAGTTTGTAAGTAAAATCGCCCCCGGAAACCCCCTGCACCCTCATACACTCGCAGATCACTGGACAGTCCCCTCGCTATAATCTGAGACCAAAAGCGCATACCACTATAGCGGCAAAAACCGACCGATTTGGCAGTTTTGTCAGCGTAAAATATGCGCATAGAGCGCTCGTCATCTAGTCCTCGGTTATTTCTTCATACATTCATGCGTGTGTGTGTGTGTGTGTGTTATAGAGTAATTTATTATCATATTAAATTATAGAGTAACTTACTGTGAAACTATCTATTTGTTAGTATATATTTATTATCGACCTACACTGTAATTCAGCCATAGGCTGCGAGAGTGATAAATAAACAAATCATCATCATCATTGATTATGTTTGTTATTTATATTGAAATTGTATTGAATTATAAAAAATATAATGTATGCAAGTATAATTATAAGAAACAAATTGTAAGTAATTATGTTATGCAAGTGATGTATTCTATTGTACAATGTAAGTTATCTGTTAAATCTAAATAAGTATTCACAGTCGGTGAGGCAAGAACGAGAACGAGACAATGTGCGAGTGAGCAGCAAAGGGCTTTCTTGTGCTGAACCCTTTTCTCGCAGATTCTCTCGTCTCTCAGTCTCTTGGTATAACATTTCCTTGATCAAATATAAGGTAACACTGGAAATGTTAACACTGGAAGTGAAATGTTAACACGGAAATTTACACCATAGCTAGTGAGTGAGTGAGAATGACGTCAATGATTCAATACCACAAGATGAAAAGCGAACATTTTATTTTTAACACAAGGTACAATAGTTCTTGCCTTTGGTAATAACAATTTAAAATCATCTATGGGTGTAGATCAATCTGCTAACAGCAAATGGAAGTGTATTATTCTTAGATATAGCTCTCAGTTTCAACATGTGGAACTGTACATTCGTTTAACTAGAAATATAATTTAACATTTGCCACAATATTACTTAACCAAAACAACTTGATCCTCTATGGATCTATGTATAGTTTGAGCAGCAGCAGGTCTTAATGGGAACTGTTTTCTTACCACTTGTACAGTTCTATTCCTACCCTAATTGGTTTGACTGGTGTCCATGTGGATTCAATACCTTCGACATAAGCTTACAACTGTTTTGAGGTTTTGATCAAAAAACAAAACACAATGCGTACCAGAGGACTTACAGAAGGAAATATTTGGTTCCCCGAAGGGAATTACTCAAATCTGTATAAGGGTTCGCCAGATGATGTACATGGATCAATTCGAGGTGTTTCGCTGCACAAATCGCTCCATCATGGCCGCCCAACGAAGTCAAACATCTCGGTTCAGCGTTGGTTTTTCTGGTGGAAATTCTGAGCAGACCGTCAAACAACCTAAAGAAGTCTTTTCTAGAAAACATCGTGCACATTGCTTGAAAGCTGTGCCTGGTTACTGGTGCAAAATAGCAAAACGTTGTAAACAAATTCTCTTACCTGTAATCGTACATCGACCACATGGAACATCTCAATCGATAAATAGTCGATCGTTGACAAGAGCCGACGAAAATGAATCGGGTAACATCGAGATTAGTCTCGGCTATCGTCGACGTGATCGAGTTGAGTTTGGAATCGTATAAAACCGATAATCCGAAATAAAACCGATATATATTCCGAACACAATCCGAAGATTGGACCACTTACGGACTTACACACTCGATGACATAGTAGCTATTTCTCTTCGAGAAGTAGCTACAAAAATACGATTAAGCTAAAATTCCTCAACCGGCTATATGCAAGAACCCAAAAAACAGTTAGAAAGAGACAATAGAACGTTTGCCCGTAAGCCGGTTTTAATATGATAATGAGTTCAGTTACATGCTAATGAGCTTTTACATTACCCCCGCATGTAGGTTTAAGTAGCGAAAAAAATGCCTCTGCACGTGCATTTTACATTTTGGTACATTTCTTTGCCGTTCCATGCATGACAACAACGTCAAATAATCAAATTATAGGTTTTGTGGAGAACGTGAACACACGAACTTGAAAGCTGCCGCTACAAATTAAGATCCTGCATAATCCAGTCACGTTTGACAAACCAAACAACTTGGAACAACTGCAAAGTAGTTTAAAATAGCACAAATCCCTATTTTAAGTGACGTTTTCCTTGGTGTTGCCGTCGTCGTTGCTTAAGGTTACTGTGTACCTTCGGGGGTGTCTCCAGTATAACAGCTCTAGCGTCTTAAGATTACACTTAATATACCTAAACTCAGATATCAAATTAAAGCTTATAGAGCTGGCTATCTAAATATGGAAACCATTTGGTAATAAAATGAATTGTCGAATTTTTTACGACGTCTAAATTCGAACGTCCGAATCAGCTTTAAAACGCTATAACTCAAAGCGATTATTGTATTTTGCTAATTTGATTTGTTTTCGGGTTTCCGGACACGAAGCGCTAAAAAAACTTGTCGGCGATTTTCCATATTCAATTGCAGTGAAAAGTTACAGAATATTTTCGGAAATAAGAAATTCGCCGACACGTTTTTGTTGATTATATGTTAGCCTAGCTTCTGTCCAAATTTGAGGAAAATCGAACAAATTCCCTTTGAGTTGAGCTCTTTAATCCTATCCAAACCCCCCCGGGTTGTGTCGTTTCAAAACGGTCGATGCAATGACCACCAAATTTGGTGACTTTTCCTAGAATTTATCTGGAAACATTTTCCCGTTAGCGTCCTTTGTCCACCGACATTGACGTTTCCATAGCAACCGTTTTTTGACACCTATGTTTGACAAAATTATCATTTTTCGCTTTAATCAAGATTACTTTGAAGTTTTCTTATTGAATTAATATTTTCCACTTAATTTAGCGATAATTGATCAAATTATGTATAATTGTTTATTAATTAAGGTTAATTAACGGTAATTTTCAAAATCCAGAATGGTGGATAGAAGTTTTACTAAAGGTCTTTTCTCTCTATAATTTTATTATTGGTTCATATTTTGGATTTTAAAACATTTGCCCACAATAAACTAAGCTTTAGCAGTCCATTTGCTTTATTTTTCGGTGTTTTTACCGAAATAAACACATTTGGACATTTGGATCCACGATGGCGGACAATAAAATGGGAAATTTATTTACCTGTCTGTGTAATTCCATCATCTCTAAACATTTATTGTCAAAATATCATAACAATGTCCTTTTCACTTGAGAAAGCTTTTTTGAATTCATTAGGTACATGAAAAGCGTCTGAAGGCTACAAGAGGCAAATGGTTAAAAGCACTTTTAACAACTTTCAGAAGAGAGTAGTAAATTATAATATTTTTTAATTATGCGAGTAAGTGAAGGATTGAAAGTCATAATAAAAGGTATACGCAGGGTTTTCATTAAGAATTTGAGTAGCAGGAGAATAGTGTAAAGTAACAGGAGAATATTATGAAGGAGCGAAGATAGCTACATATTGCCATCAAAATTCAGCCGGAGAATTGTTCGTAGTAGGCGGAGAATTCTCCGATCTCCGATACCTAATGAACACCCTGTATACGTTTGGGTTGGTTGGTGTCTTTGGCTTGTAAAGTAAGTCTGCGGGGAATGTCAGCAGCGCGATGTATGTGTCTGGTTGGGAAGTTGCGGTTGTAGCCTCGTTTAAGCAGGTATGTAGTTAACTCAGTAGAACGAGCTTTGAATGTTTCGTCGGTAGAACAGATACGTCTTATTATTCACTTTTGTATTGTTTCCTTTCATTGTTTTCTGTATATTTTTCATTATCAGCTATTTTTATTTCTATCATTGTTATTTTTCTAGGCGTAGCCCTACATATTTCCGTTGTTACGTATACGTGTCAACTGTATATAAAAAGCCAATGTGAATTTTACCTCATTGTACCTGAAGAAGGCTGGTTTGGCCAGCCGAAATATAGTACACCTTTCAAAATTTGTATCTACGTTGTATCGGTCTTTGCTTTTATAGTCAACAAGAGGCTACTATTGTAACCTACACTCATGCGCTTGCGTAAGAAAGTTTTACGGTTTATTTTAAACGGGTCACGCACCCCTCCCCCGTCAACGAATTTTGCATGACACACATTGCACCATCACACAAGACAGGTTGATTGAAGCTACCGATTTTTCTTTACTCGCTTTGAATATTTGATTTGTTGATTCCTGATCAAACCCACACTAGTCTAATACTTCCCAAACCGTGAATTATTTCTATTGGATTGAGTTCTTCCAGAAAGAATCCACCCCCCCCCCCCCCCCAACCGACGGACGGCAAGACTGTTTGACCCCTCCCCCTCCGCCCGGATTTCTTGGCCCGCTAGGCCACCCCCCCCCCCCCCCCCTCCCTCCCGCCTGTATTTCCAAGCAAACAAATAACTGTATATACAAAGACCACCGTAACGAGATAGAAGCACCGGATCTTGTAGTAAAGGATCTAATCAGCTATAAAATAATAAAACGATTTGATATAAAAAGCAAGGTTGATAAACGGTACGGACTATATTTGTACAAATATAGTCGTTTCCGTGCGGTTTATCAGCCTTGCTTTTTATATCAAATCGTTGTATTTCCAAGCCCCAGAGACCCCTCCTCCTGCCCAGATTTCCAATAAATTTTTGGAAGTTCTAAATTTATCTGAGATAATGAAAAAAATACATGTAATCGGATTCAGGAGATTCTTCTTTTATAATGTCAAAACTGTGAAACATTTTAATAAAAAAATATATATATTGCGTGACGCATCATGACTCCCCCCCCCCCCAACCTGCTTTATTTATATCTAGTGTTTTCTAAAATTTCCGACTTTTCCTGTGTATATAGAATGCCATTCCTATTCGTAAAGATGATTCGCATAATGTTTTCGCGAATCAAAAAGTCTTGAAAGCAAACTTTATTTTAGAAAGCGCCATCTAACTTAATAATTTCAGTTACTAGCGTGTCTTTACTGTGATATTGGCTTCACAAAGAAACATTTGAACAAGTTTAATCGCAATTTGCCTTTACACGGGAAAAAGGACAACGAATTCTCTCAGTTGAACGTTCTATTCAAATATCTATTTGTTTAGTCTCAAGAGCAAAATGCGTTAAATTATCGCATCGAGGAAGCCGTGTCATCAACGCAAGCAAAGTTTAGCACATGTCGAAGAACAAACAGTCCATGATATGTTTCTTACAAAGTAAATGGACATTCAAAAATGTTATTTTCTCTACCGTAGTTTTCCAGGAATGCTTGAAAATTCTTAGTAAAGTCTGCCGCTTCGCGCTTCGAGATGTCCCGCTTTGTGATAAATCACAGGAAGATTCCATCGCTTTCAGCTCTCTAACCGCCACTTCAGAGGCATACAAATCGTCTTAAGGACTTTTTCTTTCCAATTCGATGTCTTAAAAAGCGTGTTTACATTTTGGTAATGGAAAATGAACGTCTGAAAAATTGAAGTGTAGAGTACAGAAGGAGCCATATTTGTTTGAAATCTGAGTCTTCACCGAGTGACAAACCGGTTCTCTCATCCAGACATGTGCTCAGTAGACGGATTCTGATTGGTTTAACCTTCCTGAAGCCTTTTATAACAATAGGGGACAAAAATAACTTTCTAGGGGAGGCAGGGGCGAGTTCGCGTACACTAAAATATGCGTGCATAAATTTGCATGCAAAATCGTGACAAAACATAACAAGAGGCTACACTTAGCCTATACTCATGCGCATGAGACTCTAAGACGCATTGATTGAAGTTACCAATTTTTCTGTACTCGCGTTTAATATTTAATTTATTGATTCTTGATCAAATCCACACTCGTCTATTACTTTCCAAGCCGTGAATTATTTCTGTTACATTTGAGAAGACTACTTAAAAAAATAGGCAGTCGAGGACTTACCCCTCCCCCGCCCGAATTTCCCGGCCAGGCCGACCCACCCTCGCACCTTGATTTTTAACCCAGATACCACCTCTTGTCCGGATTGCCGTTAACTTTTTGTAGGCCCTAAATAAACAGGAAATCGAATTCAGGAGTTCCGGGATTTTTTTAAAGTTTTCAAATGTTTGGTGGTAATTGCCATGAATTGGTCAAACATTTCATAAATAAACGTTGCGTGACGCATTCACTAAAATTTCTCCGTGATTTTCAGACCAAATCAAAATGAAATGTTCGCATAACTGGTTCTGGTTCTTTAAAAAACTGCTTTGATTTTGCCATCTATAATAAGTTTTTATCCAGGCTTCGCAATTTCTTTAAAGTGTTGTCGCAAATACACAGTTTTCATTTATGCAAATTCACGAGAAACGGTAATTTGATAGCAAGCTGTTTTGAAATGACCACGGCTGAATCCAAAATATATTTTCTATAAAAGGTCGAAACTTTTGAATGAAACTCATATTTCCTTGAATGAAAATGTCTTTGCTTTGATTAAAAGAGTCAAACACATTTCAGAATTCAGTGATTTTCTGCTTCTGGAAGTCTTGGCGATTTATTGTATCCTAATTTAATACTGCGTGGAACTGGCTAGCGTCTGCGAAAATATAATAAACATCACAAAATAATTCAATTCAGCAACCTATTTTTATTATGCTTTCTAAATCCAGTGTAATAGAATGCCAATCTTATCTGGAAAAATGATTCGCATAATGCTTTCGCAAATCAAAAAAGCAGTTCTGAATGGTCAAAGGTACAGAAATGAAATGCTGGCGGCGTTTGAATCATGATTTCGGATAGCTCATGGTCTGCAAACAAACACTTCGATTCACAGCTCGATTTTTCACTAAAACCTTTTTCCAAACCACGAAAACACCTAAAATAATCTTTGAAAACAATACTTGGCCACATTTGGTGAAACCTGTGCTTGGTAAAGCAGTAAAAAGAACGAGAAAGCTCCATTTACCTTTCCCATGGATCCAAAGCGCGCACGTACAAACAGAACTGCCTTGACAATCGAGTCGTCCAATCCGAAGCTATCAGAACTGTCTCATCGTACAGCAATCGATTGAACTCGGCACAACTGTCGGACTTACTTACACAGGTGACAACATAGTGGTTACTAGTAACCTAGTAACCACAGAAAGCAATAAAGTCAGTAAAAATCGACATTAACCATATCCAGACCGGGCTTTTTTGACCGTCTGGGACCGGGAAGGGGAGTGGGGGGGGGGGGGGGCTCCAGAAGCCCCCCCCCTTATGTAACTTTGAAACCACTTATGCTATGGCCACCAAATTTACACAGGATAATGTTGTCATGAATTCTAGTAACTACAGATACTTTGGTGTCATAATGACGTAACATGACGTCACTATGACGTCATATAGTCGATTTTATTGACTAAAACAGTCTTTCATCAATATTTTATCAATTTTGAACATATAACAACAATACTTTAACAGCTACCTATTTGATAAAAGTCTTATGTTTACTAACACTGTTTTTGTTGTTAACAATAACAGTGACGTCATTATGACGTCATATACAATGAAATAACCAACTGAAAGGTTCTATAAGGCATATCTCTGAAACAAACGGTAGTGTTATACCAAACTTTCACAAATTGATGCAGGAGTAAAAGTTAAGGAATTCGTACACTTTATTGCTATGGTAACAGCAGGTGACGTCATAAAAGTGATGTGTACATTTTCTTAAAAACTGGAACAGATAACTTTGCAAATTATGGCTTTTCATGTACCTAATGAATTCAAAAAAGCTTTCTCAAGTGAAAAGGACATTTTTATAATATTTTGACAATAAATATTTAGAGATAATGGAATTACACAGACAGGTAAACAAATTTCCCATTTTATTGTCCGCCATCTTGGATCCGCCATCTTGGATCCGCCATCTTGAATTAGTCCAAACGTGTTTATTTCGGTAAAAACACCGAAAAATGAGGCAAATGGACTGCTAAAGCTTAGTTTATTGTGGGCAAATGTTTCACAATCCAAAATATGAACCAATAATATAATTATAGAGAGAAAAGACCTTTAGTAAAACTTCGATCCGCCATCCTGGATTTTGACATTTCATATTCCACATTTCTCCAGAAAGTTCTTCAAGTCTCTTGAACAAACGATTTTCAAACTCGCCTCCCATGTCATGATGGAGTTTTTCGGGAAATCCAAAGCGTGGGATGAAATCATTGAAGATCTTGTCTGCGGCAGTAACAGCGGTTTTATTCCTAGTTGGGTATGCTTGAGTGTACTTGGTAAAGTGATCGACCACAACCAGAATGTACTCATAATCCCCTGAACTCCGCTCAAGGTGCACAAAATCAATAGAAACCATTTGAAGAGGAGCTGTTGTGAAAATTGGTTGTAATGGTTGTCTTGTTTGTAGATTTGGGCGTCTCTGTTTTAGGCAGCGGCATGTGTGATGAATAAAGTTTTCAATGTCTCTCCTCATGTGTGGCCAATAAAATCTCTCTTGAGCCAGAGCTAACAGCCTCTCAACACTTCTCTCAACTCTTCATGGAGTTCACGATAAACAGTGCGACAAAATTTCTGTGGCACAACAACCTGCTGGTTACGATAAAGTAATCCACTCTTCCTGTTTATATGAAGCTTGTGCCACTCATTCAGGAGCTTACGAACCAAAGGTGCTTCCTTGTGCTTTTCTGCAGCTGTTAGCTTGTGGTTTGCTTTGATTAATTTGCGGACACGTCCAATGTGAGGGTCTTCGCTCTGTGCTTTTACTAAATCCACCACTTTCACTTGATTGCAGGATGTTTGTGACAGGGCATCAACATAGTGGAGTTCCTTTTCTTCATCAGTCAAAGCTGTCAGCCAATTTGATTCTTCATTTGACAATGCCTGGATGGCAGATATTGAGGCATGCAAGCTTTCAGGAGTTACTTTCTCAGTACAAGAGTCCATGTAGGTCTTGAACTCACCAGGTAATCGGGAAAGACTATCCGCATCAACATTCAACCTGCCTGGTCGATATCGTATTTCAAAGTTAAAGTCAGCAAGCTCTCCAACCCACCTCAATCCTATGGCATTTAACTTGGCAGTTGTTAACACATAAGTCAAGGGATTGTTGTTCGGTGTATATAACAAATTCAGGAGCATAATAGAGATAGTCCCTGAACTGTTCTGTGACTGCCCATTTCAACGCTAAAAATTCAAGCTTGCCGGAATGCATGTGGTAGTTCTGTTCAGGCGGAGTCAGAGTCCTGGATGCATATGCAACTACCCGTGTAGTGCCATTCTGCTTCTGATACAAGACCGCCCCCAAGCCATCCTGTGATGTATCTGTGTGTACAATAAATGGTGCATTGTAATCTGGGTATGCAAGCAGAGGGGGTGATGTTATCTTGTCCACCAGGGCATCCAATGCTGACTGGTGCCTAGGTTTACACACCACTGGTGAAGAGGATGGTAACTGTCCACTACGCAGCTTTGGCTTCTGTTGGGTCAAGGTAGAACTCTTTTTCTCGGATAGGTCATGGTTGTGGAGATCATAAACAGGTTTTGCTGTCTGTGCAAATTTTTTTATATGACGACGGTACACACCAAGTAGACCCATGAGTCTTCTTACTTCGCCAACGGTTCGAGGTTTTAAGTTCTTCATTGCAGTCACTGCATCCGTAGCTTTAGGATCTATCCGGTACCCATCTTGAGAGATCACCCTTCCAAGGAAAGACACTTCTCGCTTGAATAATGCACACTTCCTAGGCTTAAGTTTAACACCGTAACTCTTCAACCGACGGAGAACTTTACGAAGGTGTTCAATTTGATCAGAAAATTTTTCTGAGAATACAATAACATCATCCAAGTACGGAATGCATACCTCATCACGCAGGTCTCCAAGGCAATTCACCATGAATCTTTGAAAATTCGCTGGTGCGTTCATAAGTCCGAATGGTATCCGCACCCATTCGTAAAGTCCCCAAGGGGTCACAAATGCAGTGAATGGTTGGCTGTTTTCTCCAATAAAGCCCTGGTGGTAAGCCTTCTCCTGATCCAAAACACTAAACCATGATTTGCACCCCAAGCTGTCTAGAGCTTCCTGTATCCGAGGGATGGGATGTCGGTCTGGCACTGTTTTCTTATTAAGTTCTCTGTAGTCCACGCACAAGCTCATTCCCCCATCTCTTTTGCGGACACACACTACGCTACTCAAGAACGGTGACTTTGACTTTTTAATGAAGCCCCGATTAAGCAAGTCCTCGAAGTAACCTTTAACTTCTGGGTAGAGTGGACGAGGTATGGAAATATAGTTCTTCTGTACTGGCTGGTCGCTGGTTAGTTTGATGTCCATTTCCAGCTCGACAATGCAGCCAATGTCCTCATCACTTGATGCAAATGCATCTGCTTCCTCAACTAACAACTGTCTTGCCTGTAGCTTCTGTTCTTCTGTTAGTCCACTCAAATCGACCTTTGGTAGCCAAGACAGGTTATTTGCAGTGTGCTCAGCTGGTGTAAGTGGTTTAGAAGGCGGTTCTTCGCATGGGGTCGGTGTCTCTGGATCCTTAAATCTGACTTCCACTGGCGTCACCGACCGGACAAGATGAAGCCGCCCCAGGACAACTCTTCCAGGTACGATGATGTCATGGTTTGTGTTGTTGGTCACTGTGATTGGTAAGATGGTTGCATCGCCCTCCTTCACGGTGGTAAGGGATTCGTGTATTGCCAACCCTGAAGGCCAGGTAGCCAACTCATCCGGCTCAAAAATAACTGGGATCTTTTGGTGGATTGGTCCAGTGTTAGCACGACATGGTACTCGAACAGTCTCCCCTGTTGGAACAATGTGTGGCTTCTTTGAAGATTTTACTCGACAGAGTTCAGAGTTCGTAGTACGTATTAGACTTATCAACGCTTGTACATCACCACATTCATTCATCCTGAAGCTCCTTGACATCCTTCTCAGCAATGCATCATCTTCTTTGTCTTCTGTGTTTCTGACCATTAACTCTATGACATCAAATCCAATAATGGGCTGCTCAATGTTCTCCTTTGTTACCAAAAATGGAACCTTTACTTCTGCCTCATTTTCATCTGTTAACCTTACTCCAATCTCTACCCATCCACAGTAAGGGATATCTGTTCCATTTGCTGCTTGCAAACTTATGGACCCGTCTGTTCCAAGTAACTCTTTAATATCCCTTCTTTGGACTGTTGGTAATTGGCTCTTTAAGAAATCTACCGAAACAATCTATACTTGGGCCCCTGTGTCCCATAACACTTCTGTAGGCTTATCATCCAAGTAACAATCTACCAGACACTTCCTCCCCACCAGCTTAACTATGCGTTCTTGTTGCCTGGGAGTGATGTGACTAGCATACACACCACTGTCTTGGGCATCTCCTAACCCCTTTTCTTTAAACGATCCTCCGTCAGAGAGTTCCTTGATTGCTTTGCATAACACTGAATGCTGTAACAACTGTATATGGCAATCAAGCTTTAGGCAACAACTACACTGGTGGGACTTCTCTTTCTCTGGCACGGCTACTCCCTGTCCCGTGGGGGTAGCCTGGCTGCGTTTCCCGAATATCTTCTGAACTTGGTCTGGCAGTAGCGGGCAATATGGTTCGAGCCCCCACAGAGGTAGCAGTGTGGACACTGGTCACCTTCTTTTTTCCTTCTACACTCTTGGCAACCAGGTGGCCTGGGTCCAGCTCTCGCTCCACCCCCAGTGTAACCATGTACCGTGGCATCTGCTTTCTGGTGGCTTGCTTCTTCACGAAGGGTTTTGACTTCCGATTTCACTGTGGCCAGCTCTGCTTGTACAGCCTTCAATGTAGCTAGGACTTGAGAGTCCTTCTGTGACTCTTTCTTGGTGATTGCTTCTGTTGCACCTTTATTGACCGACACCTTTGCCGACTTCCCTTTGCTGTTAAGACTAAACTTGTTACTTCGCTCGGCTTCTGCAGATATGGCCAGGCTCATTGCTCCAATGAGGTCTTCATCTGCAACTTTTGGGTTTTGAGTGAGAGGTCTTATTTTTTGCACGAATGGTTTCATCAGCAAGACCAGTGTCCAAGGCATACAGGAACAAACTTTGCACTGAGGAAGCATCGTACTTAGCCCCACTATCAGACTCTTTTGACACACTGATAACCTTCTGCCTAATTGTAAGTGCATCAAAAAGGACTGTGGATCTTCATTGGGCTGCTGGGCAGTGTTTGTTAGAAGTTGGTAAAGTTCTGTAGCATTTTTCTCACGAAAATGGAAGCGAATAATTTTACGCAGCCTGGGTAGGGTAAGGTCAGTCATGTTCTCTAGATAGCTTCTTAGTTGCAGGCCTGGCTGTACAGCACGAACTACAGCACTAACTACTTCTTTGTCTGAGTATCCCTTGGCAAGCCCTGACTCTACTTGGAATATTAGAGCTTGATAACCCAGCTTATCTTTTTGCCCAGGGTCTCCCACCTCTCCTTGTATTTTAAAATCTCTGCGGATATATGCTTTGCTCTACACCTTTCACAGGAAACTTGATCGTGTCTTCGTCCTTCACTGGGTGATCAGTATAAGCTTTACTTTTTGCATCTTAGCCAATTTTCCCTCGACTGCTTGCTGCTTCGACTCTAGTTCACCCATTTCTTTCTTGAGCAATTTTATGTAACCTTTGGTTTCTACTTTTTCTTCGCCGTATTGGTCCTCTAGTCCCTCGAGTGGCGGCGGGCCCAAGTGAGCGATCAACCCTTCGACATACTCAATTTGCTCGTTGTCAGACAAACCCTCGACTGAATCTTCAATTTTACGTCTGATGGCCCGAATAACACCTAATTTCCCCTTGCCCTCTACTACCGTTTCCTCAACTTTAGCATGAAGAGCAAATTCTCGTAACGCATCCAAGTCCAACGACAACAATTTTCGATCCAGCTGAATAAGTTAATCGTCCGCCATTTTGATTCTACTTGTAAACAACACGATCAACCACCCGCATCCACAAAGCCCGATAATTCAATATTCCTACCTTCCCTGGCCTCAAATCCACGCTCCACTACCTTGTAACACGCTGTCCACACCAAATGTCCCAACCAGTTGCATCCTTCGCTTAAACTTGTCCATTGAAATCCAAAATAACACACGCAAGTCCTCGCACACAATGATCAATCAAGCGTTAAAACAGGTACATCCATCCAGTTTCTCCAGCAAAATCCTTCCGGACAGGCCCCCAGAATGTAACACAGAAAATCCACACTCTTTTAGGTATTCCTTGTGTATTTAAGTACGGTTTCTTCACAGAGTAAACTTTTACATCTCACAACGCGAGGTACTTTTCTCTCTCTCCGCGACTAGAGCACATGGTTTTTTGCTGACGTGACATTTAGTCACCTGAGGCCCAGTCCCTTTTGGAGGGCGCGCGCGTACGGTTTCTATACAATTTCTATACCTAACATGGACAAAGGACGCTAACTGGAAAATGTTTCCTGATAAATTTTAGGAAAAGTCACCAAATTTGGTGGTCATTGCATGGACCGTTTTGAAACGACACAACTTCAAAGTTCGAGCGGGCTCCAAAAGCCCCCCCCCCCCCCCCCCCAACCCCCGGTCTGGATAGGGTTAATATGACACGCATTCCATAGTCCATAATCCACAGAAGTCCAGTTCCGAAGTCCAAATTTTTTATTAAACCTGAGGGGCTGAAGTAACGACGCTGTTTTGCCGTGTGTTTCTATTGTTCTTTCTTTAAAAAAAGTCTTGAAATTACTCACCACAGGCAGCGAGGACTGCTTCGACACAGTTATTGTAAAGAGTCGGCAGTAAAAAGGGGAATAAATTGCTTACCAGCGCGAGAGATCGATGTTTGTCATTTTTGCCTCGGAACAACTCTGATTAAAAATAGCTCTTAGTTTTTCAGAATCGCGACAAATTCGGCCTCAAGTTGTATGCTGTGTATAAAAGCAACGTTCACCTCGACGGGAGAAATGCAGGACTGACTTATACACCAATAAGACCAAATGACGGAAAATGTTTGTCATGCGCATGCGTAAGAAACATTGGTCTTATATTTCAACGTATCATAAGAAAAGAAGCAATTTATATTTTAACATTTTAAACAAGATAAAAAGACGTCCGACATGGAGAAGAGTTACTCCTTTCATTCAGTCGTCGCACCTGCAAACCACGTTCCTATTAAATGTTTTACAAATGAAGGCCGTACCACCATGAAGCCAGTCTTTACTGTGAGATTAATATATACGTGACATGAATATTACTAATGCGAGTAGGGTTGTAGGAGACGCTGTCGTGACACTTCAGTAACGATGTTTTGCCGGAAGTGAGAGTAGCTGGAAGTAACCATACCGGAAGTGAAAAGGGCAAAGCTACGAACCGGAAATGCACAATTTAAAATATGCGTGCATAAATTTGCATGCAAAATCGTGACACAAAAAATAATAATAAGAGGCTCCCAGCAGCCTATACTCATGCGCATGCGTAAGTAAGTTAAGAAGATGATAAGAAGATAAAAAGATGAGAAGATGATAAGAAAATGTCCGACATGGCGAAGAGTACTCCTTTTATTCAGTCATCGTTCCTACAAACCACGTTGTTTACTATTGATTGTTTTGGAAATGAAGGCTGTACCACAATGAAGGGAATTATTCTTCTAAGTCTTATATATACTAAACATGAACATTGCTAATGTAAGTAGGGTTGTAGGAGACGCTGTTGTGACACTTGAGTAACGCTCTTTTACCGGAAGTGAGAGTAGCCGGAAGTCACTAAACAGGAAGTGTAGTGGCAAAGCTATGAACCGGAAGTGTACAATTTAAAATATACATGCATAAATTTGCATGCAAAATCGTGACACAAAAAATAAAAATAATAAAAACAAGAAAAACGGAGCCAAACCTTACCTCATGCCGCTTCACGCATGAGTAAAAATTAAAAAAAAAGAGAAAAACGGAGGGCATTTTATAACTCATGCCGCTACGCGTATGAGTAACAAGAGGCTCCTAGCAGCCTATACTCACGCGCATGCGTAAGTTAGTTTTATGATATATTTTAAACATGATAAGAATATGTCCGACATGACGAAGAGTACTCCTTTCATCCAGTCAGCGCTCCTGCAAGCCACGTTGTTTACTATTGATCGTTTTGGAAATGAAGGCTGTACCACAATGAAGGGAATGATTCTTCTAAGTCTTATATACCTAATTCAATAAAGGTTGCTTTGGCCATTGGTAATTGGGCATTGGGAAGCTATTGTTTGGCGGTCACTCAAGGGAAGCACTGCATTGTGTTCCTTATGCCAAATGCCAATTCCCAATTACCAATGACCAACTGCCAAAGCAACCTTTATTGAAATAGGTGTATATACCAAACATGAACATTGCTAATGTAAGTAGGGTTGTAGGAGAGGCTGTCGTGACACATGAGAAACGCTCTTTTACCGGAAGTGAGAGTAGCCGGAAGTCACTTGAAACAGGAAGTGTAGTGGTAAAGCTATGAACCGGAAGTGTACAATTTAAAATATGCGTGCATAAATTTGCATGAAAAATCGTGACACAAAAAATAATAAAAAAATAATAACAAGAGGCTCCAAGCAGCCTATACTCATGCGCATGCGTAAGAAAGTTTTATGATATATTTTAAACATGATAAGAAGATGTCCGACATGGCGAAGAGTACTCCTTTCATTCAGTCATCGTTCTTGCAAACCACGTTGTTTACTATTGATTGTTTTCGAAATGAAGGCTGTGCCACAATGAAGCCAGTGATTCTTCTTAGTCTTATATATACTGAACGTGAACATTACTAATGTAAGGAAGGTTGTAGGAGACGCTGTCGTGACACTTAAGTAACGCTCTTATCGGAAGTGAGAGTAGCCGGAAGTAACTAAACAGGAAGTGTAGTGGCAAAGCAATGAACCGGAAGTGCACAATTTAAAATATGCGTGCATAAATTTGCATGCAAAATCGTGACAAAAAATAAAAATAATAACAAGAAAAACGAAGTCTAAACCTTACCTCATGCCGCTTCGCGCGTGAGTATCAAGAAAAACGAAGCCCATTTTATGACCTCATGGCGCTTTGCGCATGAGGTAACAAGAAAAACGAAGCCCATTTTATGACCTCATGGCGCTTTACGCATGGGGTAAAAAAAGCCCGGTCTGGATAGGGTTAAAATGCTCTTTGAGTTGAGCTCTTTAAAGTGTCCCTAAAAGCGAAAAATTACCTTTGAGAAAACAGCGCTTAGAAAAACATATCGCTTCATAAACAGACTCCGCCACAAAAGTTATGTTGTCATTTCTCCGTCGATTTTCACTATTTTTCGATATATATATATATTTTTTTTTGGATGAAAGTTTATTCTTTAAACTTTATTTTGACGCCGAAAAAAAAAACATTTCAATACATTTTCGATCTGAAGGTACACGGTAACCTTATGCTCCCTTCAGTTTAAAAAAAGTCACCGCATAAGAATGTTAAAAGTTCATTAGCATGTTACTGCACTCATTATCATATTAAAACCGGCTTACGGGCAAACGTTCTTATACGTCAGGCGAGAAATTGAAGAACAAATTGAGATGAAATATACATGCCACGCTGCCCAAATACCTCATGTATTAGAACACGAAATATGTTTAAAAACATTAAACACCCCCTTGTATTGGTTTAGTGAAAGGGGCATACCCACAAAAGAAGGAATACAACGGCATGTAAAGAAAATATACTCTTTACTTAAACTAAAATAAATACATAACTACATCACAAATTAAGAGGTCTGCAAGAATTTGTTATTACACGTTGCAGTTATATATTTGATGCAAATAGGATGCGAAAGCTTTCATTGGTCACATTTCTGAAACTAATTTTACAGAACTTGTACCGCCCGAAAATAGCAAGATACCACTGAATCGAGGCAGGCGGAATAAAACCACTAGAGATCACCAAATATCACATGGTCAGACTGTCTTTCTAACTTGTTGACTCGCTTTTTTTCTGTGTTTATCAGAATGCCAAAATTATCAAAGCCTCAGTAGTGCAGACAGAAAGACAACGTACAGAGGAGGAACTAAATGTGACAGCGGACTTAGTCCTGGATGGTTCAGGATTGAAGGTTCAGCAGGTTCAAGAATGGCTACCTCATGTCCACGCATGCACAGGTGTGACACTGCTGCACCCGGCTGGATGAGCGGTGCACACCCCACAGTGGACGACCGCCAGGTCAGCAGGACGGTGTGTTTTCCAAAGAGTTCTAGGAAATGCTGTGAATGGCAAACAACTATAAAAGTGATAAATTGTGGTTCATACTATGTGTACTACCTAAGTGGTACACCTGATTGTTATCTCCGTTACTGTGGTATTGACTAAACACAAGCACAAAACTGTTAAGCACGCTATACACAAACCCATGTATTATTAACTAAGGGCGCGTTCGATTGACCGTATTCCTGAATTAGAGAATAATGACTTTGAAAATTGTTACTTCAGACACCTCTGGAGTATAAATCTCCCAAAACATGATAATACGATAATAGGGAAAACATAGCTTTCTAGTGGCTCCTAAATCTCTATATGACCGGTTTTTTGTGTCCATTCAGTGTATTCTTATTCCAAAAGTCAATCGAATACACCCTATGTAAAGACCAAACAATATCGGTTACTGTTATTTGCTCACAACCTTAGTACTTAATAGACACAGGGAACAATGTAATAACTACATGTAAATCAGCCATTAGACGAACACAATTATATTTGTTTAATCGCACCAATTAAAACGATATTCATTGTGATTGGCTCATTTTCGCGCATAATTGCAATTTTACGTATAAGATTGACTTTTGTTATTAAATTGATCAGAAAAACTAACGCGGAGAGATTTCGACGTTTCGATGACATCCTGTCATCATTATCAAATAATTGAAGAAAATTTACATAAGTATATAAGAACTAAACCGAAAACAATAGTCTATTGTTCAAAGCCAGTGAATCATCCAGTCACCTCACACAAAAACGATCACATGGGTATACATTTACAGCTGCAGATTTTTTTGTGTGTGTGTGGAATTCGATGAATGTAATTAGACGACCACAAACGTTTGTTTGTTTTTTGCTTTTGTTTTGCTGATACACCACTGTCTTCAAAACTGATAAAAAAAACTTCCCAGATATATTTATTACAAGAAAAACGTTTGATCTCGAACTCAGTAATAATCATTTGATGGCAGTTTTATAAACCCGGCGTAATCAAAAGCAAAACGATTTAGATGAAATTTCGGAGAAAAAAGGTAGCAAGGACAAGAAGTTATGGTCTGTTGAGGTGAAAGCCTTGCTGATCCAAGTGTGAGAACAATTTATTAACTTACAGAGATCAGACAAAAAACTAGATGCAACGTAATATGTGTACGCATGCTACTACCTCCAAAATTCAAAGTATTTTTTAAAATTTAAAAAAAAATTTAGTTGTTTTCGAATTACATCAACTTGTTCTACACTATTCTTTTTTATACAAAATACAAGTTGAGCATAGAACAATAATGTGTTTACCCCACCAAGGACATAAAGAGATCTGGACACAAGAAGGAAGTGTTCATAAAAGTGCTCTTGTAACAAAAAGTGAAGATTGCTAGGAGGCAATGTTTCCTTTGATTTTGCCATTTGTGAACGTTTTCGAGGTACAAGTGATGACGTGTCAAATAGTACAAGGACCATGAATTCTCATGGGTGTTTTTTATGTTCAGTGATATTAAAGTCCTTTCAATATGATAGGGCGCCATGTTTTCACGTTTGAAGTTAACTTATTGTTAGCAGTTTAATGCTTGTCAGAATCGAAGCTATGTTTTCCAAAGATATTAAGAAAAGTTGCATGTCTGTAAATTACCAGGTAGTGGCTCCGAGGAAAACGGGGGAGGAGTGGGGAGATCAGGCCAGCGAGAAGAGTCGGATTTTTACATAAGAGTTGTAAGCACAGAAGCCTGGGTTCTACGAAGAATGGAAACTTTAATTAGTGGTTCCAAATTCATATTCAGAGAAGCATGCATTAAGTGAGATATTCTTGATCAAACGGGTAGATATTTGTTCACTTTGATAACGTTGTCCGCTTTTCGAATAATCGGGTCCAGAACCGCCTTTAAATAACCTTTTCATGGTTTTTATTCAGTTAGAGTAGATTGAAATATTTCAATTGATCGAGTATTTAATGGTTGAAGTAGTCCTAATTTAGTCAATGAAAATGTTTTTGTTAAAGGTTTAGTTTTCAAAGAGGATTGGTCAAGCCTTTTCAGATGACAAACAATGCTGCTTCATGTACATGAAAGACTACTTTCCCATGTGATTTCGGTTGAGCCGAAGGCAACCATTCAATACCACAGATTTACCACACTCTATATTAGTGGTAATCTGTGTTTTTCTTTATTATTGATGCATGAGTCAAACAATCAGTTGGAATAAACGTTGTCGCAATCCTCAGTTTGACAATTCAATCACAAGTGAAACAAAGTAGTCGAGAATTTATTCGTTTTATTCAGTTTAGCCCGAGACACCTCTTAACCCTCGGACGTACACTCAAACGTATACCCCAACTGTGGTACAAGGGTGGGGGGTTGTTGCACCCCCCCCCCTTGCTATGTTGCAATATTTCGGAAATATTTAACATCTGATAGATAGCCCGCGATGTGCTCTACAAGATAAGGTAAATATTATGGGTTGGGGCGCTGCTGAGATCCGTGACGTCATCCAAAATGGCCGCCAAGACGGCCGCCATCTTGGATTTTACTAAAAATTCAAATTTATCAGAAAAATGCAGAAATTGCAAATATTGTTTGCTGGAGTTGCAAAATAACATACAATTAAACATTGTGATGCTTTTGGTAGCATTTTATAAGTTTTTTGCTGAAAAAGGTGAAAAACACGCTTTTTTCTTCAAAAATGGGTTGATCACATGCTTCTTATGACGTCATATTTCGTTACCATAGCAACCGGTTGTCGCCACACTTTACCAAAATGGGTCTCAAGGATAAATGAACAGCTACTGAAAACGGCATGTGCTTATCTTAAATGGTCTTGAAAATATCGGAGAAAAACCTTAAGGGGGAGTGGCTACCACCCCCCCCCCCCCCGTACGTCCGAGGGTTAAAGCCATTGTTTGGACAGATAAAATAATTTCAAAGCACAGAACACCATTATAAAGAAAATGGTAATCCTATGGTTTAGTCAACCACAATCCGATTCGAATACCATTTACTACCAGACAAAAATCTTTCTCATATGTTAGCTTGACCAATTGCTCGCCATAAAATGTTAATATTATTTGTTTGCAAAATAAACAAAAAAAAAAACAAAATTAGAAAACGGAAGAAAAAACTATAAAACTTAGAGCTTAACTATAGTGTCAATATTGTACATCTTATATGCTATTAAATGCATTTGCATAGTTTGCTCTAAATGAACCGACTACATTTTAAAAATCACCTCTAAAACACAACGAAGACTGCATGATTGTATACTTAAAGAAAATTGTGATTTCCCGACATAATGAATAGACCTTATTCGCTTGGGCGTATTTGTTTACCATTAGAGACCATGTGTCATTCCCCTGGGTATTATTTCTTTCTTTTCCGTTAACGTTTGAGAAGATATATATGTTATTTACCGGCCGGGAGGTCCGTATAGGAAAAAACTGTGCCAGAGGTCTCGAGTACGGCCCGAGGCCGCAGGCCGAGGGCCGTACTCGAGACCGAGGGCACAGTTTTTTTCCTATACGGACCGACCAAGGCCGGTAAATAACTTATTTATTTTTTTCTACTTCAATTCTGCGATTTGCCGAGTAAATCTTGATATACTTGTACAGCTTTTCAAGAAATGTCTTTAAGCGCCGCGTAAAGCAAAACTGACACAACGCGTGCAAAAAGTAACTCGGTAATCTTCACAACTTTTTCATTCAGAAACCGAAAAAAACGTAACTTTGCAAAGTGAACTAATTTCTATCAGTTTATTTCTCTCGGTAGAATTTGTGTTTGCCTGCGGTGAGGATAGAGAAATGTTCTTGCCTACAGCGAAGCCGTGGAAAGCTGAAGATCAACTTTAAAAACTTTTCAAATTTTTCTAATTCATTCATAGCAGTGCGAAAGCTTAAACGGAGCTATTATTTAAAAATCATATCTTCTTGAATGAAAACTTACAGAATTTAGATAAAAGAAGGCAAAAACTGTGGAATATAAGCATACTAACCGAGCAATGTAGTTAAAGTACGAGTTATCTCGTCAAAATCGTGAAAATGCGTACTATAAATTAACTGAAAACAACCCGTACAAAACTGGAATGACAAATTTAAGCAACACTTTTCAATGAAATTTCACAGAATCTCGATTAGAAGAAAAAGAAAAACGGAAAAATAAGAACATTTAAATCAAATACAGTCAAAACCTTTGTAAACAAGCACTAGATTGTCTAATCACAGTAATTTTTTAAGCCACAAATAAGCTTAAGTACTAAAGTCTTATCGCTTTGCAAAAAAACAACAACAAACGCGAACAAACTAATCAACAAATCATAAAATCCAAACTTGTACTCGCCTTTTCGAGGAATAACGTTGGCCTTTAATTTTACGGCTGATTTCTCCATCCACTTAGCTGCTTAGTTTAATCTCTCTTTCTTCATTGAGTCTTTTTGATACCTCGTGGAAGCGTTAAGATATTAAGCGTGTTTTCGGATCTTTGTCAGCCGATGTCAGCCATGCATGGTGAAACTTTGCTGGTTTTATTCATTCTTTTCTTCATTTATGTCGTTAAATATTTTATCTAGCTAATAAAATTCGCTTTCGCTTTGGTATAAAGTTTTCGTCTGGGTCCATATTTGACGAGAAAATTCAATAATACCAGGGCTCACAAGCTTAAAACAACGGAGTCACAAATTATTGTGATTAGGCAACTACGCAACCCGGGCGGAATCGTTGAGTGAGCGGGCAAGATCGTAAATTTCCGCCCGCTCCCGGAACCAATCATATTGCAGGATTCGCAGAATTCCGCCCGCTCGCGCTCTGACAAAAAAATAAACATTAATATGGATGTGGCTCAGACAAATAATTTAACTCCCAAGAGGTTTGTATTGGGTAAACATTACGCCCAAGCGAATAAGGTCTATTCAGCAGAACTGTTATAATTAGATATAAATGTAATATCTTTATAGTTTGCAATTGCAATCAGTGCAATTGGTGTTCTAAACTCGGAAAAGGTCTACGTTTTTTATTGTAGTTATGAAACATCAACTCATAGCTGAAGTCTTGTTACCTGTTAGCTGGAATCATCATCGTCCTTGTTATCGTACACATTATGGTCATAATATTATCTAATCTGTCCTTCACCCCTACCTCTTATGTGCCATACAGGGCACGAATCTAATTGACAGCTGAAAAATTGACATCATTTTTACTCTGAACGTAACAAGAGTTAAAACACCCGTTCAGAAAGTACATGTTACTATTATTTATGTATATCTTGCAGTCTAATTAAACTTTGCTTTTTGGTAGTGTGCTATTAATAAACTTGCTGATGCTGTTAACTGTACCTGTTGTCTTTATTGTAGTAGTACCTTTATTGTAGATGTCCGTTTGTTTCAAAAGTAGGCGAAGGGGGCTGGGCAACGCGAGTCAAGATCACTTGGTTACTCTCTCAGGAGATCCATCCTGTGAAATTAGCTTCCTTCTGTTCTAAAATCATTGATCCTGTTTTCAAACAAAAAATAATGCATCAGATTTTCCATTCTTTGGCCCACATATGCACACCTTATCTAAGGTCTCACGCGGACAAGTTTTATGTTATGTGTATTAGAGGAAAAAGGCATCCTCGCCACCATCCAGTTTACACTAAAATCATCATATATCATCATATATCATCTATCATACATACAATATTAATCTGAAATGTAATTTAACCTCTGTTTTAGTACTGTGCTATTAATAAACTTGCCGATGCTGACAAATGAAAATCAAGGCTGTTGTTATTAATTGTTCGAAGAGGGTATTCAGCGGAACCTGAACGAACGAGTAACGAGTAGTTACTTTCTTTTTACACCATTCCCTCTCCTCCTACCGCCTCCTCTGCGGCAGGACAGATACTCCTACTTAATTAATATTACATATTTTCCATTTTATTTCATTACCGAGCTTAAAAAAAAAACATATTTCTTCATTGATCATCACACATGATGCTTTCGACATTGCTGATCCTAGCAGGACGCATGCCGTATGTAAATGTGAAAAATGTAAATGTAAATGTTGTTTATAGTGCACTTAGCTATCGAGCTAATTCATAGGCACGCCACTCAAATATGGAATCAAATATTGCAAATTAAACATAACATGTTAAAAATCTCAACTGGCAGGGGGCAGACCAGTCGACTATTTTACATGCGTGGCCGAGGAGTTGAACTCGGGTTCCATCGGGTCCACCGTGAAACAACTCCATCTAGTGGTCAGAGCGGGACTTGAACTTGGGACCTCCGGATTTGAAGTCCGGTGCCCTAACTACTCGAGCACGCTGCCTCCCTATATGAACCTAATATATGGCCTGGTTTGCCACGAGTCTCTCATAGCTCAGTGGCCCATCCGACCGGTGTGCAGAAGGTAATAGATTCGAAACCCGTCGGCGACTCAGAAAGTTTTCTATGTCATACGCTCGTCAAATGATGAACATTAAGCGTTTTTCGTTTCATTACCGAGCTTAACATTTACCATTTTTTGTTCATTTATTTCGGTAAGGAGTGTTAAGGAATAACCTGGACACGAGTTAATTTCAACTTTTGGTGCGATGTTTACTGGCTAAAGCTGCAGCCTTATTAAACGCGAAATTTGGGGTTTTAAATTGTCCAAAATAAAATACAAATGTCTCAAAACAATAACCATATTGATTTCTTTTGTTTGTTTTGGTGTTTGGTGGCTCGCGAAAGACGTTTTTCAAAATAACGATTAGAAACACCTTAAATTCTGTTAGTTTAATTGACTTTACGGTGTCACAAGAAACAAATTAAAACATTTTTAAAGAAAAAAGCCTGATTCGAAATTTGTTTCGACTTTAAACGGTTTTCAAGTTGGCAAACTCAAATTGATGTGAAACTTTTAAAATTATCCTTAAAAAGGTATCTTTTAAACGCATCACCGAGAAATATTTTGCTTCGTTTTCGCCGAGATGAAAACGGAGGCTCTTAAAGCCATCTCGTTAATGCGTTGGAACGTGAGGTTAAAAAAAGAAGAATCCTAAATAAATATAAAATAAATATGGTAAAGATGGCGTTGTAGAATCAGACATTATGTAGAAAATGCGAGGTGCAGTAGTCAACTGGATATGGTTCTTGGCAGGATACGCAAGATTGAGAGAAAGTTTGAAAATTCGTGTTGGTGCAAGTCAATAAAAGTTGTGAGTAACAAAGAATCACGAGTGTGAATGTAAATAATTTTGATGTTAGTGAAGTGAAAGTGAAATGAAAAACAGCAGAATAGGGAATCGAACCCGGGCCGTATGATCTGCTCCAAGCACAATATCCACTACACCACCGAGGAATAGCTGCCGGAAACTGTAATTTTTAAGGGATATAAGATAATATGCTGCTAGCCCAGACCATAGATAAGAACTAACCCTTTCGATACACTGGAAATACTGGAATCAGTGCTTAAACCTAAATACTAAAATCAGTGCTTCAACCCTAGATACTGTAATCCGACCCTAAATCACACTGCAATATATCTAAAAACATCACAATAAGGGATACATGAAATAACCATACATTATGATCAGGGATACACCAAGTACCTAGGCTAGGAAAAGGAAACGACTGCTGTGCAGACTAAATAACTGAGGACGTAGGTGTTGCAAATTTTGCTATGACATCTGCAAATGGTTAGACCTTCACGTGGCTTCACGTTGCTCAGATGTTTTAATTCTTACGTAGTCGTTTCAAATCACACATACCCGCATAGTGACTGATCAGGGCCTTTATATATGAGTTTAATACCTTGGCTGGCCCGGTAAGGGAAAGAAATATTTCGTGTGCAACTGGGCTTGTCCGCCGAGTGAGGCGAGATCTCTTTGACCGGGCCATTCCGATCAACCGGGGTGATAGAAAGGTCCTAAGAGCCGTTTGTCTCGTCCAATCAGAGCGACGTCCAGTATTCGGACGTTCGACACAAGCCGATGAATGTTTCTGTGGCAGGCCTTCCTTTCCTTCTCTCTCTACCTGCGCTAGTAACGCGACGTTCAAATCTCGTTCAAAGGATTTTTAGGCTAAAATCGCAATTTCATTCATTTCGCACATTACCTTGAAAACAGTTTTTATTTTTATGACTACTGAAAGTAAAAGACACCAAAAAAAAAACAATAAGGTAAGTAAGCATTGTTTATATAAATAGTTGGTATTAAATAAACCCCTTCAGTTGTCTGGTATCAAGGATATTGGCGGCGAATGTGAGAAAAATAAACAGCTGGACAAGAAGCGGAGCTTTGAGTATGACTGGAAACTTAAAGATTTAGGACAATCTTACAATATCTGAACCAATGGCATTGTCCTTCTGATCGGTATACTTGAAAACTAGAAATTTCACAATGCCTTTCTCTACTATAAAATAATAATAAAAAAAAATCGGTGTTGATTGCAGGTGATTGCAAGTTCCTTTGTTAAGACTGGGATTGAATCAGATGCCAGCTATCAAAATGTGACTTTTTTTATTGTTTTGTTTTCGTCCACAAGATCAGACTAGGGATATGTTTTGTTCTTGTCTGATAAACATCGCGATATGTATGCGAGTTTGATGTAGCGTCCTTTTTTAAATGGGCGCCCCTTTTTTTTAATAAACACTTTTCACGCCCGAATTTGAATGTGCTTCTGTTAATGTGTATCCCTATTCTAACGTATATGTCTCCGCTATACGAATAAAATGCCGCTGTTCTGAAATAATCGTGATTGATGATAGAGTGGTTTTCAAATAAGTTTCGTAAAACCAAAACCAAAGTAATGGCTCAGACTAATTATAGCAGACGTAGACACTCAAATGAACCAATCAGAACTCAAAATAAATACATGTCACCGGCGCCAAGCGTGGGAAAACGCGTGCGAACAAATCACAATTGGTTTTGGTTTTACTTCTGATTGGTTGAAAAAGCGGCGCGATATTTATTAGTTGATCACAAGCCGTTACAATGAAAAAACAAAGCAATCGCGGCATTACTTTCGACACTCAATTGAAAACTGCACTTAACACAGCAAAACTATTGATGCAGACTATAAAAGTGTTATTTAGTGGGCTGTATGGAAATGACATCCTCCTCAGTGAGCCCGTCATTTTCAATTCCATGGTCCGTTGCTACTCTCAGATCTGCAAGGTCAGCGATGCAAGTGTCGAACCCCATGTTGTGTGTAAACTCGTTGCAGAAGATGCCGGTGGCGTTAAAAAGTCTGAAGACCTTTTTCCACTCGTCAAGTTCCGGATACAGCTCAAAAACCCTGCCTGTAGTGAGGTGGTTGTTTTTACTCCAGTGGGGCCGAGCCTTATACTTTGTGAATAGTGTGTCCTCGATGGTCTTGTGGTATTCGTCAATACCAAATGCGCCCGGGAAGAAAGGAATCTATAAATAAAGAAATAATGGATAAAACTCGCAATTCTGGTTGACCTTTTACTAACTTGGTAGCCATATCTATCCACTTTTCGGGAGAGGTTGATCGTGGATCATCACATGGTTATGCGATTATTCATATGCTAGAACGTAACACGTTGAACTGCAAAGCATGTGCAAGATTTGCAGTAAAAACATTTTGATCACGTAAGGAACGGACCATTTCGGAAAAGTATTGGGGAAAGGGTAGTGGGGGACAACAAAGAATATTAGCGCACTTGCTTAGGTTCCTGGAAATAACTTCATCATACAAAGAGTAAACAAAAGAAAAAAAAAAGTCATGCGGGGAAAAGTAGATCGCATTGTGATCATAGCTATTATAACTGCCAAAGTGGTCTGGTCTCCATGGGGGATTGATATCAATTGGGACGTATGCCCTGTTTCTTTCTCCCGTCACGGTGAGAAAAATCGCCACTGTGACAAAAGTGAGTAGATTCAAAACAGAATGTTTTGTGGTTTCAAGAACTGGTAAAGTCATTATGGTTGGTAAAGTTTTGTACACTGGACACTGGACCGATATTAATTTGTTCTCTTTCTTCTGAAATATAATTTAGGCGCAATGTGTAGCTTTTTCAGCGTTTAACCCTCGGACGTACACGCAAAGTCATACCCCCTGCCGTGGCACAAGGGGTGGGTTGTTGCACCCCCCCCCCCCCCCACCCCTTGGGTTTTTGCGGTGTTATAATATTTAAAAAATGTTAACGTTGTACATCTAAAAGATAACCTGTGATGTGCTCTAAAAGAAAAAGTAAATATTATGGGTTATAGCGAAGCTGGAGGTCCGCGACGTCATCCAAAATGGCCAACAATATGGCTGCCATCTTGGATTTCACTAAAAATTGCAAATATTTTTACCAGAGTTCCAAATATGATACAATTAAAAGTTTTGCTGCTTTTGGAAGTGGTTTTTTTTTATGTTTGTTTGTTTGTTTTTTTTTTCACTGAAAAAAAAAGTGAAAAACACGCATTTTTATTCAAAAATGGCTTGACCTCATGCTACTTATGACGTCATATCTTGTTACCACAGCAACCGGTTGTCGCCAAAACTTTACCAAAATGTGTCAAAAGGATAAATGAACAGCTAACGAAGACGGCATGTGCCAACATTAAATGCTCTTGAAAACAAATCCGTGAAAAACCTTAAGAGGGTGGTATCCACCCCCCTCCTTGTACGTCCGAGGGATAAGTTATTCCATCTGTTTTCCATCGCAATCGTGGTCCATAATCGTGGATTATGGCTCCTGATGATAACTGAATAAAAAAGTGTCGCTTCAACATATAACGAAAGGCATCATCTTGGTTAAGTACCAATTATACTCTCGGATGGATGGAAACAAACTACATGGGAAGAGTAAACTATGTGAAGCTTGCTATGGGTGTCATCGTAAAATATAAAGAGTGCAAGAGGATTGCCACGTGGGAAAAAAAATATAAGAGGGGGTTATATATTGCTTTTTATCCCCCTCGCGACTTACCAATGAACTTTAAGGGTCCCTTGGTAACCTTCTCACAGGTTTAACCGCAATCTTATTTCACTCTGAAAAAAGAATCGTGCGGCGGGTTTCACCCGCATTTTTTTTCTGCACAGACAATTGGCGATAAAACATTGTGCAAGCTGGAATGTTTCTGGTACCGGGAAGGCAGTATGTTTTCTTAAAGTCTTTCATTGTAATACAGTCTAGTTGCTCGTGCATGGTCAGGTGGACAAACAAGATCGAACATTATATCGCCAAGACCGCTAACAAATGTTTTAAAAATAATCGTTTCCTGTTATTTTTACTCCAATTTATTTCACGCACCTCGATATAACAGGCATGATCATTGCTACTTCCATCCATTGGACATTTGCTATTCGCTGGGCTGAGGTACAGGTCATCCGTCTTCACAAATCGCACATAGATCGGTAACAACGAGTACTGCGTGAACTTCTTTGCATAATGATTGGCAATTTCTATGACTTCTCCCAAAGCTCCGTCTAAATGACGAAGCGGTAGACAAAATTCGGCAGTGCGCACACTATCCCAAAAACAAAAACAAAGCAGGGCATGAGTTAATGATAGTTAAAAAGCAGTTATGTGGTTGCATGGGGTCTTTTGTTATCCAAACCTAGCAAAATGGCGTTTTAAAGCTGGTTTATACGCACGACGCAAGAAAAAGCACAAGCAAAAAAAGAAGGAAATCGTTCGATTTTCTTGAGCTTGTGTTTTTGCTTGTGTCGCTACATCGGACTTCCTAACCGTGATAACGCAATCGCAAGCACAAGCGAAAAGCTCTTATGCATGTGTCGCACCGGTTTGCATGTAGGCTTCTTGTGCTTATGCTTGCACTCAAGCTTATAAGCGCCTTGTGCTTGTGTTTGTGCTTGTGCAAGCAAACTATTAAGATAATTAAAAATGAAACGGTCACAAGTTAGCGTATATTCTTCATCCGCCATGTTGGATTCAAATTTGGCGCCAAAAGGCAGTTGCACCAGACTTGAATGATAATGCACCTACGTATGCCATCTAATGCTTATGTGTATCGCATGTGTGAACATCATTTTGCTTGCGCCTGCGTAACACGAGTGAACCATACATGGTGCATGGAAGAGCGGTGATATGAAGATTCGGGTGTCACCACCTGTCTGTTTTGACGAAATACTAATGATGTGACCATTCAAATGAAACTTCTTCGGCAGTACTTTTGCATGGTACCAGGAACAAATGTGGAGACATTTAGTGTAGTTTTAACTTTTGAGTCTGTTGACGAAATCCTAGCTATGGTGTGACCATTCAAATGAAACCTCTTTGGCAGAACTTTTGCATGGTACCTTTTGTTTTACAATATTTTACAAAATGAAATTAGGGATTTTTACTCATGCCGGTACATCAACGATTTAAGGTTTGCCCTCCGTTGTTCTCCTTTTCTCCGTGTTTTCGTATCTACTTTTGTGCATCGCGTTAGATCTGGGTACGAGAATACGCACGCATGCACTGCGATAAAACTTTGAGTCCACGATACTTGAAATTCGGTGTGATCGGCGTCGTTTTAGAAGCAAAAGCTAAACAAATTTGGGTTTTATTGTTTGTTACTGTTTTACGTAAGTGTTTGCCATCGAGTATCGTGCATAACACATACAAATTGCTGCTGTCAAGCCAACTTCATCGACAAACAGCCCTAGAATCCCCTTTGATTCACAATGTTCGGGACTATACCTGTTTGGAATCACCTGTATTTTGACTGGCACGAGTATAGGCTACACGTAGCCTCTTGTTTCATTAATTTTCTTTTTTCGCACTCTTGGGAGTTTAAGGGTTGCCTAAAACCACATATATGTCACAAACTCTTTTATCTGGATTTTAATTTATTTAGATGCTAAATTAATTGAGCATTAACACATGCACATTGCACTTACTGCATATTGCCTTTGGTGAACTGCAACACATTGTACCATTTCTGAACAAAGGGATGTTGGTGAGAAAACTGATAAACGCCAAAGTTTGTGATATCCGGGATTCTATCCGGGCAACATGATGCGCATGTTTGTAGGCAAGACGCTGTACAGTCCGTTTGCACACACGAAACTTCTGCACATCCTCTGCCACCCTTACAACACCACCAAGAACAGCAGGAACAGCATGTCGGTTTGCGAGCTGTTTTCTTTCCTTTCAAGTAAGCCACATACAAATATCTGTATACGTAGTAAATACAAAGCGTTGTCTTAGTTAGCCAACCAAAGCAAATAAAGAAAGAAGACATTTTACACGCAAAGAGTATATAAACTTTTAAACATGTAATGATCTCCTGTAAAATATTAATTAAATAAAGAGGGATGGCACCTCCTTCGTTTCACTGTTTGGGGTGTGGAATGCTTTGTTTAGTCATGATACGTCGATGACCCGAAAGTTACTTCAATATCTCATCAAAACAAGATATTGCCTAGTAATTAATTAAGCAAAATGAAAAACAAAATTGAAATAGAAGTTCATAAAGACTTCTGATATGACTGTTACAATCAATAAAGAAAGATGGAAAATGTTAAGCTCGGTAATGAAATAAGAAAGATGTATTATTCATCATTTACCACGCTGGTGACATGATGAATATTTCATCTTTCTCATAACTTTGATTTTTATTTTGATCTTAAGGCCCGTTTACACATGCGATTTTTGATGCGATTTTTGTCGCGCTCTCCAATGCAATTTTTTTCGCAAGTGTAAACTAGCGGCGATTTCCTGTACGATTAGGGTGCGACATTTGCTGTGATTTCCCAAAACTCGCAGCCAAGTTGCATCAGGTTTAGAACATGTTTGAAACCCCAGCGACATCGCGCAACAAATCGCTCTCAAATCGCACTGAAATCGCCGCTAGTTTACACCCGCGATTTGAAGATGCAACTTGTGCGCGACAAAAATTGTACCGAAAAGTGCGACAAAGATTGCACAAAAAGTCGCCTGTGTAAACGGGCCTTTATTTTCATCAATTATGCATAACGGTTGTCGGCTGTTAATGCTTCAGTGGATGTTTGACAACTGAAGGAGTAGTGAGTGGGGGATGGCTCAAATACCGTTTTTCAGATCCCTAAATAAGCCGCCAAACGCCCGAGTTACCGGGCCCCCAGGCCTCATTGCATTCGGCCTGGGGGCCCAGTAACTCGGGCGTTTGGCGGCTTATTTAGGGATCTGAAAAACGGTATTTGAGCCCTGCCCCCACCCACTACTATACGTACCCCTCCCTCAAACCCCGTAAGAGGCTCCGCAATGGCAAGCTAGACATAACCAATTGAAGAAAGCTAAAACCTTTGTATATACGCAATGGCGCAACCCCGACAACGAAGACACCATGATGACGATCAACGCGATCTGATTGCTTGGCTGGACGAACAGGCCCGAAATCTTGAGCAGTTCGAAACTGATGACGACAATAATGCTGAGGTCGAGCCTCAAAACAATCCACAGGAGTTAGATTTTGAACAATTTGTTCAAGTCTATGATCGGGTTGACCGATGGATTGACCGCGGCAGACGAATAATCCGGTTTCGTTTTGTAAACGACCTCGAAAAACCCCTTGTCGCCAGAATTTTGAACAAAATCTAACAAAATGTTCAAACACGACATGCAATCAATTTACGGTTCACAGTCGAGTTACGAAACACTGAAACCGAGGAGTTGAGGCGGTTTCATCAAAACAACCACTACAGTCGTTGGCTAGCCACTCTCTCCGAGACACGACAGTGGTTGCAAGTTCAGGAAGAGCTTCGTCTCCAAAACGCAAACCTCAAATGGCCTGACACCAAATGGGTTTACGAACGCACAGTCCTGCTTGATCTAAAAGTCGTGCTTGATCGACACCCCCTGCAAATAGGGCTCGGGTGGCTTCCTGATTGGCTTCGCAATAAAAGAGAAGTCATTGCCCTTGACAATTTCAATGACAACCTTTGTCTCTTTCGTTGCTTGGCTGTCCATCGAGGAGCTCGCAGAGATCGCAACATCCGCAGAACCAGGGAACTCGCGGAAAGCTTCTTCGCCTTTTATCCGGGGCTTCGAGACCAGTTAACTTTGCGGCACTTCTCTAAAATCGAAAAGCATTTCAAGCAAGGCATTGCCGCCTACCTTGTTCTCGCTAATGGTGATTTCATTTTATCTCACACCCCTGCGAATTACGACAAGGTTGGCGTTTCAACCATGACCATCGGCATCTATGCAGGCCATGCCTTCTTGATCACCAATCTCAATAAAGTCACAAACAATTACACTTGTGGTGAGTGCGGCGGGAGGTTCACACAAGCTTGTCATTTAACTCGCCACGCCAAGACGTGTACTCGCGGCCAAACAAAAATCGACTGCCCTGGGAAACGTGTCCTTCCTCCAGAGTCAGCTTTTGAGAAAGCCTTTTACCCAGAAGGCGGTTTCGGTGTCAAGGCAGTGTGCTGGCTCGAGTGGGTGGCGAAACAGACCGACAAGCACATCCACCATCACAGATGCGGCCATGGCGGTGAGAGGTATATTTGTGGGGCTCCAGTCGACGGCTATCACCCAGAAAGCAGGACAGTTTTTCAGTTTCACGGTTGTTTCTGGCACGGTTGTTTAGAGTGCTTTCCTGCACATGAACAAAGAAACGAAGTGATCACGACTGACCGTAAAGGCAACGCAATCACAAGGACGGTTGCTTACCAAAAGACTCTGCAACGAACTCAGTTTCTTCGAGACGCCGGGTACACCGTGGTTGAAAGGTGGGAACATGAAAAGCCTTACCCCTGGAGGGATGTCCGTTGCCCACAGAAAAGAAACAAAACTTATCCACACGCGATCGTCTACGACTTCGAAGCGTATCAGGATAAGACCAAGGCAGCTCGCCCGACATACGGGCTCTCTTATGAAAGCGAGCATGTGCCCATCTCAGTCTCCATTGCCGACACGTTGAACCCTGAGCCTGAGTACATTTGCTCCAAAGACCCTGATGACCTTATCGCCCTGTTTTATGCCTCCCTCGAGTGGCGCGCCGCAGCCATCCGAGAGGCTGTGGCTGACCAATATATGCCCCCAGACCTTGAGAATCTCCCTGAGAAGCAACTCAAGCTCATCGACAAATGGTGCAACCAAGTTCCTGTGGTAGGCTTCAACTCAGGCCATTACGATCTCAAGCTTATCCGCAAGTACTTTGTTTCTCGCTTTGCTCAAGAGAACGAGGTCTTCGCCGCGGAGAAAGAGGGGCGCATCATGTTCATTAACACTCCCAGCTACAAGTTCTTGGACATCGTGAATTATTTGGCCCCAGGCATTACGTACGATAGGTGGGTCAAGATGTATGGAGCGACACAGACTAAGTCCTGGCTCCCATACGAGTGGTTTGACAGTGCTGACAAGCTTGATTACCCTGGGCTTCCCCCATACGAGTGCTGGTACTCACAACTCAAAAATGCCTTCGTTCTTTCTCCTCAGGAGCACGAGGAATGCAAGCGCATCTTTCACGAGAAAGGTATGCAGACATTCGGAGACTGGCTGGAGTATTACAACAATCTAGACGTGTCTCCCTTCCTCGAAGCTCTCCAAACGATGAAGGGCTTTTACACGAGCCTAGGGGTTGACATCTTCAAAGACGCGGTCTCCTTGCCAGGAGTATCCATGCAATACGTCTTGCGAGGCTGATTGAGAGGGGGACGGAGCCGCAGGGCTCCAGAACTATACGCCCCCGGCCCAGAAGCATACGCCATGCTGAAGGGGGCTGTGGTTGGAGGGCCAAGCCTGGTCTTCACCCGCAAACACGTGAGCGGTGGAACCCGCATCCGCTCTCACAAAAACGCTTTAGCCCGCATCACGAAACGGATTGTGGGGTTCGATGCGAATTCTCTTTACCCCAGCACGATGCTGCAGGAGATGCCCTGTGGTAAAGAGAAGGTTGTGCATTACGATGACCCGGTGCAGGCGGCTAGAGAGCTTTCCTTTCTCCTTCTCAGAGGCAGGTGGTTCGGGTTTGCGGAGGTGGACATCGAAGTCCCTAGAGAGTTGTGGGAGCAGTTCGAAGAGTTTCCCCCGTTCTTCATCAACCAACCAGTGCCTAACGAATGTGTGCCCCAGCATATGCACGATTACCTCCAAGAAAGTGGCCGAACCCGCTTTCCCGACCAGAAAAAGCTTCTGGGTGTGTTGTCAGCGAAAAAGATGCTTATCTACGCACCCCTCTTGAAATGGTACCTCGACAGTGGGTTCAAGATCACGGCAGTCTACCGCACGATCGATTATAGACCCCAAAAACTCTTCGACTGGTTCGTTCGCGAGGTCGCCGAAAACCGAAGGAAAGGCGACGCTGACAAGGATAAGGCACTGCTTGCCGAAGTGTTCAAGCTCCTTGGCAACAGCGCTTACGGTAAGTTCATCGAAGCCGTGGAGCGCCAAACAAGAACGGTGTACGCAACTGACGAGGACGAGGTCGACAAGAATCTCCGCTCACCTTTGTTCGAAGACCTCGAAGAGATCGGAGAGGCCTACAAGATCGAGCTGCGCAAGCAAAAGATCACAATCGACCGCCCCTTTCAAGTCGGCATTGTTGTGTATCAACTTGCCAAGCTCCGCATGCTGGAGTTCTATTACGACTTCCTTGATTGCTTCATCGACAGGCGCGACTTCGAGCTTATCCAGATGGACACAGACAGCATGTACTTCGCTCTTGCTCATGACACTCTCGAAGAAGCAGTTCGCCCAGAACTTCGCGCCCAGTTCGAGGCGGAGAAGAAGAATTGGTTGGCGTGGGACAAGTGGAGTGGTAGAGAGCCGGGCTTATTCAAGCTTGAGAAGGAAGGTACACGAGCCATCGCCCTGTGCAGCAAGTGTTATTACGTAGCAAACGAGGCTGGCGGAGGGGCCAAGATATCCTCCAAGGGAGTCAACAAGAATCAGAATGAGCTTCGCTGGGTAAGGTACGAAAGAGCCCTGCAAGGGGGTAGGGACATGGCCACCAACAGGGGCTTTAGAATGCACAACGGGTCCATGTTCACATATCAGCAGCACAAGCTGGGCCTCAGCGCCTACTACGACAAGCGTTGGGTGCTGCCAGACGGCATCCACACAGAACCGATCGAGTTTCACAACCCAGCTGGCGGCAACTGAGTGCCCGGCGGCACAACCATCAACTCCTCACGCACAAACCCCCGCTTGGGGCCGTCGTACAGATAATACACGACAGGCGTATCTGGCTTGGTGACAACCTTCTCGATGTTGTAGACTTTCAAAGACCAGATTGGATCAGTCGCTCGTCGACTACCCCCCTCAAGCTCACCGGGGTAATACAGATATCTTAAGTTCACCATAGGCGGGAGCTTCTTTTCATTCACCCCAACAGGCCTAGCATATGGGGTTGCAGGCTTGGCTGAGGTTGCTTTCTCTTTGATTGCTTGTGCGGGCTTCTTGCCAGTCAATCTGGTTACTTCATTGTTCAAGGCAGAGACAACATCTGGCAATCTTTTAACCCAAGCAGTCGAACGGCCAGAGGGTAGATTCATTTCAACTGCGTACTGGTAACCAAACAATCGTTCAGCCAGGGTTCTGTTGAATCTTTCAACAATCCCTTGGTCTCTGTATATATCAACACGCCCACGACGAATGGTTGTTTTATGAGCCTCAGTCTCTTTAGTCACAGCCCCCATAAACTCTGTTCCCGGATCGACTTGCAACAGTTGTGGCCATTTCAAAGGCCCTCGCCTATATACCCGAGCCAACGCCTTCGAAACTTCATCAGACTCTTTCGAAGTCAAGGGGCTCTGCTGCTTTGTAACGGCTAGCTACATCAACAACTGTCAAAGCATATTTGTAAACCTTTCTACCGTGTGGAAGTTTGTCGTGTGGTAAAAAAAGTAGATCTGCTTGATGTACTGCATTAGGAGTCTGGACATCAAACTTGGGTCGAGGGATATGGCGTGGTGCAGGGAGATATACTTGCCAAAGGGTTTGTTTGACGAGCCATTTCTTTGCCACCTCTTCAGATACCTTGGTTGCTGCAGCTAGCTTTTTGACAGCAGCAAGGCCTTTCCAGTAGCCTTTAGGACTGTAATAGATCTTTGAGAGTTTGGCTTCCATAGGGGTGGTATATACTTATGTATTGTGTTGTTTGCTTACATATGTGTATTAGTATTGTACAGATTCCAGCTGCCTGCTTATGATGTTCAACTGTGAGTCTGAGATGGTGAAGATGTGGCAGTTTGCATTTCCCGAGCCTGTGCCGTTTCGTTCAATCTCGAGTTGCACACCATCCTGTGTGTTGACGAGCCGTTGGCCGTTGCCGTGTAGAGCTGGGTCAGCCATGGACCTCAGGTCAATCCAGAGACCAAACTTGTTGCCTGTTAGATATTTGGTCAGGTTCATGTTGGGCCTGCCGCGCGTGTGAAAGTGTCGGGAGATTTCACTCCACATGTCAGTGCCGGTGATACCCTCGTTGTAGACCCTGTTTGGAACCTCATTTACGGTTACCTTCACTTTGGTGATGTCGGGATTGAAATAGTTCTCAGAGTCCCTTGCACCCGCAGCATAGGGGTTGATGAACAGCAAGAGGATGCCCTTGAGAGACCGGCGCTGTGGGTTTACCCGAAGATTCATCCGAGTGTCCCCGCTTTTTGAGAAGGGATGCACCCGATCTCGCATTACGAAGTCATAGACGAACCACTTACCGCTAGTATAAGTGCTTGTTGCTTCGTCGGCCAGCTCCTTACTTCTGATCGTCTCGTACTCCAGCTGGATGTTTTCCAACTTGTACATGAGCTTGCTTGTGTCTGACCCTCGGACAACTTGGCTTGCGGGGGCTAGGGTTAGTTCGAAGACCAGATCACTGTATAAGGCCTGAGGGTACATGATTCCGTGATCAGTTAAGATTTGGTGATCCAGTTTGATGTGATACTTATTCTTGTATATTGACTCAAGCTTGTTCTGTGCATCCACGCCGGAAGTCTTCTTGTCGCCAGCAACAGAGCGGATCTTACACAAATCCACACTCTGGATGCCATCCATAAGCATGTTGTCCCGCTCATCGGTTGATTTGAAAAGGTCTTCGAAGATCTTATAGATGTCGTACCCAACTGTGTCCTCGACGGTGGTGGCGCCAAGCTTTACAACGAGCCTGTCCACCAGGGCCCTAGAAACATTTTGCACGAGAAAGTTGTTAGCGTGGCCCCCGGCTAGGTTGATGTTAAACACAAGTGCAAGCGAGCCGGACACAAGGACATCATGCTCGCCCAGCTTGGGCACCGAGACGTACAGGGTCTCGCCGGGATTGGCCTCAGAAGGGTTGAATGTGATGCGCTTAACGGTTCGCTCTGCCTTCATGGCACCCACTGTCTTTTCGCTGTGAGATGGAAGTAGATTCGGTTGCACAGCCATGGTATATATTTGTGTTTTTTTTAAACTTATATTTATATATCATCATGGCAGAAGGCGGATATGATATACCTGATGAGACAACTGACACAGACCCTCTCATCCCAGACACAGGGAATGACGAGGATGCTGAGCTTGAAAAATGGTTGAATCAACCAATGACAGAAGAAGAATCCAGTCGATGGGCCCATGACCAAGACGCCACGCAACCTTTTAAACCAGGGGCTGCTTCCACACCATCTGGTGAACAAGTGCTTATGATCCCAAGAACAAGGTTGACCCCAGAACAACAAGGCTCCCGCACTGAAGAAACCTCTTTCATTACAGGGGATACTCAAGGCCGACGATTGTTAACAATGAATGATATGGCCTTTGACGAGGTTAAGAACGAGTTTACCAACGCAGACAGAAATCAACTTAATTTTCGGTACGAGGCGAAACCAAAATCAGGTGGGGCCATCATCGTGGTAAAATATCATACCAGAGACAAATGGTATCCTCTTTACACAAGAAGACGTGGGGCTTCCGAAAAGACTCTCAACGCTTCTCTTCCCAAAGAGATCAAAGCTGCTCTCGGAAAGTCTGTGACTGAAGAGATCAATGAGACAAATGCTACACTTGAAGCAACTCAAAAAGAACTGGAAGCAAAACAAAATGAATTACAACAAATGGAACAAAGGGATGCGGATGCACAAAAACTTCGCCGCGACACGGATGCCCTCAGAAATAGAATCAAAGATATTGATGACCAGATTCAAGAGAAGGAAGATGCACATGGCCCACTGGATACGGATGAAATACAATGACTAAAAAATGAAAAGAGAGCTGTTGAAGCTGAGCATCAAGCTAAACGAAAACAACTGGACAATGCGCATAAAACTGCCCAACAAGCAGACAAACTAAAAAAACAAATCGACAAACTAAAACTTGACAGTAGGGGATTAGACAGACGCCGAGAGGAGCTTAGAGGAAAACAGGACGCTGTGAAACCACTGGACGAACTGAAACAGAACAAAGAAGAGCTTGAACGGCAGAACGCAGAAGACAAGCGCGTCATAGAGGATGAGAACACTTCTCCCTCTGAAAGAGAAGCCGCGGAAGCCCGGGTTGCTGAACGTGAAGAAGAGCTAGCAAGGGTCAACACAGAAATTGAGGTGCGTGAAAGGGGAATGTCTTCGAGAGAGCGGGTTAGAGAAATCTTCAAGAAATACGGATGGACCCTGCAAGCGATTGTTCTGGCAGCTGGCATCACCATCAGCGCTGTGGTACTCACCACCTTGAATGGCCTGGCAAAGGCCACCAAGGCTATTGGAAATGGGCTTAAAGAGCTTGGCAAAAAGGCAGCCAACGCCCTGCCTGGCTTGATTGGCTCAATTGTGAGTTTTATCTTCAAAGCTGCTGGGTCGGTCATCTCCTTTCTGGGTGAACACGCCTGGCTGCTCATCCTTGCCGTGGTGGCCTTCCTTGTTGAAAGGGTCACCAAGCGTGCGAAGTCTTGAACACTTATCTAAACCAAACGATAACGCCTGCTAAAGCAATCGCACCCGCACCAATGAGTGCCTTGTTTACGTGATGTGAGTCGGGCTGTGGTGTGGGCTGTGGTGTGGGCTGTGGAGTGGGTTGTGGTGTGGGTTGTGGTGTGGCCTTTGCGATGCCCTGTGCCTGTGTGGCCTGTTTATGTATCGGGTTTGATGGATGACTGTTTGGTTGATTTATTTTTGTTGGTCCCCCATCCATGGGGCGAAGGGAGGCTTTTTTTGTGCCCAGGTTAACATCGTTGTTCACACCCAGCTTCATACCTTGCGTTGCCTCCTTGAGATTGTTGTTGTACCCCACCACGCTCTCTGTGTTGATAATCATGCGTGATGGCATGAGCCAGCTTCCGGGCGCTGTCGCAAAGTCTAAGCAAACTTTCGTTGCTTGGATGGCAAGTTGATATCGCTGTACGCTTGTTGCGATGTCGTTCAGTATTATGGCCTCCTCTAGATGGGTGAGGAATACTCTCTGCGTTTCGAACGCCCGGCCTCCTCTTCCAATGATGCTGCTGCGGGTTTTGGCTTGTGCACCCAGAATGCAGTACACAAAGGCCTCGATTGATTGGTTCATACGCGCGAGCCCTGGCTGTGTTAGCCCTTGTGCGTAATTCGGTACAAAGTGTTCAAACTGACTAACCGCGCCTTGGTCGTTACGAACGAAGTATATGCCGTTTGCACGATAGTTTGGGTCTTTTCTGTCTGTGACGCGCTCGTCATCAAACAGGGCTAGATCGGGATCAGGATAGTTGCAATCAGTAGAACTGGGCCCATCATATGCGACCCAAATGTACACATTGCCAAGCCCGTGATTTTTGCCGTATGTGAAACGGAAGTCAGAACTGGGGTCTACACCGAACTCTTGGCAAATCCTCTTGTATGCGTCGATGTTGAACTTGTTGTCTTTCTGGTTGAATGTAGGGTCGTCTGGCGAAGCACTCACGTTCTGTTCCCCACCCAGCTTGTAGAGTATTCGTCTTGTTGTGAAATAAACGTGAAACCTGTAAAATGACCGGAGCTGCGGGGTTAGGGAGAGAGTCGAGTTCTTATCAAACAGAAGGTCACACGAGATCCCGCAGCCGGTTGTTGCACACCACAAGGCGAAGTTCAGTTGTTGTGGCCAGAAACTCATATGCGGACCGCCGAGCCACTTTCTCCCATATTTCGCGGTTGTGAATGTAATCTGCGTGTCTCTGAAAATGTTTCTGTATTTCGTTGTGAAATAATCAGTTGGCGTGACATAGATCTTTTGCGCTTCATCGTTCAAGACAGAGCCAATCATCATGTCTTTATCGATTGAGGTGGAGAATTCAACAGCAGGGATTGGTTTTTGTGTGTTTCGGTTTAACGTCAACTGATAGGGGAAACCGCCAATATACTCTAAACCAAGCGCGTCTTTCAGGGCTTGTGTCCAATTCTTGTGTGGTATGTCTGAGGGCATAGCCCAGGAGCCTTGCCCCTCTGGGAAAAGCACTACTGCTGAGGCTTTGTGCTTTTCGTCGAAAGAAACTTCTGTTGTAAATCTTGACATATCAGCGTGCGGGAAACGCCTTTTGAAGTCTGAGATAGCCTTAGCCTTGGTAGCTGTAGAGAGTTTTGCAGCCTCCGGAGAACTCATCCAAGCCAGTTGCGGATTTACTGTGGGGTGTGTTGTTCTAGGATGTTGATAGAGGGGATTTTGGGGACGAGGAAAAAACGGGGGCGGAGGTCCGTAATCGTGACCGCCAATGTCTAGACCGAGATTTGAACCAGGATTAAATCCGCCAGGGCGTCTGCCAAACATGGTTATATAAATATAATTTAAATATATATATATATATATATATATATATATATATATATATATATATATATATATATATATACAATGGTTGTGTTAACAATCGTCGCACCTTCGAACCCTCACACCATCTACTTCGATCACCCGCTTCAGAAACCGAGTTACATACGACTTGTCTCTTGTTCTTTTTACAACTCGTGGAATAATTTGAAACAAAGAGGAGAGATAACACTGTTTAAAAATGGGCCCAGTAAAGAAGGAACCGTAATGAGACTCCTTCCAGGACATTACACTCTTGACTATTTAGCAAAAGAACTAGAAAACGTATACACTGGGGTCTATTCTGATTATAAACTAGCAATTGAGACAAACACACCACTAGGGCAGATGATCATTTTCAAAGAATACCAGGAAGAGGTGAAACTAGATCACGATCTGTCTGAATTGCTCGGTATGAGTGCTAAGTTGCTGTGGCCAACAACATTCGTCAAGAGTTTAACTTCACAAAGCACTTACTTTATCCACTGTGATCTGGTTGATAAAGAACAGAACCTGTTCAACGGGAAGCCCTCAACTGTTTTGGCTAAATTTGATCTTCGCGGAAAACCATATGAGAAAGTTTTCTATGAATCAACACAGCAGAACCTATTGCGTGACGTCTCATCTGGCGATTATGTAAACAGCATAACACTGTCTGTAAGGGATGAACACAATGACCTTTTTGACTTCAATAACATGCCGCTTGAATTTGAACTTGAGATCAATTAAAAAATATATATATATATAAACGATGAGCTCGGCTAATGTGTTACCATCGGCTCCTGAATACAGCGAGACTCAATCAATTTACCTAGACTTATCCAACGGTGAAGACTTCAGACTCAAGAAAATTTCTGACTTGCAAAAGGAGCTTGAGTCGGAGGCTAATCATTACAGGCAAGTTGCTAAGAAATACAAGCGAGCACACACCATTGTTCACGGAACCGCAGTAAGTTTTGGTTTCATTTCTACAGGCTTGTCTTCAGCCACAATCGTCACAGCCCTGACCGGAGCCGGGCTCATAGCCAGCCCTGTTATTGCCGGTGTGGCAGCTATGACAGGTTTTTCGGCGGCCGGCATCACTTTGTTTAGCAGGCGGCTTGAGAGAAAAATTACTAAACATGAAAAAATATACACACTCGCCCTTGCAAAACGAAACTCTGTCTTTGAGCTGGTTTCAAAAGCTCTAACTGACAAGAGAATCAGTGATTCAGAGTTCAAAATAATCCTCCGTGAAGTTGAGAGCTATTATGAACTTAAGAACGAAATACGCTCTGGTGAAGCAAAGGCCGCCAACAAAGTAAACAAGCAAACTCCAGATCTTGAAAAACTCAGAGGTGAGCTTCGCAAAGAAGTCAAAGAAGAATTTCAAAAAAAACTCAATCGTCTTGCTGCCGTGTCCAAGTCGGATTTGAAAGACTAAACTCGGGTTTCTCGCTTTATCTAACAAAAGAACGCAATTGTGTGACAAAGCGTGACACATGACGTGACATTGTGCGTGACTGTCACGCGTGACATTGCGTGACACATAACGAAAAGGGACAAAACCCTAGTCAGGGGGTGCTCTGGCGGCTGTTTCGTTTTGCCTAGCCTAGGCTAGGACTTAACTCCTGACAAAGGAGTTGTCATTTCCCATTTAGCCTCTGGGAGCGAGGTCGAGTTCTCCTAGGAGATCTCTGTTCAAGCACCCCCCTGTATCAGTTGGGCCGGGGCTGGTTCACCAGGGGGTCACTAACTGACTCAGCAACCCCACTACCCCTGGTCTTTTATCGCATTAGCCGTAAGCAGGATTCAGTGGGGGCCAGCCACACCTCCCTGAGCTATACCGAATTACAGACTTAATATAATATATGGTGCGAAAAGGTCTTTTATATTCGAGCCAATTGCCGTGCTTTCGCATGTGGTAACTCATAAAGAACTACGCATGTGCAAATATGGCCGAAAAGTTGTATTTTTCTAAATATGGCGTTTACATAATGATACCGGAAGTCACGAGATCACCAAATTGAAAAAACAATTATAATGTTTAAGCATGACTGACTTCACCGCACGGCTCAATGAACTTGACAAAGAACACAAATTTGCCATCCTTCGCTCGCTATACGGTGGTGATTATAGAAAAGAAATACACCGCTTGCGCCTGCCGGAAAAACTTTGTCATATCTACGAAGATATGGGGTTGGCAGAGATGGGGAAACAATATCTACAAGAACATTATAACGACTTGCAGCGTGAACGTTGGGCCCGAAGATTTCTGTCTTGTTATTCTTGCGGTGGCTCATTTTTGCGATCAATCGATTCTTGTGAACTTTATTGCAAAAAATGCGGTCATGTGGAAGTGCTAGAGGATTATGCTCCAGCATATACGGATCAAAACATTTTTTACAAGCCAAGGCAAAGGCAGTCGGCGCGCTGTTATGCGTTTGGGTATGCTTTGAAACGGATTAACAAGAAGCTTGAATTTCTGCCTATGGAATTTACTATCGACCAAATTAATAACACGAAACGTATCTTCAAACTTATAGAAGCTCGGCTTCCGAGAATCTCTTATACGTTTGTGATCTACAAAATCCTGGACATTACAACGCCACTTGAAGCCCCGCAACGAGCGATTGTAAATTGCCTGAGACAACAGATGTCAAACAATATGATAATTAAAAACGAACATTTATGGAACAATGCTTTCAAAGATCTGGAGTAAGCGCTTCCGCTTTCTCATTCAGAAAGGCTTCCAACATGGCACTGTCATCGCCGATGTTGTCTTCAAAAGTTTCACCAGGTATGGTTTTGTCAAGGTGTTTTTGTTTTGATAAATTTTCATGAAACCGGTTGATCGATTCGTGAATATTTTCTAAGAAATTTAGTTGTTTTGTTTGCCAAATTGTTGTTATATCAAGAAGCTTCCATGAAAAGAAGGCAACTGTCTTATAATAGTTTGGTGGCCAAGCTTCACTGAATGTTATTCTGTTTATTTCCTTCAAAAAATCTAAATCGCTTCGTTTCTGATCCTCATCATAGCTCATATAAAACCAATCACCGCCACACACGAAATCTCCAGATGAAATTCCTTTCATAATTCTTTCAAACATAGCTGTTGATTTTGTTGCGCCGAGGTCAAGTAATTTTGTCTGACCCGGAAATAATTTTTGTTTGGAAGATAAAAGATAAATACCACATGCACGCGCTGATGGTTTTTTCGTTTTGTGTACAACCCCTTTGTTTGGAAAGGAATTATGTTCAAGGCTAAGACCAAGCTGCTTCAAAGAACACATTCTGAAATAGGCATCTACAAACAAGCCTTTGTTAACTCTCTTCCCGCTGAGAGCAAGGCCGGTTTGTATTTGATCACGATACTGTTTAGGAATTTTTTGGCATACGATCTTTCTGGTGTAAGGGCACTTAAACTCTAACAAGACAATTGTCTCGTCTTTGTGTAAGAAATATCCGTCTGGGCTGAAAGAAACCTTTCCAAAAGGAGGGTGATCCTTTGCAAGATTTATAGAGCCCTTATATCCGAAAACTTTGACAGAATGTTTCTTCTCAAAGTATTCACGGATTAGAAACTCAAACAATGTACCCCAAGCGCAGGCCACATTTTTGCTCATGTCGATGGGGTTTACTTTTTTGCGAATTAGACTTGACTGACTCTCAAATGGTGAAGACCCTGTCAAGGCAGAGATCTCCGAGGCTCCGATTGTATTTTGTCTGGCTTTAACCCATTCTTCGCTCCTTTGAATCAGACCAGTATCGCGTGATTTAAGGAAGGCCTTGAAAGCTTTCACGTTCTCCATGTGGGTGGGTATATACAGGGGTGTGATTTCTCCAATTGGTGATAACCGGCCCAGTTATGCACAGGAATCTCCTCCGGGGGACGAACGCAAGGAATTCTCAACGTATGAAAAAAAGTTTCCTTGTTCTAGAAGCATAAGATAGGAAAGCTGTGCTGGTGACATTTGTTGTAATAGTTGTTCTGAATAGGAGTCAACATGATCTACATATCTTATGGGTTCTTGTTGATCAGAAAGAAAGAATTGTGATCCTGGTTTCCTTCTTCTTGTCATCTTTTTTCTGCTTTGAGTAACAATGCCTTTTCTTCCACGTCCCATCGTGTATACAAGGGGTAAGCGTTTATTCAATTGGTAATAACGAAGCCGTTTGCACAAGAGGTGTTAAAATTCCTTGCTAACAGAAACTATGTCAAAAGTTTCTAAAAAATAATCAAGATCTTTCTCAGGTACAACACATTCGTATCCATCGCTATGAACTATTAGAACGCTTGGATAATTACAAACGTTAGGAACAAAACGTGGGGGAACACACCGTTTCGAAGGCGGGCAGCCGTTTTTAAAGTGTAGGGAAACAGTTTGTCTAGACAATCTTTGATTACAGCCGAGACAAAGCTCTTTCGGTCGGGGTTCTGTTCGCAGCTTCTTACAAGCGTATTTTTGATGCTCAACAAGCGAATGACCTTGTGTGAAGTTTAAGCCGCAATGTCTGCAAGGATTGTATTCGAACGTCCCTTTGTTCTTCGCATATAAATCGTCGCCTTCTTTCAACTCAATTCCCCGCATTTTCAAAAAGGCAACGGCAGTCATTGGTTCGTTGAAGAAGGGCATTGTCACCTTTATACAAGGTTTTTTACCTTTCTTCAATTGCCAGTAACGGCTACAAGTTGTTTGACTTAAAAAGATGAGAATGCTCTGGTTGAAATTTTACCACGTTCAAAAAGCGTCTCCTCACATAGAAAGCTTGTTTCACTTGAGAAACAAACTGATACATTGCATGTACCACAATAAATGGTTAAGCATGACCAGCAATCGCAATAAGAAGTAAACCAATTTTCACACAAGGAACACTCCCGCCCTGACATTCTTTTGCTTGCTGGAGCCCGGCAATATGTACATATGTATTGTTTACCAAGCAATACAAAAATATCTCGAAGACGTTTTCCGGGTAAGGCCGCCATTGCGTATATACAAGGATTTTAGCTTTCTTCAATTGGTTACCCCTCTCACAGGGTTTGAGGGAGGGGTACGTATAGTAGTGGGTGGGAGCAGGGCTCAAATACCGTTTTTCAGATCCCTAAATAAGCCGCCAAACGCCCGAGTTACCGGGCCCCAGGCCGAATGCAATGAGGCCTGGGGGCCCGGTAACTCGGGCGTTTGGCGGCTTATTAAGGGATCTGAAAAACGGTATTTGAGCCATCCCCCACTCACTACTGAAGGTGAGAATGGCCAGAACTTCCAGATTAGCTTACATGGGCGGTTGGGGGTATGGGGAGTGTTTGACTCACTCCATGGTTCGGAATTTGTTAGCTACCATTATTAAGCCTTTTTTACTTGGAAAACAAATAACATAAAGGAAGCTACTGTTCAATATACTTCATTTGAAACTATGTAATACTCAGTCAGAGCCAAGAAGTATATGTCTCTATCATGGTTTGACAATAGGGAAAAGCGTTACATTTCAAAAAAAAAAAAAAAAATTCTCAAACGTTTAGATAATTTTAGATTAAAAAATGCGACTATTACATTTCATCAATTTTTCGAGTATTTGGTGATGGGGAAATTAATTCAAATTCAATTCAATGTTCGTTAGCCTTTATTTTGCAGTGTGGGTATTGATTAGCGTCTTTAATCTTTAATTTAAGTATAATCGCCTCTAGCATGGACTAATCTGACAATGGGTTTTCATCTGTCAAAGTTTGCGGACATGGTATAAATTTGATATGAAGCAATAATTTGATAAAAATTAAATACAAATTATTATAACATAGCTAGGAAATTCGCCCAATCTATAATTCAATAGCGCGAGCTTGCATCCATAACTCAACATATATATTATGCACGCCCGTGCGTATATAAAATTTGTTATCATAAATTAATGTTTACATGCCACTGAGCACAATTTTTTTCGCTCACTCCGTTTTTAACGCTTTTTAAATGGAGAACATTGAAAATTTCCGGGTGGAAGCAAAAGTCTACACAATCTAACCTCAATTTTTATTGTTGACTGAATGAAAATGCCAAAAACCTCAGCTTATTAATGTCAATTTTTATCTTTGCGGCGATAAGTTTACTTGTGACCACTCTACGCTAAAATTTCACAAACCAAGGTTTTTTGTGGAAATTCTACTTACACTGTATTATAAAACGACACGCAGACTACACTTGGAATACAGCAGTAAAATAGCCGGTGAGAGAATTGTGTCTGTAAAGACTCCAATTCAGAATTGAAAAACAAACTGAACCGCATTTAGACTGAATAGAGCGAAAAGCTATCCAATTTGAAAGAACTATAATCATGGCAGTCTTACAAAAATTTATACATTTGGACATGAATTAACGTTGAAAAAAAAAAACAGCTACATGCACTCGATGTGGCTTTTTAGTTTTCGCACCCAGCTTTCTAGAAAATAAATTTGCAAATTTAAACGAGTTGAATTGTTCTTGTGGTTGTTTAAAAATGGACCATTCGCTAAAGAACCCGCATCCTTACAACACACATTGCAAGTCCGAAGTCAATCCATACTGAAAGCATAAGCTGTTCTCTCCTCAATTAACAATGACTTTTGAGCTGCACAGAGAGTTTCCGTTTCAGTTCATAAAGTGTGAAAAAGTACAAACTTGCTCGTTTTAGCTACAGCCGCGATGGTGAGATTTATCGGTTCCAATCCGCTTGAAACAATGTTTAGGAACATTTTCAAGGAAGTATAAAGCATAAAGCATATACCATATTCCAAAGCTAATTATTAGAAGACTCATTTTCAGAAAATTGTGCTTGTTCGTTTTCTCCAGATCAAGCGGTTTGAACAGCTTTGCGAAGGTGAGCTTTCATTCAGCTTCGCCAAGGTGGACTGCGATACGCGGAAACATTTTTCGCGCCTTTTTTCGTTCAGTCATGCGATAACTATTTTTTTTTTAATTTTCCTTTTGCCATGTTATAAAATAATTGGTTCATGCTTTTAGCTGTGCGACGTCTATCGAGTTATGCATGCACTTGGGAAGCTTGGAAAGCGCTCATGAAGCTAGAGTTGCAACTCTTAAGCTTCTCTCGGCTATCGCCTCGAGCAACTCTTACGCTTCTCTCTGCTCTCCAAACTTCCCGCGTGCATCCATAACTCGACAGACGCACGCTAAACATGAACCGATTCTTAAATAACAAGCAAAATAAACTGAAAGACTGATTGGTTGTACAGAGCGAAACAACGCAGTAGTGTCTTTTGAATCACTTGTTTTACGTCAGTTAAAATCGCAAAATCCGCAATTCCAGGAAACTGCCAGTTTATCTCTGGCCGTAATCAGTCCCGATAAAAGATGTTCTGAACTTTTTCAATAGTTAAAGTCCTCGAGCCATTTTAGTTTTTACCTAAGACAAAGGACCGGAAATCATTAAGCTATCTCGATTTAAAAAAAAAATGCTTATAAAAACGCACAAAAAAATAAGATGAGTACCGTAGCCTTCGATGTAAAAAATACAAGTGATGAAGATGATTGTTTGTTTAAAAAATGTTATTAAATATCGCGATTAAGTTTCATTTCGACAGTCGCAAACATAAGACATTCATTTTTGATTAAACTAAGAGTGATTACATTTTTAAAAAAAAGCTTAGTGGTATTGAAGGATTTAGACAGCAATATACCTTCTCGGTTCAGGATAAGGGTTCACAAAGAAGGAGAAGAACTCTCCTTCCGAGCGGTCAGTGAACATTGGCTCAAATCTGTGTTTAACGTGGAACGCCTCCTTCCCAGGCCATGGCATTCGCATCACAGTCCTTTCTTCTTCAATGTTGTACACAGGAATACAACGGTAAGTGATAGAGTAGATAATGCCCAGGGAACCCAGGCTAACAGCCACCGCACGGAATACCTCGGTACTGTTGAGCTCAACAGGACTTCCTCCGAATTGCGCTCGCTTTATTTTCTCTTGACATTGGTCAATCGTTTCGTCTCCATGGCTCAGTTTCACTTGAATACCATTTGAGATGATCAGATGCCAACCAACAACTGAAGTAGACTGTGTGAAATTAAACAACTTATCATGAATGAATGAATTAATTATATAATGCACATATGACACACATGAGATCTGACGTCATCTCATGAATGCGCCTCAAGCAACAGCAATCAGTCCATTGTTGCTTATCATGAATGAATGAATTATATAGCGCACATATGACACACATGAGATCTGACGTCATCTCATGAATGCGCCTCAAGCAACAGCAATCAGTCCATTGTTGATCACATTCCCCCTCATGATAATAATAATAATAATAATAATAATAATAATAATAATAATAATAATAATCACTTTATTTAAGTGTCAAGGTATTTAGCGCGCGAGCACTAATTGGGGACACTAAATATAGAAACAAATATTCAAATAGAACCTAACATTTTAAAAAGCCCAACTGGCAGGAGGCAATCCAGTTGGCTATTTTACAAGCGTGGCCGAGGAGTTGAACTCGGGTCTGCCGTGAAACAACTCCAGCAAGTGGTCGGAGCGGGACTTGAACCCGGGACCTCCGGATTACAAGTCCGACGCCGTAACCACTCGACCACGCTGCCTCCCTGAACAATGTATGGTACTGAGGGTGGTTACAGCCAGGGTTTTGTAAAGTACTCAGTGGTCCTTTTATGTCCCCATTGGAGACTGGACAGTCATTTCTACGTGGTCATCAGAGCCACGTGAAGGTCTAACCATTTGCAGATGTCACAGCAAAGGCAGCACTTTCAATCTCAGTTATTTTAAGACCCTCAGCTGAGTGTTGGTCCTGCCGGGATTCGAACCGGCGACCTCCACCGCTGCAGGCTGGCGCTCTACAAACTAAGCTAACCAGGTAGCAGTGGTATTTAACGTCGTGTAAAGGTACTTTAAGGTGACCCGCGGCTAGTAAATGGGGGCGGTACGCAGCTCTTACAAGGTCTTCTCTGATTAGCTGAGAAAACAATAGAACAAACAACACAACAATGGCTAACAATAGACCCTAGACCTAAAAACAATAGAGCTGCGTGTGCGTGGTATACAGGTCCAATGAAATTAGAGGTTCTAAAGAGCTGCGTGGCTACTGAGTAAATGGCGCGGAGGCTCCCTTTTATAAATCGAATTTTCGGCATGTAAGCGTTAACCGATTTTTGTAAGTTTTATTGGTAGGGCGATAAAAGGAGTCTTCAAATTATACATAACATTTGGAAACTTAAATTCAGTATTCGACTGTGCAGTAATTTCTGTCCAGCCGATTATGTGGGAAATTACTCACAGTAAAGCTTGAAGTGTTGGAACTGATTGAGCTTAATTAGAAAAAATCTGTCGTCGTGTTATTCGCGTTTTCTTATAAAACGGGGTTTTCTAAAAACGCTTGTAACTTTTAATTTAATCGCTTATCTTATATGCACTAAAATTTAATGTCCTGGCTCCGGTTGTTCAAAAGGTGGATAGCGCTATCCACCGCATAAATCTCTATCCAGTGTATAAGCATTAGCAAAACCAATTGTGTTATCCACTGGATAGTGATTTATCCGGTGGATAGCGCTACCCACCTTTGAACAATTGGGGCCTGTATAATTTGAAGACTCCTTTATCGTCTTACCAAAACTTATAAAAATCGGTTAACCCTTACATACCGAAAATTAGATTTATTTATAATATAGAGGGCAAAATTACTGGATGCTGATTGGCTGACGAAGAGGGCATTTTTTCTTAATTGAGGGCAAAATTACTCGCTCCTGATTGGTCGAGCATCAAAATTTCTCACTCGTGATTGGTTGAGCGCGTCGTCGTTGCATTGGGTTCGCGCGGCGGGATTTTGAAGAAAATTTACAAACGCGGCGCTCGCATGTTTCGCCGGAGATTCTGTTATAAAAAAGGAATGAAATCGGAAGATACCTAAGAAAGGAATTCTACAGGTGAATTACAGCATTTTACGCCAAACAGGAAGCGATTATTTGTGTCAAATCTTGGATTAACTATAGGCGCCTGCAGGCCAGTTTGCGACGTTGAAGACCTCGAAGAAATTCATTCATGGCGACAAAAGGGTTTAAAGCTTCATCACTTCACTGAAAAAATGCGGATTTCTACGGACCTAAAGAAAAGAACTTTGACAGATTTTTCGGAAAGGAAAAATATACGTTTAGTTGGAGAAAGTTAAATCGCCAAATGTGCAAGCAAATTTGAACTCTCGCCATTTGTTGTTGTTATCAAAGCGGCAAAAACTTCAAAACACAGGTACGCTTAAATAAAACTTGCTTTGTTTTTGTCGTAAAGTGTCTTTTAACGATAAAAATCAGGCTATGTTCTCCAGATGTATTTAACAGCCAAATGTATCTTGACCGAACAGAAATTTATTTAACCACAGTGAGTTGAAAAGTTTTTCTTGTCAGTTTGCGAGAGAGTATTTTCACTTCGGGTGGTTTCAAGTCTGTTTCAGTGAGTGACTCTTAAAAAGTCTGAAAGGTTTCCCTATAATTTTGCCCTCTACATTATAAACAAGTAATCGCATGTTCCCTCGTAAAATTAAGGATTAATATCACTTGTGTTTTCAGAAGCTGTAGAAATTGCCCTCGTCGCTTCGCGACTCGGGCAATTTCTACAGCTTCTGAAAACACGCGTGATATTAATCCTTAATTTTACTCGGGCCCATGCGATTACATATACAAAAAGGGAGCCTCCGCGCCATTAAATAGTCGCGGGCCACCTTAAGTTTAAAAACGGACGCTCCTTTAGCCGTCACATTCAAACGTTTCCTTGCTTACAAATGGTGTTGGTATTTTCACAGAAAGCGCTTTCTAATGTCAGTTTGTTGCATGTACAGTGCAAGAACATATTTTTTTTTTATTTTGCTGTTTTTCTTGAACGAATTTCATAGCTCCGAGATGTGTTTGCCCTAATTTGCTGTTCTACTTATTTCTGTGCAGTTCCTGTAAGCTGGTTTTTACTAGCGATATAAATATAAGCATGAGCGTGAGCTAAGCATAAGCACAAGCACAAGCATAAGCGTAAGCGTAAGCGTAAGCGTAAGCGTAAGCGTAAGCACAAGCCTAAGCATAAGCATAAGCATAAGCATAAGCATAAGCATAAGCATAAGCATAAGCATAAGCATAAGCATAAGCATAAGCATAAGCATAAGCATAAGCACAAGCATAAGCGTAAGCATAAGCATAAGCACAAGCACAAGCATAAGCGTAAGTATAAGCACAAGCATAAGCGTAAGCATAAGCATAAGCACAAGCATAAGCGTAAGCATAAGCACAAGCACACGCACAAGCATAAGCGTAAGCATAAGCACAAGCACGAGCATAAGCGTAAGCATAAGCATAAGCATAAGCACAAGCACAAGAACAAGCATAAGCGTAAGCATAAGCACAAGCATAAGCGTAAGCATAAGCATAAGCATAAGCACAAGCACAAGCACAAGCACAAGCATAAGCGTAAGCATAAGCATAAGCATAAGCACAAGTATAAGCATAAGCACAAGCACGAGCATAAGCGTAAGCATAAGCATAAGTACAAGCACAAGCACAAGCATAAGCGTAAGCACAAGCACAAGCATAAGCGTAAGCATAAGCATAAGCATAAGCACAAGCACAAGCATACGCGTAAGCATAAGCATAAGCATAAGCATAAGCACAAGTATAAGCATAAGCATAAGCACAAGCACGAGCATAAGCATAAGCATAAGCATAAGCACAAGTACAAGCATAAGCATAAGCATAAGCACAAGCATAAGCGTAAGCGTAAGCATAAGCATAAGCACAAGCACAAGCATAAGCGTTAGCATAAGCATAAGCACAAGTATAAGCATAAGCATAAGCATAAGCACAAGCGCATAAGCGTAAGCATAAGCATAAGCACAAGCATAAGCATAAGCGTAAGCATAAGCACAAGCATAAGCGTAAGCATAATAATGTGCATCAAGAGAAAACGAACATCATCATAAGCATAAGATTCATCCTTATGCGTATGCTTATGATTATGTTCATCCTTATATCGAGTCCCTTTTTGCTGTACATAAACGGTGTCATGCTTCCTCGTATGCTTTTCCCTATGCATATGCTTATGTAGCTAGTGAAAACTAGGCTTAAGTTCCACTGAAAATATGCGTGAAATCATACTGTACAGTACCATAGTCCCAGCAAAATATCCCGAGCCATGCGTTGATGTACCAGCTACTCCGGCTACAGTCTGGCCCGCATAATTTCCAATCATTGGAAGTCCAAGCCCATATGCCTTGTCCAATTTTTCAACAAAACGGTACACCTGCATTCCGCCCTCTACTTCAATGTCCACGTACTCCTTCTGTAAATTTTCGTTCCGATTCGTTGGCTTTGGCGTCAGAATGCCATTCAAATCTGTCATGTCAATCAGGATGTCGCGTGTGCTGGTCAGACGCGACCATGAGGACCCAGTCCCCACTGCGCGCACGCGGTAGCCATAGTTGCTGGCGAAGCGGCAGATAGCTGCAAGTTGTCCTGGTGGATCGAGTCCTAAACAGAACCCAATGGATTTCTAGGGTTATTGAAGATTATACATGGATTGGATTGGATCACTTTCCAAAAATGCCCAAAGATTTCCAAGGAAGACCCGAAGGTTTTCTTCTTTTTATTGTAGACCAACATTGATGTCTTCAATCTTTACAGTAAATTTAAATTTAATATCTTCACATGTGTCGAGACATTATTTTTCCACGGTGGGAGGAATCCTATTGTTATTCGACTGTGATGTCAATTCTCCTTATAAGAGAAAGATAACAAGCAAAATATCCGAGCGTAATACTGTAGCTTGCCGTATAACACCTTAGAACCAAGTTTCAAGACACAAGCTATATTAAATACAAGAATTTCATTCGAATAATAAATCCCTCATTCGATGGTTTAACAGATAATACGTGCGGAAAAAAAAATACTACGAAACTCGTAAAATATCATCGTGTATTATCCGGTTAAACCATCAAATAAGGTCGTGTATATATTTCGCTGAAGTTTATATAACAAATATCATTATTTTATCCGAGGCAACTTCTTAGTGGTTACGTTAGGACCGTTAGCGTTATCCGGTGTGTAATTGATGATATTGCTCAACATTGTTGAACATTGCACTCACAACTTACATGACCAAAAATTGTAAGACACAAACAGCACCAAAATAAATTACTAATAAGAAGCTTCATTTGAAAGGTCATACTGAAGAATCTCATCCACAGACTCAAAAGTTAGAACCACCTTGTATAGCATGACGCGAAAAGCATCACAAGAAAGTACAGTAACTGCTAAAACCTCTTAGTTTGAATGGTCACGTTTAATGATTTTATCCACAGACTCAAACGTTAGAATCGCCATGTACAGCATAATAAACAGGATCACAAGAAAGAACTGCTAACACCGTTGATATGAATGGTCAAGCTGTAGAGTTTCATTCACTGGCAGGCTCAATACTTAGTTCTCTGTTAGTGAATGGGTTAACACTAAGCTATGTTGACTGACTTGTCTGTAGACAGTATTTATACCTGATTTCAGTGCATTTGATATTTCGTTATCCTCAGTTATGTCCACCAATGTTCGTGGAAATTTTCGAATTACACGTCTCTGGGGTTTGATGACATCAATCAAGGGCTGCACACTCTCCAGTCCATCGTAATTGTACCACACTCGCCGATTAGTGTAAGAACATGTCCGAATGCACGGGAAATAACACTGGTTATATTGTCGAGTTGTATAACAGCAGTCTATAGTGTTGCCCATCACGGGATTTTGCCAGATTGCTTCACTTTGCAGTCTAAAAAAAAATTTAAATTGCCTGAGTAACGCAAAAAAAGGTTTTATGTATTAACCCTCGGACGTTCACGCAAACTTATACCTACACCCTGGTAAAAAGAGGGTGGGAGGTTTTGCAGCCACCCCCGCCCCCACCTTAACTTTGAACACATTTCACCTTAAAAGTCTTGGTTTTCACTTAAGTCATATCAACATTCAGAAGCATTAAAAAGCCGATTTAGATTCCAAAATGTTTACAGAATTGTAGAGAGTTTAACCCATTGACGACGGTGACCTTTTACGTTTTTGAGCGATTTTCTGCATATAAACGAGCCATAGGATTTCGTGACTCCATATTTGGGGTTACCATGGAAAGTGCTGCTGTTCTAAAACACTGAAGGCTCGCGTTTACAAGAAACGTCATTCTGACGTAGTGTTTTTGCTTCGTTAAGCGATACGAACAGATCAAATATGGTTTGTATGCGATTTTTGGTAAGTTTACAGCCATTTTTCATCTTTAGTAGCTGCCTGATGAGCATCATTAAGCGTGAAGGTAGCTAAGAGTCCACTTTCTCAATGAAGCGAGTTAGGTGTTGTATTTCGTCTAAAAATTTGGCTGGTTGTTCGTTGAACTGGAAAAATGGCCGCCACAAAACGAAGCAGCTTTAGGACTCGACTCTGGATGAATTTCTCGACCTACCACGGCATATTTTGGAAGTTGCGACCACTGAAGAACACAACAAGCGTGAAATTTCGGTGGTAGGTCGGAGTGGCTGTGGACTTAGTATAAATATGAAATATGTGGGGGACGGAACGAACCCTGTCAAAAATTCTCGATATTTCCCAGCATGCAGTGCGGTCGTGATGTTGAAAATCGAGGCAAGGCCAGAATGCACAAGAACGAGAGGCTGCAGCTCGGCCTGGCAACGAAAAAGAGCATAAAAAAATCACTTCTAAGGTAGGACTAGGACTGAATTTTGCTGTGAATGTTGACTTTTGGGTTTGCAACGATGATTTCAATAAAAACAACTGATGGCAAAAACGTGATTTTTGTTGTTTTTCTATGACGTTAAAAACGGACATTTTTGTTCTTCTCCGAATTCAAACGCTGATATTCTGCGAAAATCGCTGACTTTTTTGTGTTTATTGGGTGTCTCATTTTGAAGGACTTTCTAGTCAATGCACACAACTGCAATGTTCGCGCGATTGAGAAAGTTGCAATTTTTTAAAGCAGTGGAGTCTTATCGTTCCATTAAGAACGATTTTGGCCGGGACCGTCCTCAAAGGGTTAAAACTACACAACTGGGCTAAATTGTGAAGCGCAACAGCATTTTGTTCAAGAGTTATATGCGAACTGGTATTAGACATTTTTAGTAAGAAATGTATGGAGCGGCCATCTTGGTGCTCCAACATGGCGGCCAAAACTTAAAAGTTTTAATTACACCAAAAATCTCATCACAAAATATTGCCGGGATACACTATAAGTTCCATTAAATCGTCTTATAAGCATCTATTATACAAAAAAATAACTTTCAACTGGTTCAATTTTGTTCATTTTCACGGCTTATATGAAATAACATGATAAATTGGGTGACACATTTAGAACCTGAACTTTGGAAGCAAAACATCGTTAAAACTGGAACCTTTTTCCGAAGGATTGCAACACTGGTACCCATATACCATGTTAGAAACAGCTTTGTAGGGATTTGAATCTATGACGTCATGTGCAAACTAAGACCTACAAGAATTGATGGCCTGTGATACGCTCAACAAGATCGATTTGGGGTCAACAAAATTTAGATCACGTTAACTATTTTCAAACCGCGGACTGAAACTAACGGTGTGTGAAGCAGGATCAATAACAGGGCGATTAATTCGATGTAATAATTCCAACAATTGCCCCACACTGGTAGCCAATATAGTACACGAGTCTCAATGAGTCTATTTCGCTATAGTCAATGGTTGCAGTGTGCAGACCCTACAGTTCATCTTTAAATTGTCCCACACACGGAGATGAGTGCACGAACATGTCCTATAAATACACGGAAAATAGCACTGATTGTCTTACCGGCTGTATAACTGCCGTCCACGTAGATGCAAATCACCCGCGCGCATATATAACTTGCGGTCAATCAAGTAAAATATCCGTTTAACATCATTATTATCCGGGTTGAATTTCTAATGACTTATGTAAACAATTGTGAAAGATTATAATCACATGCACTTCAAATAGAAGTGAAATGTTAGAATTTGTTTTTTTAATTATAGTGTGTTACGCTTAAAAATATCTGTCAACCTGTTAGGTTTTTGATTTATAGCGTCTTACTAGCTGGAGGCAAAACTAATGCGTGAATTGTGACATGAATTCCTTTGTATCGAAGCAGGCGCCCAAGCGTGAAAACAAGAAGGATTTAGAATTATTCCATGTCAGCTTGGGTTTGCAGGATTGTGTTGAAATAAAACAAACATATCATCAATGGAATGTCATACACAGCTGTTTAAAAACACTGTACTGGAATGTCAACTCTATTTCAATTCGAAGCCTAACGAGACAAATTTGAGTTGAAATGCGAAAACATAATGAAGCCCATAGGCTATTTGTGTGACAAAATTACCAACTTGTTCAGCAATAAAGTCTATCAGTGAAAACTAAAAAAAAATCACTGTTATACCAAATAAAAGTAGAAGTTTCACAGTAAAAGAGAAATGTAATGAAATGAGGTTGGACCAGTTCATAAGCGACTAGGATGAACGGGACATATACTGGACAACTCAGTAATTTGGTATTTGTTTTGAGTGCTAGTACTGAGTCAGTACATAAATTAGAGGACAGATGTTCCATTATAAGTGTTTTGAAGACGTCTTTGAAAAGTACTCGATAAAGCATTCAAACAATATCCATTTTTTAGTCATAGAATCACATTAACTTAAACTTACCAATAAGGTGTAAGCAAACGTCAAAACAAGGAGACTTTTAGAGAGGTCTTTAGATTCAAACCATATTTAGTTCGTGGAGCCGGCCTTGCTCAGTTTGCATGTTCTAACTCCAGAATACGTACAGGTCAGTATTGTTTCGGCTGAGAGCCTACGTCATACAAAAACAAGCAAATTGTAAACATCGAAGAACACGTTCACAGTTAAATACGGTTGCTTAACAACATCGCAACAATAAACAAAACATATTTGAATATGTGCTTCGATCTTTCTTCAGTTTTGTTTGTGAGTTAACCTCGCAATGCTGAATTTATAATCATTATTGTCTTTTTTTAAGTTCGATCTGTTTTTCCTTTAGTTCGTGCTAAAAAAAAACGAAACAATACAGAAAACTGGCAGCTAATTTTACCGAAGCTGTACTTTAAATATCGTATATTACCATGCGATGTCTCTATCTTAATTGTAGCGTTATTTGGCAAAACAAAAAGATAGACGATTTGTTTGTTACTGTCTCTTCTATAGATCGCTTGCGTCTTTCTGTGTATAACTAAATAACAAAAATATTTAACCATTTTTGTTCGAACGCTGGTTAAAATAAGCATACCGGTACGTTGACTTGCCTTTTATATAATTATGTAGACCAAAACAATTAACCGTGACTAAAATATGTTTTATTTTGAATTATATTTTTTGATGAACGGCGGCTACAAGTTATTTTTCTAGAGAATAGAGATACCCTTAAACTCGCAAAACATTGCACCGCGTATCTTATTAACCCTTTCAATCCCAGATACAATTAGGGAGACATGAAATGGTTCTCAACTTTTGAGTATGCGGACGTCCAAATCCTATGGTGTGACCATTCAAATGAGACCTATTCGGCAGTACTTTTGCATGGTAAAAATTGTTTTTCAATATTTAACAAGAGGGTCACATTTCTTCCGACGTTAATATATTTTTTTCTGTAGTTTCGCAGTTAATACATAGAATTTCAATCAGTTAAGTAGCGTTTTCGTGTGTTGTATTATTGTCGGGTCTAAAGCCTGCCGCACACTTGAGGAAAGTGCTGAGCAAAATTCCTCGCGAGGTAGTTAGCTCAGCTGTTTCCTCAAGTGTGCGCTGGAGTTTTTGTGAGTATTTCGCCTCGCGAGGTCATGAGACAAATATCTGTCGTGTTTGATATTTTTTGCCTCAAGAGACAAATTCCTCATCGTGTGCGGGCGCCGCGAGAATCTTAACCTGCGATCAGGCGCTCTTTTTTTTTCGGATGAAAAGTCGGCGGAGAGCGGTTCGATCGAACCACCGAAACCCCACCCCCCCCCCCCCCCCCCCACCCCCCGCACCGTAGATCCGCCCAGACTTACCGGTGGACCCTACACCTTGTGCAATAAGTTTCCGCGCAATTCGCTCTTGGGGCAATCTGCGACTTTCCGCACGAACCAATTTCCTGCCACGTTCGTGGTCGCCTTTGGTATATTGCTTATACGTAATCCAATGCGATCGCGCGTTCCTGGTCGTTGTTATACCCCTTCGGTGACCACGGAATTATTTGTGTCTTTCCACCTGCCAACGGCAGCGGAACATCGAATTCAGGAGAAAATTGAATATTTGAAGCTGTGACAGAAAAACTACGTCTAGCTATTACATGTAGGAATAACAGCCTTATATTTTGCATTTTACATATTACATAATGCTCCTGAACTTGGAGTGATGAAAAATATTCTCAGCGTTTTATCTTCATGATAAATTATAGTCAGTGATTTTGTGCTTTGGCAGGAATTTTCTCACCCATAAATTTCGAGGGCCTTGCAATATCTGCAGTGTGTATGTTTTGTAAACTTTTTCTTTACGTTTCGCTGTACGTGATAATTTGCATACATTGATATGGAAGATTTTACTAAGTACTTTAATAAAATTGCTCGTTTTGCTCTAGACTTGCACCGCAGTTTACTCTTCGATCACCAAGGGAAAAATCTCAAGTAATTTCGCCAAGAGAGAATAGAACAATGAGACTTGTTAAAGTGATTTTTCTAAGATGCAAGGAAAACACTTGAAATAATTGACCTTTTTTTTTTTTTTCAAGTCGCAATCCATTTCCATCCGTGCTGTCAGCAGCCACTGAAGCACAACACAGTACTGATATAGTAATAATAATCTTTATTTATCCTACAAAATGGATCAGCGGATAGAAAGGTAACAACTGGCAACAGCTAACAATATTAACTGGAGCATAATTAAAGCTTTCTGTTGATATAAAAACTACATCAGTGGTAGTCTATCACACAGTTTTGTAGTCGAAGCGATTGTTCTACGGAACGTTTATATAAGGAGCAGTGTATCGGCTGAAATATCGTGTTTTCAGTTATTATGGTCAACAGGGGCTTGCTTTAAGCTTGATCCATTATCTTAAAATAGGAATATACACTGTAAGATCGCCAGAAGTGATGAACGCAAAGAAAGAAAAAATAACGACTAAAAATCTCAAAATTCCACCATAATGGAATCTTTGATTTCTTTGTCACGAAATCAAAACTGTAATCCGCTTCCATACTGCTTCTCTTTGCCCCATAGAATCTTTTCATCCAATTTAGCTGTATATTTGGGGGCATTTGGCGATATAACATGGAAAGTGAGTAAACACAATTTCGTTCTGGCGGGACAGTGTCCCTTTAACAACTGAACTGACCGAGCCAGGCATTACAACATTAAATATGTTTGTGATGGCACTTATCATTATACACGATTGTTTACACAGTACCGATCGGTGCTCAAGGTCTAAATATTGCAGAGGGTGTTTATCTCTATAAAGTGCTGCATTTCTGTTTTTGCTTCGCTTCTCGGTGTTCTCCAGAATTGCCTGGCCGTTTTTGCACATTTCTCGCTGCACATATATCCGATGTCTTGTACGAATATAGATTGCGTGATGGGTCAAAAACAGATCAGACGACAAACAAGAAAAGAGATTGATTTACATATCAGCAACCCGGTGGGGGGGGGGGGGGGGGGGGTACTCAACAAAGTTTTGTACGGGGATGCTCCGCCCCAAGGTCCAAACCCTTACCCTTTCATATACCGTTTTTGACAGAAAAGGTACCCCTTTCATATACCTTTCATTGAAAATGGCACCCCTTTCACATACCTTTCATTGAAAATGGTACCCCTTTCATATAGTATTTACGTGCGTCTGTTTGATATATTTTGAAAGGCCCTTTTAACAATACTTAAATGACAGTTTCCCCTACCTTTATTATGCTTCAACGGCGTACTTTCGCTACCCTTTCCCATTTTTCTTGAAATCCCTACCCTTTCATATACTTCAACTCATTAAATTCCGACCCTTTCATATACCTCCAGCCACAAAAAAGGTTTCCCTTTCGGGAGGAGCATCCCCGTATAGCCCATTATAGGGAGTACCCCCCCCCCCCCCCGGAACATCAATGCTTCCACTTGATGACGCGCTTTGCAATTTCCATATTTCACAAAACGCACGTAAACATGGCGGATTACTCAGCAAACGTCGCGAAAATGACGAGGCTTCTTGCCATTGCGCATATCGTTATTGGGACTCTACTGATCTGCTTTGGCATCGCCGATCGCCTTGTTGATTCTCACCACGGGTACGCATGGACTGGTTATGCTTTTTTTGGAGTTTGGATCGGAATATGGGTAAGCAGTCGTTCTGATCGTTTCCTGCTCGAACCGATTATTCAACGCTTTGTCTTAGATTGTGCAAGGGACCTTTTAAAAATCGGTTTTGTAGCTAGTGTTGTAGCTCAAATTTTTCGCATTCTTCCGCTGAATATTTAGGCGCAGAAAATATTTGAGATCCTTAAGGCCTTCCGAACAGGAACTTCAGTATTAAACACGATTTGAAAAAAAGTTGAAAGCACGTTTTCAATTCGACGTAGTGAAAGTTTATTTTATTATACCTAGAATCGATTGAAGTCGGTTTATGGGCAAGAAAAACGTTAGAATTTTGCAAATTCACCAATATTTCGTACTAATTTGTCATGAAAGAAGGCATATAAACACTATAGCTAATGGTCGACATTTAAACGAAGTTTAGACCAGGGTTATCTTGTGATATTCGTGTTTTAAAGCGGGTTTTAAACAATGTTCCAATTATTTAAAAGGCATCTATCTTGAGTAGCATGATCGAGACGACGGTAAACCTTGGACTAGCAAACAACAGTAAGTTAGACATGGGTATTGAATGGGCATCACATTATAAGGCCACGAGGTTGTTGTTAAGATCTTCTGAAGATAATTCCGCATGTAGAATTATTATAGCAAAACAAAGCGTCCCTTTGGGGTTGCACGCCTGATTGATTAAGCCAACGTACAGCTACACTTACTAGACGAAATTTAAACGTCGACTTCGTGCTCATCCGCGTTCAAATAAAAGCAATTTAGACTCCATTTAGCCGTGCTCTTTTACGTCCACGTCTCCAAACTTTTGTTCTTAATTTATAGCTATATATTTAAGATATATTATGTATTGTGGTATTGTAATCGTGTTCTTCGACAATCTAGTAAAAAGGAAACTAAGATGGTCGTGACGCCCGTCAATTATACTTGACACTGGTCCATGCTTATGGAAGTTTGTGGAAGTTTTGTACAGGCGCGCCGATTACATGGCGAATTTCAGCCCGGGCTGAAATTTCAGCTCGGTCAACCGGGCTGAAATTCGCCATGTAATCGGCCCCTAATAGTTAGGATGTACATTCTTTAGCCATGACACTGCAGCCCACATTGTTTATCTCCATACAATTCAATAACCTGTATAAAAGGATACCGGCAACGTTATGCTGGGAGATATTGCGACAGACAAACATCCCATCAGGGATATTTGAAGGAGTAGCAGCACTTCTTATAGCTTCCTAATTCGTGCCACACTGGGTTAACCCTTTAAGCCCCAATTACGTGATCGATCATCACCAATTTTCTCCTTGTAATCAATATCAATGCTTAATCAATTAGAGATGTTATGAGAATTAAGGATATGAACACTTCTCCCCACTTCTTCTTTAAGAAACATAAGAAAGAAAGAAAAGAGAATTTGTATTTTGATATAGGGTCTAAAGGGTTAATCTCCAGTTGTGCGGGCGGTCTTTGACCTATGTGAAACTACCGTTACACAACTTCAAAAAACATAAAGTTTTGATGTATTATAAAGTTAAGATTGAGGCAATTTTGATACAATTTCAAAATGTCAGTTGTAGTACTCTGTAAATCCTTAATTGGACTCCCTCGATCTCATACGATTTTCTATGAAAGACATGGAAGTGAGGAGTTTCAGCTCTAGTGGAAATTATGCTACCCAGTCCCGTTTTATGTTACAGATGTGTATCACAGGGGGTCTGGGCATCCCAGGAAGTGGCAGATTAAGAACTGATTCCCGCAATGCTTTTGTAAGTATTCTGCGTCAAATGTTGGACAGTATGATCATTAATTTGTCTTGCTTTTTTTGTTTTCATGCACTCTTTACGATCAGCAAAAAGCCCAACATGGCGACACTTAAACTGAGAGCACCTATTCTAGTCTTTTCTTTCTTTTCTTATAAAGCTGATTGAAGGTTTATGTTATGTTTTATGCTATGTTATTGTTTTATGTTTAATTTATAATAACATAAAATATTATAACATACAAGATTCGACTTGGCTTATTATTACTAACTAGTTTCGTACCGCACAACATGTGCAGCACTATTTTATCTGATTAGTGTCGCACGTGTTGTGCGGTACAAAACTAGTTAGTAATAATAAGCCAATTCGAATCTTCAGTTGATCAGATCACCTCGATTATAACGCTTTAGTTCTTCTATTGAGCACTCTGTCGATAGGGGTGCATATCAAGGCAAGTGGTATATACACCAAATTGAAGAAACTTTGACCCGTGAAAAGCATAAACCATGAACGATGAGACCGAAGGGGATTATGGGTAGGCAGCATTGGCAAGCTGGGTAATATTCCATTTCTCGATAATCAAGATATTTTCTTTGCTTGAGACATTTTAGAGCATGATTCATGCATCTTGTGTTGATATAAGGTATATTCTGTTAGAGACGAAGGTTAATTTACCCAATTACCCAATAAACCTTTGGGTCGCATCGTTCATGGTTTATGCTTTTCACCCGACAACGTTTCTTCAATTTGGTGTATACCATATATGCAGTTGTATACTGTATATACAAATTAGTGTGGGAAGGGAGATATGGACGACCAATTACCTCATCTGAATCTTTATATATATATATATATATATATATATATTTGTATTTGTATATATATATATATATATATATATATATATATATATATATATATATATAAAGTCAGTAGTTATCATGGCTCGCAACACCATCTACCTAATTTTCGATTGTATTAAATGATATCTGAGCCTGTGGATAAAACCCTCAACTAAGTTTATTTTCGTTTGCAATTATTTGCATATATTTGTCAATTTTAAACTAGGGAAACCGCGATAGGGGAATTATATTTTTTTAAATGAAATTTGTTGAATAGGCGAGCCCTGTGTGCTAGTGGTCTGGACTACTCACTTGCGTGTTTTGCATGAATTATATTTCTTAATATTTCAGGCTGGTATTTTCATGGGTTTCTCCATCACATCTGCTGTGTTTGGTGGAATAATTATCATATGTTACAGCGTTGTGATTGCTTCCGTGACTGGCAACTATGACTACTATGAGTATAGCTACTATGACTATTACGATGAGCGTGATTCCAAATTAGCTATCCTTGCAGTCATGTTGATCCTGGGAATTGCTGCGTTTGTGGTTGGAATCTCGGCAGCAGTATGCTGCTGTTTGTTGAAACCTTGTACATGCTGCACACAACAACAGGCGAGTATCCTTTAGTAGCCACTACATAATAAGTTGACTAGGACAGGTAGTTTGGTATTAGTTTGTAATTGGAATCAAGGCAGTAAAAAGCTCCTGTTTGTTGAACCTTTTTGCATGCTGAATGTTCCATTATGGACATCTAAAGGTAGGGACACGCAAGTCGACAAGTGGCAGGGACGCCTGGACAGATTGCAGGGGCAACTTCCTTCGTGAGACATGCTCATTTTATTGAACGAAAAGTCACCGTTGTGTGACAGAATTTTGTTTCTGTGACAGTTCGCATTTTAATTCAAACTGATTTAATTTCGTGCGTCAAGTCACGGACATAAACTAGACAAATTTTTATTGACTCGTGTGTAATGTTCATGCGACATGGTTTCAATTTTAATTTCAACTTCGCTTCAACATCTTGTTTGTTTTTGAAATGTTGAAACGGTTTTTAAAAGCCGTTTGAATACTTCGTGCAGTATTTGTTGAACACACCTTGGCGCCCTGAACAAACCCATGCTCAAAAAAGACACAGGAGCATTTTTTTATCAACACGGAGAAAAGTATAAAACAAAAACCGTATTTATTAACATTTGCTTACCTCGTTAAACTCACTTTTGATTTCTTATTAAAAATAATACCAGGAACAGCAAATGATGTATAATGCCAACCCATCTGCTGGTTACGTCATGACCGAGGTGTCTGGTGGTTTCTCTGTGGCAGTTCCAGTGCAAACAGGAGGTGGTATGATTGCATCACAGGGAGTCCAACCACCAATGGTCCTTGTGCCTGCTTCTGGTGCACCTGGGACGCAGCCTGTTATTGTCCAGGCTGCTTCTTCTGACGTAATGACCACAGTTAGCCCAACTCAGCAGATCCAGCCGCAGTTTGTGCAGATCAATCCACCTTATGCAACATCAGCCACAGACTCGCAACCTCAACAGGCTGAGATGCCTCATTCATATGGACGTGGAGGATACATGCCACTGCAGAAAGAAGAGGTTTGACTGATTTTCTAGAATTAAAGTAGAGTGGACAGTTGTAGTAAAGCTACACCCTCATCCACAAGTAGCGGGAGAGAGTGACCCTTGTATGATCTGGCCTTCCCTCGTTGTCTACCGAGCGGCTTGTGCTGTGCGTGAATCTGTTAATGTGTTGCTGTGAAATATGGATTCTGTGACTTACCAGTAATTGTAATTGGACTGAGGGGAATGCAGTACAACGATTAATCGGGCGCCGCCCGCCGGCCCGGAGGAGCACGATTACCCCTGAAATGTACGACTCGAAGTTTCAATCGCTAATTAGTTGCATCAATAACAAAACTTGAGAATAAAACGTCGACTTTTTTGTACTGAAAACGTCAAGAGTGTTTCCTATCATTTTGAAAGCAGGAGGAAAACAGAAAAGAAAGAACCCATTTAAGGTCTTTCTCTCCAGTTTCCATGCAACCGCACAGGACAGTTTTTTAGCGGCCGTTTAACTAATTTTCCTTTAATTATTGAATTAGTATGAAACTTATTACAAAAAATATTGTGATTAGTTTGAAGTTTATAAGAGTGTAACAAGTTTGTAAATCGCATTTAAATTTAAGGAGATAAACGAGAAACATTGAAATCACTTGAGCCTACATTCCAAGCGATTGCGATGGCATCTAGAAAAAAAAAACTATTGTGATAAACTATAGCATGTGGTAAACAAAATATCTAAAACCTAGAAACGTTTGTCGAAAAAACATTTCGAACTTGTGACGTTGCATGCGTATGCCGTGAGCGCATCCATAAGTTGCTCAATTAAGCTTATAAGCGTTTTAGGTGAACTTTACTATTTTATTTGACAATGTTGAAATGTTTTCAATCAAGATGGAACTTCAAGACAATGTTGTTCATATAATAAAGAAACAACCATAAAAGTTTGAAGAAAATCTAAAGCGCTAAAACTACAATGCAACTACTCAGTGAAATAACTATGGTTTCCTATAAAAAAATCCAATCTCCAAAACTAATATAAAACGGGAAACATTTTCAAAATTTCATAGTTTCATCTCATACACTAAACAAGCATTTTAGCGTCATTTGAGATTGAGAAATTAAAGTTTTGTAAGCTTAATTGAGTAAGGCCCCGTCCACACTAATGCGTTTTTGAAAACCTCCGTTTTTGGTTCCCCGAAAACGGATAAAAAGATCTGCGTCCACACTAGCGTTTTCACATCGTTTTTGATCGTCCACACTAGGAGCTGAAAATCGACGATCCAAATATGCGTTTACATCACCAGGCTCTGCTCGGACGTTTTTTTTTTGTTCGATACGCACGTTTCAATAGCGTAGGCAATACTACGCCTTACTACTCGCTACGCGTTTGTAGCTCGCAAAGTCTACAGTAAAAATGGCAAAATCTGCAAAGAAAAAGACGTCAGAAACGGAAGCAGAACAATTAGTCTGGGCAGATGATAAAGTGGAACTTTTACTTAAGGTAACAAACGAGTTCAAAGTCAAAACTGAAAGCGACCGAAAACGTTGACTAGGAGTCAGTCCAAAGCAAATACAATGACATCCTAAATTGTTTGAAAGCTCGTCCGTCATATTGAATGCTGTTTTTTTTTTTTTTTTTTTTTTTGCAACTAGGGCTGAGCATGGATAATGAGTTTTGACGTAAGCGTTTTTAGAAAGCTCCGTTTTGCCGTCAACACTAAAACGATATTCCTGCGTTTCCAAACGTCTCCACTCTGAAAAGCGTTTCCGAAAACCTCCGTTTTTATAGATAAACATCTCCATTTTTGATCGTTTTGGTGTGGACGATCGGTAAAAACGGATAAAAAGTATGCGTTTTCAAACGAAAACGCATTAGTGTGGACGGGCCTCACTTATGGATGCGCTGATACGAATGCAAAATCACAAGTTCGAAATGTTTTTCCGATTTACTCAGAATCACCTTGTTGACTTAAGTTTCTAAGTTTTAGATATTTTGTTTGTCATATGCCGTAGTTTATCGTAATAGCTTTGATTTTTCTAGATGTCATCGCAATCGCTCGGAATTTAGGCTTAAATGATTTCAATGTTTCTCGTTTATCTCCGCAATTTTAAATGCGATTGACAAACTTGTTACACTCTTAGAAACTTCAAGTCTTAGAAACTTTAAACTAAGTTCAATATTTTGTGTAAGTTTCATACTAATTCAATAAAGGAAAGTTAGTTAAACGGCCGCTCGAAAATGTTCTGTGCGGCAGCATGGAAACTGGAGGGAAGCACCTTAAGTGCACCTGACTGACGCGCGCGCAACGTAGGTGTCCAATTACAGCTATCTAATTACAAAATGTTGTAACTGGATAGCTTCAATTGGACACTCACGTGACCGCGTGCCAATAACGTAGTTTACACAGAAATAAAGTTATCATCATCATCATCATCATCATCATCATCATCATCATCATCATCATCATCATAGGCGCATTAAATACCAATCACAATCGAGAATACGATTAATAATTGTAATATATCAATTTATAGCCGTAATATAGGAGGAGGGTAATGGTCCACTCCGGTATATCTTATAATTATAACACTGTAGTCATTTTATTATATGATATTGTTATTAAATAATAATTGGTTTGTTAACCCCTTTAGTAACGTTTTGCTAAACTGCAAAAGTGTCAGAAGTTTAACATTCAGACGAATGAAAAAAAAAAAACTTGGACTGCACACGACGTCATACAAAATTAAAAAATCCAGACTGTATTTTCTGGAATAATAGCCGTCCCTCAATTAATCACATCCCTCGAATATTCGCCCTTATTTGGTGGAAATACTTAAATAATTGCCTCCTTAGACTAATCGCCCCCGGCCCCATGCACTCTCTTTTCTTTCACCTGTTGTATAGGAAACAAGCTTTGATTAATCGTTATAATTACAGAAAAGTTACACAAATATATGTTTCAAGTAAAGTTTCAATAGTGACTCTTTTTTTTTATTCCTTGGAACTCTCTAGTTACATGTAGCTGGTACATTGGCACTTCCAGCGAGCAATATTTAAAATAATCGCCTCCCCTGGAATAAACAACCCTTTTTTGAGTAACAAAAAACGGCTATTATAGAGCGTTTTCACTCACGTGACCTTCAGTCCTGTGGGACTCAAATGACAAAGGCCATGGCAGCCATGTTGGTGTTCCTAACAAAAGACGTTAATTAAAATTCTTTTGTACGGGAACACCAACATGGCGGCCATGACGTCAAGTGAAAACGCTCTATTCCAGGAAATACGGTGTACATGCTACAAAGTTGTTTCTAACATGGTATGTGAATACCATGTTAGAAACAACTTTATCCTTAACCTAAAGTTTCAGATTTTAACTATTTTTGTTTCTGATTTGTAAAGATTTTAAATGTGTCTCGCAATTCGTCACGCTATTTCAGATAACCCGAGAAAATAACCAAAATTGAACCAGTTGACAGTTATTTTTGCACTACAGATGCTAATAAGCCGATTAAATGGCACTTATAAATTGCATCCAATATTTTGTGATGAGAGTTTTTTTTTGCGTAATTAATAGTCTGCAGTTTTTCACCGCCATGTTGGTGTTCCTAAGTGGGACTCCAAGATGGCCGCTCCCTACATTTGTACTTAAAATGCCTAAATACTCGTTCTCCTATAACTCTTGAACGAAATGCTCTTGTGCTTTAACATTTGGCCCACATGTCTAGTTTTAAACTTTCTACAATTCCGTAAACATTCCGGAATTGAAATCTTTTTTCTTTTAATACTCCTGAATATTGCCGATATGGCATAAGCTCAAACCAAGAATATGTGTATGTAAATATGAATACTTGTTTTCTTTCTTTTGCTTTAACAGATCGATTAAGGTGGAGAACATTCCGAAAACTGTCACTATGACAACGGACGAGCGCAAAAGAAGATATAAATATGGAAGTAGCGTTCCTTGATGATTGACAATGTTTGATTCACATTTTAAGTTCTGTAACATTCATGATGTACTTAAGGAGTAGAACTCCTTCTCTACTTTATATTTTTGGTGTTAGTCACTGAATTTGTAAAATAAGTTTGTATTTAGAATTGCTTCCGTTCCTGTTTGAACTTATAACAATCAGAATGCTATTTTAGTCTTATGGTATATATAGCTATTTCAGTTGTGTCCAATTAAAACATGCCATAAATAAGGCCCAGAGAACCGAAACACTTCTTTCAGTCTGTTATACTTTTTTTTAACTCTGGCGGGAACAAGCACGTACAAGGCGCGCACAAGGCGCGTACAAGGCGCGTACAAGACGCGTACAAGGCGTAGCAATGCAAAACCAAAGCAACTGATGGTGAAATTACTCTTGACACTCAACTAAAAACCGCTTTAATAAGACATCCATCGTTGTATTCTTTTGAGCGGAGTTAAGATAAATGGTATGTGAATAATATCGTAAATATAAGTAAATTAAAGTACATTTTATTTGATATCAACTAATATAGTATAAATAAAGATAAAAGTAAACCACTTTTTTTCCTTAAAAATACTGATTTTGTTTGTATATAAAATCAAGGTACGTTTTGGAAATCTGAAATCGCCAAACCAAAACAGTCAGTAAGTTAACTTTTAAAAAAGTCGGTTATTTGGTTAGGGTCAACATTTTGTATCAAGGCGGGATTTTTCCTCAATTTGAATGAAATTTTAAGAGTTTGAAAAAAAAAAAAAAATTGAAACACCAACAGACAGTTGATACTCACACAAGAGCACCCCAGGTTGATAGTGGACTATTTTGGTGTCCATCTATTAATTATTAACTGCAAACTCTAATTTTAAAACTTCATTGAATCTTAGATATTTCTGATCGTAAAAAGGGTTGTTGTTGTTCATCGTGGTGAACACACTAGTAAAGAAGTATTTTTCGTTTGTCTCACGATGTAGTCACTTCACTTCGGAAGTGACTACATCGTGAGACAAACGAAAAATACTTCTTTACTAGATATTTCTTATCTCCCTAAATTTTACAAATCCTTTAAGAAAAACTATTTCCTCGCAAAAATAACCCCAAATCACCCAAAAATTTGCAAAACACCCCCGCCATAACATAGACCCGTGTTTAAAGCAGGAGGTTTGCTTTGAAACGTGAACGAGATATTTCCATTAAACCCATGTTATATTAAGGTGGCTCCCAACAGTTCCAGCACTTTTCAAGACTTAGAATTTGATGAGTCATTATAACCACTCTTTATCAGTTGATGCTACAATCATGATATCAAACTTTGCCAAAAGTTACATCTTATCCTACTGACCAAAATTCGACAATAAAAAGTGGGGTTCACCGAGTCATTTTTGAGTTATTAACACTTAAAGCTAAAATTAAGGATGTTTTCAGCACGTTATACTGTTGCTATAGTAACATATTGTGTCACAAAAATGATAACAACGTAATCACCAATCATTGGGCATTCGTTTGATATCATGATTATAGCATCAACTGATAAAGAGTGGTTTTAATGACCCATCAAAATCTACGTCGTGAAAAGTGCTGGAAACTGTTGGTAGCCACCTTAAGTGACGGAAAAATGGCATTTTGGTAAATCCCGTTTTAAGGTTACAGTATACCTTCTTGGGTGTCTCCATTGTAACAGTTCTAGCTTCTCGAAATAACTCTTAAGATACTTACCCTCAATATCAAATTAAAGTTTATGGAGCCGGCTATCTTAATACATTATACCTTTTATTTTCTAATATAATGAATTGTTACATGTATATAGCTGGAGTTTTTTTTTTTTTTTTCAATACAACGTGCGCGGTGATTGGTTGATTCATGGCCACAAGACATCTAACAAACAAACTGCTTCCAGCCAAACGTCCATGATCGGGCAACATTTGCGAAAGCGGGCAACAATGTTGACGTTAGAGGGTAACCTTGTACTGTTGCCCGCTGGCGCACGTGATCAGACCGTGACAAAAGGTGGCATGATTATGATGGGATTGATGTTTACCTCGAGTGGTCGGCGCGCTTTTTGAACTGTGTTGTGTTGTATTTTTGGGCTTCTGCTTCTTCAGGAAGCTGGAAGCCCTATGTCATGGTGTTTGTAATGTAATGTAATGTAATGTAATGTAATGTAATGTAATGTAATGTAAGTCCTAGCGTGTCCAGTACTTCTCTTATTATCCATTCCAGTACCAGTCTCTTCTGCAAACCTCGCTTTCGCGTCCGAAAACATCGATTTGACGGTCGTCAATGACTCTCGAAAATTTTTATTGACTTCTCGAGTACACTTCGATTTGTATTGACAGTCGCCAATGGTCTGATCATGACTCTCGATAATTTTTATTGACTTCTCGAGTATTTGCCGATCATATATCGGCAATGAACGTTGTGACAGCGTTGCCCATGTGCTTTGGTTTCTCGCAACGGGATTTGATAGGTAAGTTAGTACGATGTCTTTGCACTATTTTGCTTCTGTAGCCAACAATATTCTTTATAAAATCTACCAAGCTTTTGCGTTTGGAAGTCAGTCCAAGGTATTTTGATAGCAATTTGTCCAGATTTCGTTACAGAAAACCCACTGACATGAATTGTTTGTTTCGTCGATCATTTGTAGTTCATGTTGCATCATCAAATTCCCTTTGGCTTAAAAAGACTCCAAGTGGGCTTTGTTTCTCGACTCGTATCTTTTGCGATATTCAATTAGTGCTTCGACACTCTATTCGGGATACAAAACTAGTGCTTCGGCACTCAAAACCTATCCTTCGGGATACAATGGTCAAAATGCATAGTTGAACGGAAGCTATAGTAATGAATAATTATCTATATAAGTTGCAGCCTCCTGAAACCCGTTTCACATTTGTTGCCATTGGTCGGTAATTTCTTCTGTAATTTGCTTTGTCCCATTTTCTCTACAGTCCAAATATATATTACGGCAGAAGCCCATGCAGTCCTCGACTGCCTTTTATTTTGTGGGCAAACGTTCCAGGTACAGTAAAACATTCATATATTGACCATATGCCGTTAGAAATTGTTTAGAAACTCAATTAACGTATAAGTGCAATTTGCTATGTAGACTGAAGGCCTGGCATTAGCACCTTGTTCAGTTCGAGTTCGCATTTCGAGCAGATTTGTACGGCTTAGTTTGTGTCAGAGAATTAAGCTTATATGAAAATTGCGGTTTGTTTAACTTAATAATCTGTAGCTTTTCAGCCATTCACTTACTCTGTAACAATAAAGTTTTGATTTTACTTTCAGTTTTTTTCGGGGGTCTGGAAAACCCGAATAGCGAATAGCGAATAGTCGCGAATACCGAACAGCGAATAGTACGAATAGTACGAATAGTGCGAATAGTGCGAATAGTGACGAATAGTCGCGAATAGTGACGAATAGTGACGAATAGTCGCGAATAGTGACGTAATAGCCGCAGATGACAGAAATTTGGTACCCAGTATCTCGCGGTCATGGGATTTTCCCGCGTAAAACACAGGAGAGTTCAGCTCAGCACGGGTGTTTCTAAACGCAATTTATTCGGTTTACATCTTTTACCACTGCGTATTACTGTAACAATACATCGTAAATACATCTTAATAAGGTTATGGTTTCTCAAGATTGACAATGGACAGCCCTAGCCTGAGTCCTGAAAAGAAAAGGTAACACATTTGCTGAAAATATGGCTGATTTGGATAATTAATTAATGGAAGCACGATGTAAGATGCTGTTGCTTTATAACCGGTTATGGCAGAGCAGCATGTTTGTGTCTCTTCACTTTGATAAGCTAATTGCAGCCTACATAAGTAATTTTTGTGTTTTTTTTTTCATAGAACGTGCCACGGATCGGATCTTTCAGATTCGGATGATGAAGTGTGAGTACATGAATTATTTCTGTTTGGTCGGCATTGTGTCGGGAGATGAGTTTGATTTATCAGTGAAAGTGATTCATATTCTTACAGTTTAACTTTTGGTCTGTTTAGAGTGTGCGTAGAAGTACGCAAGAGGCTTTCTTTCGACGAAAGGTGAGCATATGATTCGCTTTAATTTCCAGATTGTTTGTGCACGAGGCGGTGAGTTGAAGAGCCAAATTAATTTACCGTAGTTGTGCTTTAAAAGTTGAAAACCGAAAAATAATTATTATATCTTTCAAAAGTTGTGTTAAATAACGTTTATTTTCTGGTGTTGATTTATTTCGAGGAATGTGTGCATGTTACTAAGTGAAATCATTCAAATTTTGACCAGTTGGTTATAACTAGCGTGAAATATGGCCGGTTTATTCAACTGGCTGCTGACTGGTTTTATTGTGTGTTATCATGATGAACATGAGAGCCCATGTTAGACTTTTTGTTAGACTTTAGTTGATTAAACAATAGATCGGCTCTTGAATGGGGTTAGCATTTTTGTTTATATGCTGCTATTTTAAAACAAAAAATAAAGTCAATAATGAGAATTATAAGAACAGACCAATGAAATGAAGAGCGTTGCGTGACGACACTTTAAAGGAGGCTATAAACAACCTGCTGCAGATGAAAATATATATATATATATATATATTTCAAACAGAATCAAAAAAATAAAATAATGCCAGTGTTGTGTAAAATAAATTATGTAGTTAAGGTTGGTAAATTAGACTGAAATTACCACCCATACCAATTTTTAAAAGTGCGTGACCATATGGTCACGCAGCATTTCATGTTTTACCCAGGGTTTTTTTTCGTGTACGTGACTAGATCCATACCCCATGCGGCCAAAACTTAAACCCTTGACTAAACTTTGGACCCTGGACTCCGGGCTTCATATTTATATATGTATATATTGGGGGAGGGGGGGTTGGGGGGAGGGGAGGGGAGGGGAGGGTTTGTTGACTAGACCCATACCCTGTGTGGTCTAAACTTAAAAACTTAAACCTGGACTGGACCATGGACTCTGGAGTCCAATTTTTTATTCAAAGCAATAGAAACATTTTATTTTAATAGAACTGAAACAAAAATATTATGATAAACGCCTTTAACTTATCCAGTACAAGGCAGGTCCCCGTGTATTGAAGGGTCCCCCCGGTTTTCTTGCGCATTTTTAAGCTCTATGAGCTTCTTGTTTGGTTTATCTCACCCATAATGCTCATTATATAATTACACATGACCATAGTGGGAGAGAGAAACCTATAAAATGGCAGCATAGATGATTAACAGGGAGATTGTATGTGAATGAGAGTTTGTTGATATTTGGAAATAATTCATTTTTTGGAATGCCACCAGAGAGTTCACCCCAAAGGCACAGCACCCCAGTTGGATAGGTGACTGATGGGTGTCCATCTTTAATTTTTGATCTCAACTTTTTTTATTTCTTGTATTTACCAATCCATTGACAACAATTATTTTCTCCCAAATATATCCATTAATTACCCAAATATTACTGCCAAACATATAATAGGGGAAGTTAATTTAATATGACAGGAGGGGGATGAAGATATTGAAACTTGAAGCTTGGTGTGGTCAGTTGGTGATTGAGTAAACATTTTACTGACAACCAATAATGAACAAACTATAATCAATGCATTTTTCACTTAGTATCAATGCCGCCATAACAGTGAGTGATGATGGTGCAGCATCTTTGTACCCCCGTTTTGTTTTATTTATATTTGAGTATTTGTCCACCGCACTAGTGATACAATTTAAACGCGTTGTTTTAAGATGAATTTTAATTATCATTTATATTTTCCTATATGTTCTGCTTTCAGCCAGTCACTTTTGCAAGAAGACCTTCAGTTAGAAGGTAATACTCTTTTTCAGGGTTTCTAAAAAACATGGTATTTTACGGGCAAACACAGCCCCAGAACTAATAAAAAAGACTCGTTACCATATTTTATTAAGTCGTTTCCTTTTTTATGTTGATTTCTGCTTAGTTACTTTTCTTTTCTGGTATTCGGCAACACAGTTATTATTTCATCAGTGAGTCTAATCTGAACTTATGCATAATTACAGTGCCCTGTATGTAGTTGATTGATAATTCGAAGAGTGTTTTTCTGTTGTTCGAATGAAAACGTCGAGGGCTAGGCTGTTGCTAAAAACTCTGTGAATTCTCTACGTTTATCTTGGTTCAGCATTATTACAAATAAGAAAAGCATTTTTGTGAAGATATCGTTCGTTGTATGAACGTAATAAGATTCAGTTTTCTTACAGGCAAATGCTATAGATAAATATTTCTGGCACGATATAGGCACTTACTGGGAAAAGTATAATCTTGTGATTGTAACTGTTTTTATCTTCGTAGAAACCAGGCCAAACTTTCTACATGATGACACCAAGTGGCCAATATATGAAAGCAGAATCAGCGCTTACCCACACGTGGAGGCCTTAAAGATCCTTCTGAGGCAATCATCAATGCCAAAGGAACAGCTGTGTTTTTCCGTACCTTTTAAATGTAGAAGCAACCACACGTTCCTAGTTGACACGTCATCTCTCAAAGATGAAAAGGATCTGCTATCTGCAGATGGCAATGGCAAGTGGCAATGGGGAGGTCGCACCTACAGCTTCTACGAAGTACATCGTTTACCTGAAGGAGACATAAAAGCCAAGTATCTTGCAAAGAAGATCGACGATATAACGACGTACACACTGAGTCGGACCTACTGGAAAGCGGAAACGGTCTCAGGCTCGTGGTTCCGTCGTGTTGTCACCAAGATAGAGCACGCTTCCCTTGAGTTTCCAATAGCCATTTTGCAGTACTTCTTTGAGAACGGCGAAGAAGAGGAGCTAAAACTTGAGCCCCATGGGAACAGAAAAGATGATCGCAAACCATACTTCAGAACAGCATCTAGTACGATGAAAGAGATGTCAGAGAGATCAAAGTCGGAGAAACCAAAGAAAGTAGAACACGACATGTGGAAAGAACAAGGAGGAATGGCCTGGGTTGAAAACACAAGTGAAGTTCCAAGAAATAGGCAGCAGATCTATGACATTAAACGTCGCAATGCTGCAGCCTCCCACTGCTCTATAGATGGCGTAACATCTGGAAGTGAAGTGTATGACATCATTGCCATTTTCAACGAACATCAGCGACGAAAGGACAAGGGTTTCCTCAGGGATTACAAGTTGGCCCCATTTGGTGTAGTTCTCGCTTCAGAGAAACAGCTAAATGACGTTGTAAGATTCTGCACAAATCCTGACCAATTAAGCATTTTGGGAATAGATTCCACCTTCAATATTGGCAAGTTCGATGTCACCCATACGACGTACAAGCATCTTCTTCTGGAAACAAGGAAAGTGGACGACACTGGAAACCGCACGTCACCTGTGTTTATTGGTCCAGCATTGGTTCACGCAAAGAAAGATGAATACACCTACCAGTATTTTTTCTCAACCCTAGTAGCATTGGAAGAGCAAATCAAGAATGTATTGTTTTTTGGTACAGACGGAGAACAGGCAATCATCAACGGCGCTGCCAAGAACTTTGAATATGCTACTGGGCTACGTTGTTTCCTGCACGCCATGGACAACATTAAACGGTTTCTTCAGGGAAATAGTTTGCAGGCTATCGAGAAAGATATCATGGCTGATATCTTTGGAAAGCGTGAAGGATCAAGGTATCAGATGGGCTTGGTTGACTCCATAGATGACGAAGACTTTGACCAGAATCTAGAATCTTGCATCGACAAGTGGGCAGCACTTGAACTCACAGTAACCAAATCAGAGGCTAAGCCAGTTTTTCCAGATTGGTTCAAGAAGAATTACGCAGATGTTGTTAAAAAATCTATGCTAGCTTCCACACGACGGTGCGCAGGTCTGGGAGGACATCCAACTTCTTGGTACACGACCAACGATCCTGAATCCATCCATCACAAAGTGAAAGATGACAAGCGCAATCAGAAGAAGAACATGACCATTCCAGATTTCATCTTGCACCTTGAACAAGAAGTTGCCATGCAATACCATCAAGAAGAGCTAGCAGTAATAAGAAGAGGGGGGTATCGATTGCGCGAACAGTACAGAAACCTTGAAGTAGAGGAGGACGTTTGGTTCGCCATGTCTTCTGAAAGGCGACAACGCCACTTGGAACGCCTGAGGCGTACTACCGTCAAGGCACTTTCAGTATCAATGCATTCAGAAAATGATGACCAGAGTCTCCTGGACCTGACTGGGAGTGATGTCACAAGCATGAACGTCACTACAAAGGATGACAGCTCAGAGAAAATAACACCGAAGATCAGCACTCCTCCTGGAGCAGCTAACATTGTTTCAATCCCACTCGGCGTTCTCACGAGAATGTGGCAGAAAGCAGAGCATCTATTGGGTAGTCCCGGATCCATTGGAAAACCAATTGGAACATACTTTAGTGACAGCAATGCCCATCTCGTTGCTAGCGAAAGCAAGCCATCCCAGCCCCACTTTGTTTATGTGCATGACACCGGGCGTGTTACATGCGAAAATTGTCCGTCCTTCAGCGACTGGAAAATCTGCAAGCACACTGTAGCAGCCGCTGAAAAGATGGGAAGGTTGCAGAAAGTTCTCCAGTGGCGACGGTCCAACGGCACACCAAATTTAGATAAGGCTGTAAGAGCTTCGTGGCCAAAAAGCGTAGGGAACAAGCCCAAATCATCTCAGCGAAAAGGTTCGCGTAAACCAAAAGAAGCTGTTACAGAAATTCATGATGTGGGCATGTCAAGCGCACGTGGTACGGTTACGCAGTCCAGTACCAAGTCAAGTCCCCAGCCATGGAGGGCAGGAAATTACCCATTAGAGATCACGTTTTTGAAGGATACCCGTGCAAAGAAATGCGCTGGATGTTACAGCCATTTCGAGGATCCTGTACACGGTTTAATTCTTCGTCGCAAAGAAAAGGATTGGATAGCAGGATCATCAAAGTCCAAGATCACCCCAACAGCGCAACCACGTTCATATCACGTGGACTTGGACTGCATTAAACGCAGGCATCCTGACTTTGGTTCAACATCATCCTGCATAAGCGTAGTGGTGTCACCCTCTGCTGCTGCACAATTAACAGCTGATCAACTGCAATACGTGGAATCTGTACTTGGTATCCCTGTTAAAAGATAAACTCCACCATCACCAAGTTAAACTGAACTGAGACTGAAGCTCCCAGCCTCAATGATAGTGGATTAATTTGCTAGAGTTGTGTTCTATAAGATAAACTCCACCATCACCAAGTTAAACTGAACTGTGACTGAAGCTCCTAGTCTCAATGATAGTGGATTAATTTGCGAGAGTTGCGTTCTATATGTTTGGTCTACCCTAAAACAAAGGTAGTAACTTAACAATTATTTTTGTCCTGGGAAGTCGGGCGTCCCAGTGAAATGGGGGAATGCTTGTCGGAAAATTGGAACCAGTTAGGCTCTTTAAGGAACCCAATGAGATATGGCATTTACAGAGCAAGAGATAAGAGCTAGATTGATGTACAGTGTCTTTCGCGTACTTATAGATTTTTAAAGGTTTGTTTAAAGCTCTTTCTTTTTTCTTTGAATCATGTAACATAGAAAGATAACTTTGTCAAAATCTCGGATAACAAAACTAAAAATATTTACTCACCTACCACAAAAGAGACGACGAGCATCCTTGCTTATTTCATATGGGAGTCACCTAAAGGAGAAATTGTGTTCACGTTGAAAATTGAAGTCAGAAAGTGAAAGCCAGTACAATAACTTCGATGTGTGGAAAAAAAGATCTTAGAGATTAAGAGTTTAGGATTTAGGATCTGCGGAAGTGCATATTTTGTCCGTTTACTATACCAATGGTTTACAGTTTGAATTACTTATGTTGAAATTTTAACTTCATGGAAGACAGACGAAACATTTGTTACACGCTCGTCTTGAACATGATTGTATCTCAAACGTTGTGTTAACAAAATAGGTAGAAAATAGAGTGGTTTTCAAAAAGGTAGTTTACAAAGTGATTGCTTCAAAGTAACTGAAAACGTTCGTGCTTTTGCAGAGTTTGTTAAGCAGTCACATCACACAACATCGTAGACTGCGTAGCCGGCTCTCAAAGCGTATATGTAAGCAGCAGCTCTATTTAAGACCAGTTCCCATTCTGTTACTATCATTGAAAACTTATCCTTTTCTCGATTTTTCGATACTGAAGTAACATTATTTAACTTACATAAACCTTAGAGCACAGTCACATGCTATGTACCACTTGCATTTGAACTCTGTTGCTTTGCTGCCAGTAATACTTCATATTGACTAAGTAAAAACGTGTACACTTCGACTACACTTGATGAGGGATAACGTAAACTTACGATGTAGTACCAGCTGAATGTTATCTCTTACTGTTTGAATAAAGTGGGGGATGTACACATAAAATCCGGCTGCCTTTGTTTGATTTCGTTAAGGTGGAAAAACAAGTCTTGTTTACCATTTTTGACATTGGCATAAGTGTTTCCGTTTGTGATCAAGCTACGGACATATCAGACGCACCTTATGGCCGTATCATTTTATCTTTAAAGAACTACATAAATGGACTTCCTTCTCTGCGAATTATTCATAAGATTGAGTTAAAGTAGGTATGTGAAAAGGGTACATTTTCCAGCCAAACTGGTTTATAAAAGGGTAAGGGGTTGGAACTCAGGCGGAGCCTCCCCGTACAAAGTTTTGTCAAGTACCCCCCCCCCCCCCCCCGGATGACAGGAATAACTATCGTCCTTGAGCCCTTAGCGTTTAATACTTTTGTGCAATCTGGGTTTTAAAAAAGTTCTTAACAATATATGAAACAACATTAATTGCAATATTTTGGAAGGCACGGCCTTCCTTCTTCTACTATAAGACCCTGAAGAAGGAAGGCCATGCCTTCCGAAATATTGGAATTACAACAATATACTGTTCCCTTACTGTACAATCAGCCTTGCAATTTATCTTGTTTCATTTTAATAATTTTTGCTGATTAGCTCCTTTCTATACAAAGGATCCGGTACTTCTATTTCGTTCTCGTGGTCCTTGCAAACCTTTTGTCATTTTAACAATATATGTGCTAATTTTGCCACAAATCCGGGCCACAATTATTGCACGTTTTTAAATCTAATATTCGGATCCTCTTCAATGTGACACAAAATAGTTTAAAATGGGCGCTGAGCACTTTCACACGCGCTTTCATTTCTTTATATTAAAGCATAGTCGGTAGTTAAACAAATGTAAACAATGACGACCATTTTTTCACCCTCAATAAAAAACCAGTAGCTATAAACTACACCGCAAACACTACACAGATGATATATAATTAAAACGACTACTTGCCTTAGGAAAAATGTTCTCTATAAAGTCAGTTCGAATCCATCAACGCTATTGATTCACGTGATTAATTCCTCCTGGCTCTCATAAAGCGGATTTCCGTGAGGGCAGAATACGCTGAGCAAAGTGAGTGCAGGCGGATTCTGCCCTTCGCCAAAGCTAGGATCAGCCTCATTCGCGACTATTCGTCACTATTCGTCACTATTCGTCACTATTCGCGACTATTCGTCACTATTCGCACTATTCGCACTATTCGTACTATTCGTACTATTCGCTGTTCGGTATTCGCGACTATTCGCTATTCGCTATTCGGGTTTTCCAGACCCCCGTTTTTTTCTTTTACTTTGCGAAAGGTTACAGATCCAAAACCGAATTTCGCGTTCCTTTCGGCGCGAAATCCGGCAAATCTCGGATCAAAAATCCGTTTTTGGATTCTCCGAAAAGAACACACCCTTAGTGTTTATTGTCGAATGTTGCCCTGGTTGATAATTCAGGCATCTGAATCAGCTTATAAAAGCTACAACTCAAAGCGAGTATTATATTATAGCGCATATTTGCTTTGTTCTTGGGTTGACGTGACGAACCCGAAGCGCCAAAAAAAAAAAAAACGTGTGTGCCTTTTCCCCTATTCAATTTCAGTGAAAAGTTACAGAACATTTTATAAATAGGGCGAAAAAATACTAGAGTATTCGCGCGAAAATTGCTGTAAACGAAAACGTTTTAGGAACTTAAAAATTCCCAGACACTCTTTAGTTATTGTATCAATGTTAACCTACGTAGTTATGGTCCAAATTTGAGGAAATTGGAACAGATTCCCTTTGAGTTGTTCCATACAAGCCAAAAAATCATTTTGAGAAAACAGCGTTTAAAAATACTATTTTTTAAAAAAATAAAAACAAAATAAAAATAAATAAAAAGAAGTTCTGGTGAAAACTACATACCGCCATTTCTCCGACAATTTTAATTATATTTCAATTGATTTAAATATCGTATTTTGAATAGAAAGAAAAGATCGCCAAAAGCGATGAATGCTTAACTAATGAGAGCAAATAACGACCATTGATTTCTTGACAGGCTGTCACGAAATCAAATTTCACTTCCTTCTTTAAGGAACAGAGATTAATTTACATATCATCAGTTTTCCATATTTGACAAAGCGCACGTAAACATGGCGGATTACTCAACAAACGTCGCGACAATGACGAGGCTTCTTGCCATTGCGCATATCGTTATTGGGACTCTACTGATCTGCTTTGGCATCGCCGATCGCCTTGTTGAGTATTACGACGTATGGACTGGTTATGTCTTTTTTGGAGTTTGGATCGGATTATGGGTGAGCAGTTGTTCTGATTGTTTCCTGCTTGAACCGAGTATTCAACGGCTTAATGTCCTACATTGTACATTAGGGACCTTTTAAAAATCGGTTTTGAAGCCAATGTTGCTCAAATTGTTCGCATTCTGCCGCTTAATATTTTAATAGGCGCAGAAAATAGTTGAGATCCTTAGCGCCTTCCAAACAGGAACTTCATTATTAAACACTTTGCTTATTTATGACTATATATATTATACAATGTATGCTTTCAAATGTTGAAAACACGTTTTCAAATTGACGTGAAGGTTTCTTCTTTTATACCTAGAATCGATTGAAGTTGGTTTATGGGCAAGACAAACGTTAGAATTTTGCAAATTCATGAATATTTCGTACTAATAAAAGTGTCATGAAGAAGGACAGATAAACACAATAGCAAATGGTCGATTGTTTACATGAAGTTCAGACCAGGGCTAAGGAATTCATGTTTTAAAGCTGGTTTTAGACAATGTCCCAATTATTTAAAAGGCATCTATCTTGAGTAGCATAATCGAGACGACGGTAAACCTTCGACTAGCAAACAACAGCAAGTTAGACAAGAGTATTGAACGGGCATCACATTATACGGCCACGAGGCCCGGGGGGGGGGGGGGGGAGGGGTACTCCCTATAATAGGCTATACGGGGATGCTCCGCCCGAAAGGGGTACCTTTTTTAGGCTGGAGGTATATGAAAGGGTCGGAACTTCACGAGTTGAAGTATATGAAAGGGAAGGGATTTTACGAACAATAGGAAAGGGTAGCAAAAACACGAGTTGAAGCATTAAAAAGGTAGGGAAAACTGCCATTTTAATAAGTATTATAAAAAGGGACTTTCAAAATATATCAAACAGACAGGTATGAAAGGGGTACCTTTTCTGTCAAAAACGGTATATGAAAGGGTAAAGGGTTGGAACTCGGGGCGGAGCATCCCCGTACAAACTTTGTTGGGTACCTTCCCCCCCCCCCCCCGGGTCACGAGGTTGTCGTTATGATCTTCTTGGTCCCAATAAATACTTCACGATAATTCCGCATGTAGAATTATTATAGCAAAACAAAAGCCTGCCTTTCGGGTTGCACGCGTGGTTGATGAAACCAACTTACAGCTACACTGAAAACTAGACGAAATGTAAACGTCGACTTCGTATACTTTAGCCCATCCGCGTTCAAATAAAAGCAATTTGGACTCCGTTTAGCCGTGCTCTTTTACGTGCACGTCTCCAAACTTCTGTCCTTAATTTATAGTTATATTTAAGACATATTATGTATTGTGTTTTTATAATCGTGTTCTTCCACAATCTATAGCTAGTAAAAAGGAAACTAAGATGATCGTGACACCCATATAAGTGACAGGATATATAATTGGCACTGGTCCATGTTTATGAAAGTTGTGGAATTTTTGTGGAGGCGCGTCGATCTAATAGTTAAGATGTATATTAGTTAACCATGACACTGCAACCAACATTGTTTCTCTCCATCCAATAACCTGTATAAATGGATACCGGCAACGTAATGAACACTTCTCTCCACTTCTTCGTTAAGAAACATAAGGGAAAAAGAAAGGAGAATTTCCATTTTGATATAGGGTTTAATCTCTAGTTGTGCAGGCGGTCTTTGGCAGGCGGTCTTTGGCTTATCTGAAACTACCATTACACAACATTAAAGAACATAAAGTTGTGAGGTATTATACAGTTAACCCCACCACGGTTGGGGTATAAGTTTGCGTGTACGTCCGAGGGTTAAGATTGTACAGTTATTATACAGTTAAGATTTTGATACAATTTCAAAATGTCAGTTGTAGTACTATAAATCCTTAATTGAACTCCCACTCATACGATTTTCTATGAAAGTAAGGAGTTTTACCCTTAGTGGAAAATTATGCTACCCAGTCCCGTTTTATGTTACAGATGTGTATCACAGGGGGTCTGGGCATCCCAGGAAGTGGCAGATTGAGAACTGGTTCCCGCAATGCTTTTGTAAGTATCCTGCGTCAGATTTTGGACAGTAACATCATTAATTTGTCATGCTATTTTTAAAGACGATCCGCAAAAAGGCCAAAATGGCTGGGAGCACCTATTCTACTCTTTTCTTTCTGTTCTTATGAAGCTGATTGAAGGTTTATGTTATGTTTTGGGTGTTTCTTGGTGTTGCGGAAGCCATTTTTGGTTAGCTTTTGTGTTATGGTGTGGGTATTGTTTAGTGTCTTTGAATCTTTTGTTTTACGTCATTTGGTGATCGCACCATCCGCAACACCAAGAAAGTACCAATGTTTTATGTTCATTTTCCAATCATACAAAGAACATAATAACAAATAATAAAACGGATCCAATAATAAACAAAGCACTGATTTGCATGATAACAAACATACAAGTAGGTGGCAACATGGGGAAACTATAAATTCCCATTTTTAAGCTGCTCTCCTGAACAGGCAAAAATAACAACAAACATATATTAGATTAAAACCAGAAACTTCCCAGAAGCTATCAAAAACAGTTAAACAGGGCGCGATTAAAAGAGGCCAGATTAACAGTAGATATAATATAATATAATATAATATAATATAGAGTTATAATAGTTGTTATAGGTATATAGTTTCAGTTATTATATATAGGTACAGTGTGAAAGGCCTTAGTCGAATTTTGAAGTTGTGATTACTACGTGTACGTGAAGATACTATCATATCAAAATTCTTATTTGGGTCAATGTCACAGAATCCTAAAATTACTTTGTATATTTGAAGCAGGCAAAGGTTTTTTACGCCAAAGTTCAAGTGAGATCCAATTTGATTCGTCCAGTTTCTCTAAGGGAATAAGGCATCACGTTTCCTATATAAACTGAGTTGTTTTTAAAACGGTTCATAGTCTTGTTCGCTGTCAGTTCACTTCTGTAGTGCATTTATGTTCACTCCGAAAGTAACTGCAATAGGCGACAAAGATAGTTGACACACTGTATAACAGAAACGGTTTTCGTGCCATATTTCTCACTGTATCTTTCCATTCACTACACTCTGCCGCATTAACTCCCCCCCCCCCCCCAATCCAATGTTGTAGGATTGTAGCGACAGACCTGACTAAACGATACACAACATTTTCTGGGGGGATGGGAATTGAGAATAAGGGAGTGGGGAAGAAATACCTTTCGTCCCGAAGAAAATGGGGTTGGAATCAAATGACGATATCTGAACAATATTGTTGCCTATTGCAGTTCCAGTGCTGATGTAACCCTTTCACAGGTAACAACAAACGTAGAGGGTGGTGTCGCCATATAATTCAGGAGGTTTTTCTTTGTTCTCAGACGAAAGTTATGCCATCGTAGTCATTTGAAGGGGACAGTATTACGAGGATTTTGACCACTGTTTTGGTCAAAATCATGCTACAATGCCTTTACTTATTTACTAGAAATACGTGTCTCGCAGAACCTCGCGAAGCTCGGGGTAGGGTGCACCGCAAACTTTTAGGGACGAGGAGAGGAGAGATGGAAATTCCGGTTTAAGCATGGTCACAATGGCCTCGAAATGTTGCTCGAAAAATTTGAGACTTTCTCGCTCTCAGTCTCTTCCATTTAACTTGTACTCAGTCTCCTGTCTTCCTAAAATAAAATAAATGGGAACTGGTACTGGTCAGTATTTGGGTTTTGAGCTGTGGGTCACTGTAACTGCTTTGGTACTGGGTGCCAAAAGACCCTCAGGCTCTTTCTTCACCTTCGCCCCACCTCTCTATTAATTTTTGTCAGAAGAAAAATTGGTTTCAAAGTGGATGTATATTACTGTTGTGGACCTGGGTCCAGGACAATATGCAGTGGTGTTTTGTTTATTTTGATTTGGTGAGAGTTGATTTATGCGGAATTCAGCTTACTCCTGCTTTCTCAAATTCCAATTTTGAAGCTTGTAAATGCTACCTTCCAAATTAACCTGTTCCGCTTAGAAAGCTGTAGTTTTTTGTTCCATATACTGGGTATCAAACAACTACTAACCCCATTCACTATTTCCCTTGAATGATTAAGATCGAAGGAGTTTACTGCTGCTAAAGAGTGATGCTGTTCAAAAAAATAACAACTTAATGGTAGTACAGTCGAGTACAAATAATTTAATGGTACCCAGAAACAGCAATAAGACTTCAGTAACATGGGAATAGTAGAGCACAGAACATACTAATAACCATAGTAGTAATTACATGTAGCATTGTGATAGATTGGTTTTCAATCAAGTGTAATAAAACCAAAACCAGAGTAATTACTTTGGCCACTCACAACACACACAGTCAATCCAATGAAGCAATGAGAAAACAGAGCAATTATAGGTAGCCAGTGGCAAGCATGGGAAAATGTGTGTGAGCAAGACATGATCGATTGGTTTTAATTTCATTTGGTTGAGAAAGTGGTGCAAGATTTTCCCAACAGTAACCATACTATATTTAGGACACAGGTCATGAAAATAATGACATTGATCACAAAACATGAATATTCAAGATGTAGCAACAAATTTCTCTTTTTACTGGTGTCAATACAGTTCACATAGCCAATTATTACAGTGAATGTGTATTCAATTTCCACAACTCATTTCAACTCATGTTGAAGGTGATCAGGTTCTTAATTCCCACAATCTATGTGGAGATTTAAGATGCTGATCACTGTTCTAAAAGTGAACTCGAGCAGTAATTTTGATGTTTCACATCAAATACATATAATCATGTGTCATCTATATAGCTGCTACACATAAGCTGGTAATTGCTAAAAGAAAAATGCTTTTTTCCTAATAAAATATTTTTATCCAAATTGTAAACAGAAATTCTCCTTACTAAACCACTTGAACATTATTTCTTTTGATTTATTTCACAAGGAATGCTGTAAACTCAAGATATGGAATGTATATTTCAATCACTGGTCATTCACAAATAATGCTAACATCGTGTAAATGTTGTATATTCGTGTTAAACCTTGTTTTGTAGGCTACGTTTCCTAACATGTAACACATTGTCGGTGTTGTAAACCGTTTAAAGTGAAATTTGGCCATCTCTCCCTGAACCCATTGCCATGTTGCTAGTGTAAATGCTGATCGACTGTTCTCCAACCGTTTGAAACATATTCGTCACGAGTATTTTGCTGATCTTGTAATTCTTGCCGTCTCTGTCGTTGCGTCTATAAACAAAATCACTTTGTCCAACAACTTCGGTGTCGAATATCCTGATCGGTTTCGTTTTGTCGAAGTGATTCACCGGTTTGTATTAAATCGCTGACTTCGTTCCTGTTCATTTTCATTACTCAATCGGAATGTCTGGGCTGTTCGAACTCTTTGTAATCGATGGTTTCTTGTCGTGGCCTTCTTCTTCGTTGCTCGCGGTTAATTTCAAGTGGTTAGGGTTAGGTAGGGTAAGGGTTAGGGTAGGGTCCCCCCCACCCCGCTTAAGGTTTTTCTCCGATATTTTCAAGACCATTTAAGATTAGCACATGCCGTTTTCAGTAGCTGTTCAATTATCCTTGAGACATACTTTGGTGAAGTTTGGCGACAATCGGTTGCTATGGTAACGAGATATGACGTCACAAGTAACAAGTGGTCAACCCATTTTTGAAGAAAAAAGCGTGTTTTCACCTTTTTTCAGCGAAAAAACATATGAAATGCTACCTAAAGCATCAAAATGTTTGATTGTATTATATTTTGCAACTCTAGCAGACAATATTTGCAATTTCCACATTTTTCTGATAAATTTGAATTTTTAGCAGAATCCAAGATGGCGGCCACCTTGGCGGCCATTTTGGATGACGTCACAGACCCCCAACTGCGCCCCAACCCATAATATTAACCTTATCTTGTAGAGCACATCGCGGGCTATCTATTAGATGTAAAATATTTCCGAAATATTGCAACATCGCAAAAACCCAAGGGGGGGTTGCAACACCCCCCCCCCTCCCCCCTTGTACCACGGTTGGGGTATACGTTTGCGTGTAAGTCCGAGGGTTAACATATATTCTGCAATCAGGATCCTGTCACTTTACCCAGACTTTTAGAGATTCACAGTCCACTCCCCAAGGAAATTAAATTACAAACTATTTGCCTCATAATTTTTGGATCACCAACCTATTCTCGTTTGGAAGGTGACTCACAGCGTTTTCTGAAATTTATATACACAATTTTAAACTAGGGAAACCGCGATTGGGGAATTAATTTTTTTTTTTATACGAAATTTGTTGAATAGGTGATCGCTGTGTGTCTAGTTTGCGTGTTTTGCTTGAATTATGTTTTTTTTTTTATATATATATATTTCAGGCTAGTATTTTCATGGGTTTCTCCATCACATCTGCTGTGTTTGGTGGAATAATTATCATATTTTACAGCGCGATGATTGCTACCTTGCATGGCTACTATGACGGCTACAATGACCACCATGTCTATCACGCTGACTATGATCGTGATTCCAAATTAGCTATCCTTGCAATCATGTTGATCCTGGGAATTGCTACGTTTGGGGTTGGAATCTGGGCTGCAATATGCTGCTGTTTGTTGAAACCTTGCTGCACACAACAACAGGCGAGTAACCATAAATAGCCACTACATGATAAGTTGACTAGGACCACAGGCAGCCCAAGCTCAGTATGTGATGGTTCTTTGATATTGCGCAACGAACGATTTATAAACTTTGTATGGGAAATTCACTTTAGTTTTATATATGCTAAGATAAAGCTATTATATAGAAATAAACTTCACTTACCTCAACATTTATCTGGCCTTATCAACTCATCTCTGCGATCGCACTGTGATTTTAGGGCAGCAATTGCAAATAATATTCGGTTTTTTTCAATATGCCAGTGCGCTTGGCTTCTTTGGCGTCTACGGCCGCTGGAGCGGCCAATGAGAGTATTGGAGGAAACCGAATATTATTTGAAATTTCTCCCCCTAAATTGTGGTGCGATCGCCGAGACGAGTTCAGTTGTTTCATGCGAGGGCGATTTGTGGGATGAGGTACGCCGCGAGTCACCGGCCTTGCTTCGCTTTATCAGTGGAAACGACAACCAACCACTTCGCAAAAACTCGATAACCACAAAACCGTCTAAAATGGACACATTCTGTGCCCAAATTGCATAAAAGACACAACGAAAACCCAATGTTGAGGTAAGTGAAGTTATTTCTACATAAATAGCTTTATTTTAGCATATATATGACTAAAGTGAACTCCCATACAAAGTCTATGGGCCGGTTATTTAAACGAAGTTTAGACGGTGTTTAACAAAACCACGGTCTGACTTAACTTCAATCTGGCCAGCCCTAATATTTAAACGCTATTTACTGTAAACAATGTCAAGTAGGTATATAGCACAGACTAGAAATACATTCATCTCCTTAAAATAACCAACTTATAAACAGATATGGAGGTCCATTAATTTTCTTAAATCGCGGTCGTTTATTGCGTAATGTCAAAGGACCAGCACATACTGAGCTTGGGTTGCCTGTGCTAGGACATGTAGTTTGATATTGGTTTGTTATTGGAATCAAGGCAGTAAAAAGCTCCTGTTTATTGAACATTATAGACCTCTAATGGTCGGGATACGCAAGTCGACAAGTGGCGGGGACGTCTGGACAGATTGCAGCGGCAATTTCCTTCTTGAGACATGTTCTTTTAATTCAACAAAAATTTATTGTTAAGCGACACAATTTTGTCTATTGCATTAATTCAAGTCGCGGACACAAACTAGACAAATTTGTATTGACGTCTCGTGTGCATTGTTTAATTTCAACTTCGCTTTAACATCTTGTTTGTTTTTGAAATGTTGAGAGCCGTTTGAACACACTCACACTCACACTCTGAACAAACCCACGCTTAAAAAAGACACGGGAGCATTTTTTTTGTTTTTATCAACTCGCAGAAAAGTATAAAGCAAAAACCATATATATTAACATTTGCTTGTCTCGATAAATTCACTTTTGTTTTCTTATTAAAAATAATAATAGGGGCAGCAAATGATGCATAATATCAACCCATCTGCTGGTCACGTCATGACTGAGGTGTCTGGTGGTTTCTCTGTGGCGGTTCCAGTGCAAACAGGAGCTGGTATGGTTGCAGCACAGAGAGTCCAGCCACCAATGGTCGTTGTGCCTGTTTCTGGTGCATCTGGGACGCAGCCTGACGTAATGGCCACAGTTAACCCAACTCAACAGATCCAGCCACAGTTTATGCAGATTAATCCACGTTATGCAACATCAGTTGCAGACTCGCAACCTCAACAGTCTGAGAGGCCTCATTCATATGGACGTGGAGGGTACATGCCACTGCAGAATGAAGAGGTATGAATGATACCTAGAAATAAGAGTGGGCCGTTGTAGTAATCTGTTAATGTGTTCGTTGCTGTGAAATATGGATTCTGTGACTTAAAAGTAATGGAGAGTAAAATATACCGAGGAGCACGATTACCCCGAAATGTACGACACGAAGTTTCATTCACTAATTAATCACATCAATAACAAAACTTGACTTTAAAAAAGTCGACTTTGTTGTCCTGAAAACGTCAAGAGTGTTTTCTATCATTTTGAAAGCAGGAGGAAAACAGCAAAGAAAGAACCCATTTAAGTGCACATGATTGACGCACGCGCAACTTAGGTGTCCAATAGCAGCTATCCAATTACGAAATGTTGAAATTGAATAATTTCAATTGGACACCCACGTATTTACGTCTTTTGAGAAGTAGGTGCGTTTACCCTATATTGCCTGGGCTTTTTTGAGTTCCTTAGCCTGGGGGAGGGGTAAGCACATTGTGCCCCCCCCCCCCCCCTCCCCCGTAACTTCAAGAATATTAAGGCTATGACAATGAAATCTAGAGAGTTCATAGTACGTCCAAAATATGTCTCCCTTGCGGTCCACACAATGGAACGATGACATTACATGACCTAGTTATTAGCTAATTAGTTATACGGCCGCCATATTTGATCCGCCATATTGGATTTCTGAATATTTCAAAGCCTTTAAAAACCGTCCAAATTGACCAAAATTAATCAAAACCAATAAATAAACGCTAAATGACGTAGAAATCTAAAAGTTATACCATATGCAAATTACCAAAAAAAATTGGCTGTCAAAATCTTGTTGCTATGGAAACATCAAGTCACGTGATCAATAAGATGTCATGTCAAATTGTTGCCAGATAAATATTAGGAAAAGTCTCATAGTTTTGAATGTTGAAAGATAGTGCGGGCACTTTGTGCGACCAACCAACTTTTTGCTAAACTGTAAGATTGTCAAAAGTGTGACAACCAGACGAATGAAAAAAAATTATTGATTTGCACATGACGTCATAAAAAAATAAAAATCTAAACTACTGTATTTCCCGGAATAATAGTCGTCCCTCGATTAATCGCCTCCCTCGAATTATCGTCCTTCTTTGGTAGAAATACTTGAACAATTGCCTCCTTCTATTAATCGCCCCCATGCCCTCATTTCTTTCACCTCTTTCCAGTTAAATTAGATGTTTCCTTTTGTGTTGGAAACAAGCTTTGATTAATCGTTACAATTACAGAAAAGTTACAAAAATACTGGTTTCATGTAAATTTTCTATTATGACTTTTTCCTTTTATACCTTGCAGCTCTCTATTGCGTAATTAAGACTGAAGTTGGTGTCCCAAAGTGTGACTCCAAAATGGCGGCTCCCTACATTTGTATAGTTAAAATGTATAATACTCGTTCGCCTATAACTCTTGAACGAAATGCTCTTGTGCTTCAAAATTTGGCCCACATGTCTAGTTTTAAAATTTCTACGATTCCGTTAACGTTCCGGAATCGAAATCTGTTTTTTTTTAATACTCTTTAATATTGCCAATATGGCATAGGTGCAAACCAAGAATACATGTATGTAAATATATTGAATACTTGTTTTTTTTTCTTTGCTTTAACAGATCGATTAAGGTGGAGAACATTCCGAAAACTGTCACTATGACAACGGACGAGCGCAAAAGAAGTCATAAACATGGAAGTAGAGTTCCTCGATAGAGCAGCGTTTAACAATAATGTTTGATTCACATTTTAAGTTCTGTAACATTCATGATGTACTTAAGGAGTAGACCTTCTCCTTCACTTTTTATGTTTGGTATTAGTCAATTATTTTGTAAATTATAGTTTGTTTTAGAGGTGCTCCCGTTCCTGTTCGAACTTATAACAATCAGAATGCTATTTTAGTATATATAAATAACACAAATGAACTTAAACCAGTCAAATATAAAGAATAAATAAACACAAATATCGAAGAAAAAACTTAAGGGGGGGGGGGGGGGTTGCAACCACCCCCCCCCCCCCCCTTGTAGTCCGAGGATTAATATTGACTTTCTTGCAAGTAAAATAAAAGAACTATTTATTTGTTATTAACTAATAGATGGACACCAAATAACCGTAAGCCTTTGATAAAAACTATTTCCTCGCTAAAAATACCCCAAAAGAACCCAAAAATATGCTTTCTATATGTTTTCTAAGCAAGAGGTTTTTTTGGTTTGCTTGAAACGTGAACGTGAACGAGATATTTCCATTAAACCCATGTTAAGTGACGGAAAAATGACATTTATGTAAAGCCCCGTTTTAAGGTTACAGTATACCTTCCGGGGTGTCTCCAGTGTGGCAGTTCTAGCGTCTCGAAATAACTCTTAAGATACCTTAACCTCAATATCAAATTAAAGCTTATGGAGCTGGCTATCTAAATATTATACCTTCCATTTTCTTATATAATGAATTGTTACATGTACATAACTGGAGTTTTTCTCAATACCACGTGCGCTTCGATTGGTTAATCATGGCCACATGACATTTAACAAACAAACTGTTTCCCGCCAAACGTTCATAAGCAGGCAACATTTGCGAAAGCGGGCAACTATTTTGCCTCGAGAGGGTAACATTGCACTGTTGCCCGCTAGCGCTCGTGATCAGACCGTGACAAATAGGTAGCATAATTATGATGCGATTGATGTTTACATCGAGTTTTCGATGCGTTTTTCTGAACTGTGTTGTGCATGTTGTTTTTTTCTTGTGTGTGCGTGTGTGTGTATGTGTGTTGTTATATAACAAATCACGTAATAACTCAGTTATCCTCTGGGAAACAGTGAATTTTGTTTCCCTCGAATCTTGATGTTTTCCTCTCCGAATATCGAGATTCTCGTGGATATAAAAAAAAAAACACTGTTTTCCTCGGGACCAGTCATTAAGTGTTTATTGTCGAATGTTGTACTACTTGTTGATGCGAGTTTCTGAATCAGCTTTAAAAAGCTCAAACTGAAAGCGAGTATTATAGTTGCTAACTTGCTTTGTTCTTGGATTGCCAAACCCGAAGCGCTAAAAAAAAAACGTGTATGCGTTTTCCCCTATTCAATTTCAGTGAAAAGTTACAGAACATTTAAGTAATAGGGCGAAAAAAATACTAGAGCAATTGCACGTCAATTGCTCTAAACGAAAAAAATAAAAAAAAAACAGACACACCTTTTTTTTTTTTTAACTGTATTTTAACCTAGTTGCTGTACAATTTGGAGAAAACAACGCTTAAAATATATCGCGCGTCTTAAAAAAAAACTTCCGGTCAAAACGACATACCGCCATTTTCCCGTCAGTTTTCACTCTTTTTCAGTCGATTTTTTTTGTTTGTTTGTTTTGTTTAAGTACAGTGTTCCGGCTGAAATATCGTATTTTGAATAGAAAGAAAAGATCGCCAAAAGCGATGAAAGCTTAACTAATGAGAGAAAATAAAACGCTTAAAAAGTAAAAATTCCACAAGAATGGCAACTTTGATTTCTTGACCGGCTGTCACGAAATCGAATTTGATGAACTGAAATCCACTTCCATCCTTAAAGAACAGTGTCTCGGCTGTCAGAAGGGGGTTGCTTTAAGCTTGCTTTATTATCTTAAAACGGGTCGCAGAAAGACAAAATAACGACAAAAATATCAAAATTCCATAATTTCATCTTTGATTTCTTGACCGCATGTCACGATATCAAAACTGTAATCCGCTTCCATACTGCTTCTCGTATTGCTTTATATAATCTTTTTTATCCAATAGCTGTATATTTGATGGCATTTGGCGATATAACATGGAAATTGAGTAAACACAATTTCGTAATTCTAGCGGGACAGTGTCCCTTTGAACACCAAACTGACCGAGCTAGGCATAAAACCCCCACCATAAAGTGTTTGCGATGGGCCCTTATATTAATACACGAGTGTTTATGTTGTGGGTCAAAATTTGCCTTGATTCAAAATTTACTTTTCTTTGTTCAAAACTCGTTATCATACATTACCATGCATTTTCATACCCAAAAACAAAGGAAAAGTAAATTTTGAACCAAGGTAAATTTTGACCCACAACATTTACTTTGTATCGATCGATGCTGAAGGTCTAAATATTGCAGAGGGTGTTTATCTCTAAATTCTGAATTTTAGTTGTTGATTTGATTCACGGTGTTCTCCAGAATTCCCAGGCCGTTTCGCACGTTTCTCGCTGCACATTATCTCTGCAACGTCTCGTACGAATACGGATTGCGTGATGGGTCAAAAATAGATAACAAACAGGAAACGAGATTGATTTTCATATTATGAATTGCGTTGATGACGCACTTTGCAATTTCCATGTTTCAAGAAACGCAAACATGGCGGAATACCCGAAAAACGTCGTCGAAACGACCAGGCTTCTTGCCATTGCACATATCGTTATTGGGACTCTACTGATCTGTTTTGGCATCGCTGATCGCGTTGTTGAGTATTACGAAGTATACATCGGTATTGGTGGTTTTGGTATTTGGATAGGAATATGGGTAAGCAGTTGTTCCGATCTTTTCCGGCTTGATTAACTACGAATGATCCAGTTATACAACGGCCTTTTTCCTAGATGACCTCCTAGATTGTGCAAGGGGTTTTGTAGGCTAGTGTAGTTCAACTCGTTCGCATTCTTCAGATGAATATTTAGGCACAGAAAATATTTGAGATCCTTAAGCCTTTCCGAACATGAGGAACTAAAGTATTAACACGATTTGAATGGATGGCATTTGCTGTTTCTTGGCAATGCTTTCGTATTTTTAATTTCATGTAGAGAAGGTTTTTTATTTTTATTTTTATTATACCTATACCCAGAATCGATTGAAGTTGGATTATGGGCAAGACAAGCGTTAGAAGTTTGCAAATTCACGAATATTTCGTACTAATTTGTCACGAAAGAAGGCATATAAACGCTATAGCTAATGGTCGATTATTTAAACGAAGTTTAGACCAGGGTTAAGAAATTCATGTTTTGAAGCGTGTCTTAGACAATGTTCCAATTATTTAAAAGGCATTTATCTTGCGTTGCATGATCTCGACGACCGTAAAACGTGGACTAGCGAACAACAGCAAGTTAGACATGGGTATCGAATGGGCATCATATTATAAGGCCACGAGGTTATTTTTGGTGCCAAAAGGGTTTTAAAATTGGGCTTTGGGTTTAGATTGTTATTAGGTTTGTCTTATTAGTTGTCACGCTACAACCGTAGTGCTGCAGGAATGTGTTTGTCCTTTTCTACTATTTTCTTTAATCCCTTTTCAACTTCTATTTTTGCATCTTAATCAATAATTGTTGTTTGCTATTTAATATTTTTGAGTGTTCGATACGAGGGTTTTAAAATCTGGTGTTCGACTTTTTTCTTGAAGGCGCTTGTAGTTTTCATAACATATAAGACCCAGGTATGGGTCGCACATACCGGCGTTTGTCGCGGTTCAATGATTCCATATTCCATGCCTTGCCGATCGATAAGGGTCGCACGTTTACGACATAGTTGACATAGGAGCTTAAGCCAGGACGACGGCAACGTCAATGAAAACGTCACTTGAAAAACTAATCCGTGCTATTTTAAACTACTTTTCAGCTGTTCCAATTTGTTTAGTTTGACTAATATGACTGGATTGTCCAGCAGCTGAATTTGTAGGGACGGCTTTTAAGTCGAAATGGATAAAAGAAAATTAACCGCCGCGTGTTCACGTTCTCCACGAAACCTATAATTTGGTCATTTGATGTTGTTGTTTTGCAAATGTACCAAAATGTAACGCACGTGCAACACGTGCAGAGGCATTGTTTTCGCTCATTAAACCTATTGTTTTGTGCCGTTGTCGCTGTCGCTGATTTCCCTTTCGTAAACGGTCGATGCCATTTTTAACGGTCGATGCCATTATTAGCAAACGGTCGATGCCATTTTTAACGGTCGATGCCATCATTAGCATTCATTAGTAACCAAGCCTTCTTGTAATGGTCGATGCTATTTCTCTCTAGTTTATGCCTGGATTGGGACGAAAATAGGCTATCATTATTAGATCAAATTGGGCCTAGGTAAAGCGATTATTAGATCTAAGCTAGATTCACGGTTAGGTGAGATTTAGGGTTAGGGTGACCCGTTATTGATATATATTAAGAAAAGCATGTTTTATAATTAAATTTTTCTTGGGTTTGCCGGATCAACCCAGTGGTCTAGTGGTAAGAGAGAGATGTTAGCATGCAGAGGTTCCGGGTTCGATTTCAGGTAATTATATTCCATTTTTCTTTTTCTGATAGAAAAAATAATTCTAAAATTGGTGAAAATTTTTCTAAGTGTCGCTAAAATGGCAACGACCGTTTACGAAAGGGAAATGCGCGTCGCTGTCATCGCCGTCGTCGTTGCTTAAGTTCGCGGACGTCCTTTCAAGATATTTCAAATGCCTTGAAAATCAGCCCGCTTCACGCACCGTTGGTTTCACTCCTCGGATTGAAAAAAGTTCATCACGTGATCAAATTTTTGTTGACCGCAAATTGACCACAAGTTAGGTAACGTTGAACTTGCGAATGAGTTTAGTATTATGCCTTCCTGAATACGGCAATATATTTCTTGAACTTAACTTTCTGTAACTTGTAATCGAAAAGGAAGAACTGTTTTTTTTTGTTGTTGTTGTTGTTGTTTTTTTTTTTCTAGGAAAGGTATTATCTGAGCACATTTGACGACTGCGGGCTAAAATTCATTCATCGGAGTTTACGTTACGTGACATAACCGTTCATGTTGTCGATATTTTGATCACGTGATGAACTTTTTCAAAAACCATGGACCCGCTGTGTTTTCACGAGGCGGTTTTTCTCGCTTAACATTCCTGTTGGTGATTTGTTTACTGACCGCGTTAAGCTGCTTAAAAAAGTTATGCGTTTTCACGGACAGAACGTTATTCATTTTTCTTATACCATGTGCGATATATTTTCTTTTGTTAAAACAATAGAAAATTAGAACACAAAAGAACGACAATACAATGCCCTTCTTTGTTGTTTGAACGCTGGCGAAATGTGATTGGCCAAAATTAATTGCTGACAAGCTTAAGCGACCTGGTTTGGTGGCTTAAATTTAATGAGAATTCTATTGTAGTTCGCCGACTCGCTTAACGTTAAGCGAGTTGGACAAGCAACTGTTTTCACGGGATTTTCGACTGTCACTCGCTCAGCGACTTGAAAAATCGCTCGTGAAAACACGGCCGGAGTGAAACCAACGGTACGTGAAGCGAGCTGATTTTCAAGGCATTTTAAAGGACGTCCGGGATCAATAGTAAAACAACATTTTGGTGGTTAAATGCCCGACAGCCGGGCACGGTCTCAACTAGACTAAATGCCCGGCAGTCAGAAATTTTCACAAAATTTTCACTGAAAGGCTCTTTCAAACCTTTTCAGAGTATTCGATGTTCGTTTAGAAATGTCAAGCGCTTCCAAAAACTATTTTGCTTTACCGGTTTGGTTGGGTTGGGTGCTTTACCGGTTGGGCATACTATAAGATCGCTATGTTCACGACGCTCAGAACATTTCTGCACAGACTGCCGGGCATGGTCTCAAATAGACTAAATGCCCGGCAGTGAGAAATTTTCATTGAATTTTTACCTTCTCCAGAAACTCCTCTCTTTTTCATCGTAACCAGTCGCTTTATAGACAATTCCTGACCTTACGTGTTGTGATATTTCCCGCCAGTTTCTACAGCAACGTGAAAAGTCGTCCCGTCACGCTGGTTTAGCGAACTGCGGTATGACTTGGCTACAGCTGTCACGCCACCATACTGACGACTGTCACGAACACTATATAAGGGCCTTTAAGCAATGACGACGGAGTATATTACGATAAGTGAACCTTTTCGATATTCCCATACATTTCCTCTAAATTTAAAAATACGAACAACGGTCACACAGTTTGTGTGGGCTCCCTCAGGCCACAGCGTTAAAATAAACGTTTATCCTGTGAGGTACTACGCGCGAAATAATCTTGTCGCTATTATGTCTGATGCCGGATTTATTGGGGATATTATTGCAATCTTTTGTTAATTTCGCAAATGTCCAACTTTCAACCGTTATTGTTGTGATCGGGAAGGAACAGCGTGACAGCTGCGTTACTTTTTATAGAGACCTATTCCGGTTCGCATTTACTTAGTTACATGCAAATATATATGGAAAATGCGACTAAAGTCACAAGCGGATAATATTGAATATTTGACATAATGGCAGGACAAGCAGCAGCACAGATGATGTGATTCAAACATAAGACGTAAGCTTACTCGATCTTCGATAAGTTAAATCTGAACAAAATCATCAACAAATCGAATTTTATTTACTAGTAAAATAACACATAAACTTACACAGCCGTGAGATTCTAGCAGTGATAAAGCAAAAAATGGACCGTCTATGTTCTAACGGTTGAAAACAGCAACAACAGCGAACAAAAATTGGATCCACACGGAAAAGAAATCACAGCCAATCATTACTTTACTTGCCGTAAGACCGAAACCGACTAACTGTCTAGCTTCGGCTGTAGCTTTCCGTTCCTTTGAAAGGCACAAAGTTTATTTTATTCGCCACATATCAGCACGACGAACCGCGATCCTATTTATAGATCGACGGCCTTCGTCGCCCTGAAATGTTCGTGGTCAATTTTGGCCTCTAACCACTGCCAGACTTGATTTCACTTGCCATATGAAAAAAATGAAGCGTTAAGTTGCATTTATATGCGCCACATAGGCTTGCATAAAGGGAACACATTGCAACCACGACCGAAATGCACTAAAAAGATGCGCATTAATGCATATGACGTAATTGAACCCTCGGACGTACACGCAAACTTATACCCCAACCGTGGTACAATGTCAAGCCCAAATCATACCGTCCAGAAGGACGTCGAACACCTTATTGAGACTTATATAACGGAGTAACTGGTTAGCTATAGTAAGTAACTGGTTAGTTATAGCTAGATAAATAATTTTTATTTGGATAGTTTGTGCTTATAATGGAAAAGGTTGTTTTTAAACGTTTTATTATTATTGTATGTAGTAGTCCACGGCTCACTGGAAGAACATTTTTAAGTGAAAGTGATCCCGTGTTTTAAATAAAGATGATGATGATGATGATGATGATGATGATGATGATGATGATGATGATGATGATGATGAGCTCTCAGTTGGGGTTGGGGGTGACAGTTTATATAGTTCAATTTAGGCCAAAGCAACCCGAGAAGCTAGGTGGTACAGTGGTACGGTAGGCTATGTAAGCCTGAGCTTAGCTGAGGTCGCAGGTTCATATCGTGAGCAGGGATTTTAGATTTTCGTTTTTACACTTAAAAATTTATTGAAAATAAAATTCTGTGTCGACATTACGTTAAATAAGTCTCAATAAGGTGTCCGTCGTCCTTCTGGGCAGTATGATTTAGACACAACCGTGGTACAAGGGGGAGGGGGGGGGGGTGGGGGGTTGTTGCCCCCCCTTGGGTTTTTGCTAGATAGCCAGCGACGTCATCCAAAATGGCCGCCAAGATGCCCGCCATCTTGGATTTTACTAAAATTCAATTTATTGGAAAAATGCGGAAATTGAATTATTGTTTGCTAGAATTGCAAAATAAATACAATTAAATATTTGATACTTTTGGCAGCATTTTATATGTTGTTTTCGCTGACAAAAGGTGAAAAAACACGCATTTTTCCTCAAAAATGGGTTGACCACATGTTACTTATGACGTCATATCTCGTCACCATAGCAATCGGTTGTCGCCAAACTTGATCAAAATGTGTCTCAAGGATAAATGAACAGCTACTGAAAACGGCAATCTTAAATGCTAATCTTAAATGGTCCGAGGGTTAAGATGGCGCCGAAAAGGTACACGAACGACGACGAAGACGACGGAACAGATGTCCACTTGGTACCACAGGACGCCCAAGATTAGAATGCGTTCGACGTTAATAAAAGTTACAAATTTGGTTAAATGAGGTAAAACATATACTAATGAAATGAGAAAAATACAACAATGACAATGAACCGATCAAAAACTAACATCTGGCGTGTGACCCCGAGGATAAAGCTACGCATTCCGCACCTAGAGGAAAATACCGGGAATACAAAAGTATAACACAAGGATAAAAAATATCGTTAGCGTGAAAACGTCACAGATGATACAGCGTTCTTTCCCCGTTCCATTCTTCCTCCGATCCGAGAGACAATTTAAAAAAACAATTCGTCCAAATAATAATGAATCACAGTCGATATTTGTCAACGTCGCTTTATCAATTCGGTGTTCACTTTTCGCAGCTTTTGTTCTTTAGTTTATTGGCTTTCCATTGAACGACAACCCATCTTGAGGCCGCTATAGATCTTCACACTCGATCACATCTACTCCATGTTATTGGGCAAAAATGTAGGCAATTCGTCCAAACAAAAAAAGGAATCGCGGTCGATATTTTTCAACATCGCTTTAACAATTCAATGTCCATTTTTCCGCAGCTAGTGTATTGTTTGGCTTATTACCTTTTCATTGAATAAAAACCCATCTTCAGGCCGCGATAGATATTCACACTCGATCGCATCTACTCCACTATGCTTATCAATGTAATCCAATGTTATTGAATGTGAACATGATTAATATCCCCACAGTTTTGTTTTTACGTTTACGTATATTTCATGATTGTGCATGCGTGTCAAACTATTAATTAATATGTTACATAACGAAAATTTTAATTATCCTCGTGACTGACATAGAAATGATACAGAACATAACCTCAATGATCGAGACAATGCTGGCTGACATTGACCTTGAAAACCCTTCAATGAAATAGTCCAGTATTTTGGCGCTGCCATTTAAACAACGGTAGAAATGTGGCATATATTCAAATTTAGAAGGAACCAGTTTCTCAAATGGCTTCATTTAGGCAGCTGAAGTCGTGTCGTGGAATGTCAAAGAAAGTTCAAGGATGCTCTCGTGGGAAAAATGACCCAATTTTCTCGCCGTTTTGATATTTTGCATGAAATTCAACCTCTAAAAATAAATAAGTTGACGTCCACAGGACTTTCTACATAATCTGAAAAAAACATGTATTTTATTAACCAAGCGCTGCACCATTGAAATCACAAACCAAATATTATGATAACTCCTAAGTACACCTATTATGTGATTTCATAAGAAACATTGTTTAATGCCTCCTTTTCACTACCGACATAAGCATTAGAGCATAAGAATTTACGCCAACTGAAAAAAATTGACATAAATTGTAAACTTTATCCTTGTCTGATCTTACTTCTATTTAAAACAACGTAAGCTCTCCATGACCATCTACAGTGTAATACAAAACCTACAAAAATAACAACAACTGAACATTATTCCAAACAATTCCACAAAAACTAATATTTTTATCATCCTTGTCTCACATATTTCAAAACTAAATCAAATAATAATCTAAACCCCTAATGCCCGATTTTACTACACGTAGCGTTCTTGTTTTATGACAGATGTGCATCACTGGGGGTCTGGGCATTCCTGGAAGCGAGAGATTAAGAACTCGTTCCCGCAATGTTTTTGTAAGTATCTTGCGTCAGATGTTGGACAGTATGATCATTAATTTTTCCTGTTATTTAAAAAAAAAAACGCTTAGAAAATGTTATCTTTAATATCATAAATACTTGCATACAGGCACTCTCCACGAAAAGCTCACCATGGCGATAATTAGGCCCGTCCACACTAATGCGTTTCTTTTTGAAAACGCATACTTTTTTATCCCCTTTTACCGATCGTCCACACTAAAACGATCAAAAACGGAGATGTTTATCTATGAAAACGCTGTGAACTGAACAGACAAAATAACGGCTAGAAAAATCAAAATTTCACAAGAATGGCAAGTTTCATTTATTGACAGGCGGTCAAAAAATCAAATTTCATAAACGGAATCCACTTCAATTCTTACAATCCTGCACTTTATCTCCAAACTACTGCTTTTGTTTTGCTTTATAGAATCTTTTTAACCAACTAAGTTGTATATTTGGTGGCATTTGGTGATATAACGTGGAAATAAGCTAAGAGAAATTTTGCTATTTAGGCGGGACAGTGACCCTTTTAGCTGCTATCCTGAACTGCCGAAAACAACAACAAAAATATTCTACTGGATTAAAAGCCAAAAACCTCCCAAAAGCTATCAGTTAAATAGGCGGCGTTTAAAAGAGGCCAGGCTAGCAGTAGACATTATAATATAGGGTATAGTGAGGATATCAATGACGTCACCAATTGTTATTAATGTGCCAACCACAGCCTTATTGGCTGCCGAAACAATGGGTTCTTTTGTTCCAGTGGTTGGCACATTTGAATAACAAAAATAATGTTTGTAAACAGATATCATCCCTATGCCGGGAATTTCAGTGAAACAATAGTTAGTGCGAAAGGCCTTGGTCAAATTTTTAAGTTATGATTACAACATGAACGTGAACAAAGATACTATCACATCAAAATTCTTATTTGGGTCAATGTCACAGAATCCTTTGAATTGCTTTGCATATTTGAAGGATTTTACAAAGGTTTTTTACGCCTCAGTTGAAGTGAGATCCAATTAGTTTCCCCAGTTTCTCTATAACGTAAAAGGGGACAAGGCATCACGTTACGTTTCCTATACTAAGTAGTTTTAAAACAGTTTATAGTCTTGTTCGCTGTCAGTTTTCTTCTGTAGTGCATTTGAATGATTAGGTTTATTCCAAAAGTACCTAGTTCCTGTGTTGATGTTACCCTTGTAACAGGGTAACAACAGATCCGTAGAGTAACATCAGCACAGGAACTAGTTTCTTTCGGAGTAAACTAAGTTTATTGTCATTTGCAATTATTTGCATGTATTTGTCAATTTTAAGCTAGGGAAACCGCGAAAGAGGGATAATATCTTCGTACTGGAGATGAAATTTGTTGAGTAGGCAATCCCTGTGTGATGGTGGTCTGAACTATAACTTGCGTGTTTTGCTTAATTTATGTTTCTTAATATTTCAGGTTGCTATTTTCATGGGTTTCTCCATCACATCTACTGTGTTTGGTGGAATAATTATCATAGTTTACAGCAGCGTGATTGCTAACTTCCCTAGCTACGATGACTACCTTCGCGACCATTACTGGAATGACTATCACTATTACTATCATCGACATGCCAAATTATTTATCCTTGCAGTCATGTTGATCCTGGGAATTGCAACGTTTCAGGTTGGAATCTGGACAGCAATATGTTGCTGTATGTTGAAACCTTGCTGCGCAGAACAAGAGGCGAGTAACCTTAAGTAGCCAACCATTACGAGATACTTAATTCGTGGTGGCAGCCTTTCATTACTTTGTGATTGGACTGTTCTTGGCAGCAGTATGCTGCTGTTTGTTGAAATCTTGTACATGCTGCACACAACAACAGGCGAGTAACCATAAATAGTCGTTACATCTTAGTTAACTTGTAGTGGTAGTAGGTTGTCACATGCAGCTTGTAATTGAAATCGGGGCAGTAGTATGCTGCTGTTTGTTGAAACCTTGTACATGCTGCAAAAAACCTCAAGTAGTACATGATAACACGAGAATTTAGTTTTATCGACTGAGTCGATAAGGTAAATTGACCACCGTATAAAAAGATTCAAATAGCTGACGTTTCGAGAATTTTTGAAAATTTGATGACGTGAAAAACAAATGCAAATTAGTTGAATGGAAAACGTTCGTTGATTTCGTGAGGTTTGAGAATGCCGGTGATAAGTTGACTAGAGTATTAATTAGTTTGTATTAGTTCGTAATTGGAATCAAGGCAGCAAAAAGCTCCTGTTTGTTGAACCCTTTTACATGCTGAGTTATAACTTTAAAAACTTTTTTCTATTAAAAGAAAAGCCGAGCGTAATTTATTTATAGAAGGGCGAAAGCTCAAACTGAGCTAGTCTAATTTAAAAATAATATTTTCTTAAATGAAAACTTGTAGATTTAGATAAAAGAGGGAAAAAACCGAGAAATAAAAGAAGTCAAACCGAGCAATGCAGTGAAATTACGAATTATCTCCTAATATCCGATCGCGAAAAAGCGTATAAATTATTGACAACAAACTAGTACGACTAGAATGACAAATTTAAGCAAGACTTTTTAATGAAAATTCACAGGAAAAAAAAAAGAAAAATAACAGCACTTTAATCAAATGGAGTCAAAACCTTTTTAAAAAGCAAATGAATGGGTTAGTTTCTAGAGAAACTGTGGTGCTGCGTCGGTGGGGGTGAAGCACAAGAATTTGGTTTTATCAACTGAGTCGAGAAGGTAAATTAGTCACTGTAAAAAGATTCGAGAAAGCTGACGTTTCGAGCGCTAGCCCTTCGTCGGAGCGAATCAAGGGATTGTGGGTAGTGTGTGGTTTTATATAGTAGGTGGAGTTTCGCAATTGGTGGAAATTTGGTGACGTGAAAAACAAATTTAAATTAGTTGAATGAAAAGCGTTCGTTAATTCCGTGGGGTTTGAGAGTGCCGATTCGAAAGATGATTTTTTTTGTTCTAAGTTTTTACGGCTTTCTGTGTTGCCCTGGTGTAGGGAAACGCCACAGATTGTCATGTGTTGTTTAGAATGGTTAGCAAGATTGAAATGACGCGCGACTGGTTTGGATGCGTCTTTGTCATTTTTTTTTCAACGTCTCGGAGATGTTCTCGAAAACGGTCGCCCAGTCTGTTTCGCCAATGTATATCTTTTTGCAAAAAGTACATGTTATGCAGTAGATAACATTTACGGAGGTGCATGTGAAATGATCAGTGATTTTAATAGATCGTTTAGGTCCCGTTATTTGGTCCGCGTTGTGAATGAAAGGACAAGTGTTGCATCGTGTGCGTGCGCATTTAAAAGTTCCCGGTTCATCGTCAGATTTCAGTGTACTCGTAACTAGAAAGTTTTTTTGTAGGCTACGTCGAAAAGAAATTTTTCGATCAGTATCAAGGAACCAAACCCGAACTCTACGGCCGCTACATCGATGACTGCATTGGCGCTACCTCTTCCAGTAAAGAAGAACTTAATCAATTCATAACTTCTGTCAATACTTTTCATCCGGCTCTAAAATACACCTGGGAAATTTCTGAAACCTCTGTCGCTTTTCTTGACATCAATATTTCAATCAACGGCAACAGTTTATCCACAAGTGTGCACTACAAACCTACAGATTCCCACAGTTATCTGTTACATTCATCCTCACATCCATCGCACGTTAAAAACGCCTTACCGTATTCTCAATTTCTCAGACTTCGACGTCTTTGTAGTGATGACTCCGATTTTCCCAACAAATCGAAAGAAATGTGCCAGTTTTTCAAGAAACGTGGGTACCCTGACTCTGTCGTTAATACGGGCCAACAACGTGCACAACAGATCGACAGACAATCAGCACTACAAACATCACAGAAGGAAGAAAACGAGAGAATTCCATTCACCCTCACTTTCCACCCACACAATCACACAGCCAAAAGCATCATTTTTAAAAATTTCAAATTGCTCCAAAACGACCCCGAAACTGGCAGAATTTTTTGACAACCCCCACTAATTTCATTCAAACGTGAGAAAAACATAGGCAACTTTCTAGTTACGAGTACACTGAAATCTGACGATGAACCGGGAACTTTTAAATGCGCACGCACACGATGCAACACTTGTCCTTTCATTCACAACGCGGACAAAATAACGGGACCTAAACGATCTATTAAAATCACTGATCATTTCACATGCACCTCCGTAAATGTTATCTACTGCATAACATGTACTTTTTGCAAAAAGATATACATTGGCGAAACAGACTGGGCGACCGTTTTCGAGAACATCTCCGAGACGTTGAAAAAAATGACAATGACGCATCCAAACCAGTCGCGCGTCATTTCAATCTTGCTAACCATTCGTGTAATACTGTTTTTGAGAATTGCTAGAATTAATCGAAAAATAGTCCAGTCGTCAATCTTAATTCTTGTGCTTTGGACCTTTCACTTTAGTTAAGCTTATCATCAGCTTTCTGTTTAGAGAGCTCCGCTGTTAGGCGTAGCCTATCTATATATATTAAAATGTCGAAACGTGTTTTAAAAGCCGTTCGAACAGCATTTGTTGAATAAACCTGGCCGCCCTGAATAAATCCTCGCTCAAAAAAAGAAACGGGCATTGTTTTTTATCAACACGGAGAAAAGTATAAAAAGAACATATTAACTATTAACATTATTTTGCTTGCCTCGTTAAACTCCTTCTGTTCTTATTAAAAATAACACAGGGACAGCAAATGATGAATACTCATACCAACCCACCTGCTGGTTACGTCATGACCGATGTGTCTCGTGGTTCCTCTGTGGCGGTTCCAGTGCAAACAGGAAGTGGTATGGCTGCATCACAGGGAGTCCAGCCTATTTCTGATTCATCTGGGGCGCAGCCTGTTTCAGTTCAGGCTGCTTCTTCTGACGCAATGGCATTGGGTAGCCCATCTCAGCAGGTTCAGCCGCCATTTGTGCAGATTAATCCACCTTCTGCAAAATTGGCCACAGGTTCGCAACCTCAACAGGCTAAGATGCCTCATTCATATGGACATGGAGAATTCGTGCGACTGCAGAACGAAGAGGTATGACTGATACTCTAGCAAGTAGAGTGGACAGTTGCCGTAAACCTAAAACCTCACCTCCTCAAGTAGCGAGAGGGAGTGACCCTTGTATGATCAAGTCACGAGTCGTACTGAAAACGTCAAGGGTATAATTTTCTATCATTTTGAAAGCAGGAGGGAAACAGCAAAGAAAGAACCCATTTAAGTAACCCATTTTATTTTATGACGCATGCGCAACGCAGTTGTCCAATTACTACTATCCAGAGACAAAAAGCGGTAATAGCATAGCTGTAATTGAATATGGTATTTTTCAGAAATAGGCGTATTTTTTAAGAAAAAAAAAACCGCGTGAATGACCATATCACAATCGAGATCTTCGTTATTGATACGATTAATGTATCGTTAAGTATCAATTCGTAGCCGTGATAAAGGAGTACGAAAAAAAGTCTCAGTCTAATGGTCAACCCTGGTAAATCTTTAGTATAAATACTGTAGAGTTCCGAAAGTAGCGGTCCCCGTTACTTTCGGAATTAGCAGGACTAAGGCCCGGTTCAAACGTCGAACTTCACATGTGCCGAATCTAATGCAAATGAGTAAAGTCTATTGTTCTTGCTCATTTGCATTAGGTTCGGCACATGTGAAGTTCGACGTTTGAACCGGGCCTAAGGAGCCGCAACTTTCGGGTGGCCGTTACTTTCGGGCAGCTAAAATACGTGAGTAACTGAAAAATAGAATGATGATAAACACAGTACAACACTAAGCAATTCCATCTGCAGGAGACGTTAGGCGTCAGTATGGATTGGACCATTACTTTCTGGGAACCGTTACTTTCGTGTGGGCCGTTACTTTCGTGTGGACCGTTACTTTCGTGTGAACCGTTACTTTCGTGTGAACCGTTACTTTCGTGTGGGCCGTTACTTTCGTGTGGACCGTTACTTTCGTGTGGGCCGTTACTTTCGTGTGAACCGTTACTTTCGTGTGGGCCGTTACTTTCGTGTGGACCGTTACTTTCGTGTAGGCCGTTACCTTCGGGGATTACTAGAAAGGTCCGAAAATTAACGTTACTTCCGGGTAGCCGTTACTTTCGGGGGGCCGCTACTTTATAATTATCGTATTATATGATACCGTTATAATAATTGTTTTGTTTATCCCCTGAGTGGCGCTTTGCTAAACTGTAAGAGCGTCAGCTGTTTGACAACCACGAGAATGAAAAAATTATTGGTTTGCACATGACATCGTAAACTACTGTATTTCCTGGAATAATAGCCGTCCCTCGATTAATCGCCCTTCTTTGGTGGAGATACTTGAATAATTGCCTCCTTCGATTAATCCCCCCCCCCCCCCCCCCAATCCCCTCTCCTTTCTTTCACCTCGTCCCAGTCAAATTAAAAACATACTTCTTGTATAGAAAACAAACCTAATCGTTACAATTACAGAAAAGTTACAAAAATAGACGTTTCATGTAGTTTTTTCTATAGTGACGTTCATGTGTTTGACTCTTTCCTTTATTTATTGGAGCTCTCTATAAGGGCTGGTTCCCACTGGCGACGTAATCGGAAGCGGAGTCGGAGTCGGAAGCATAAGATGCCTTACGTTCTAGTGTAAATTAAAAAACCGGAGTCGCAATAGGAATCGGAAGCTCGACGGAATCGGAATCGGAAGGATCAGAAGGTTTCCTTTTTCTTCCGATTCCGCTTCTGTTTCCGTCGCTCACTATCCGCTTCCCTCGTTTTGATTTCCACTGGATCGTAAGGTTCTTACGATACCGATTCTGCTTACGATTCCGCTTACGATTCCGCTTACGTCGCTTACGTCGCTAGTGGGAACCAAGCTTTCGCACATTAGCACTTTCAGCGCGATACATTTTTAATAATCGCCCCGCGATTAATCGCCACCCCTCGAATAATTGACCCTTTTAGGTGTGAAAAAAAAAAATTGCCCCGGCTATTATTCGAGGAAATACGGTATACATGCTACAAAGTAAATTGTTTCTAACATGGTATGTGGATACCAGTATTAAAATCCTTATCCTAAAGTTTCAGGTTTTAACTATTTTTGTTTCCGATTGGTAAAGATTTTGAATGTGTCACTCAATTCGTCGCGCAATTTCAGATGACTATAAAGTTTTGCCGCCATGTTGGAGTCCATAAGTGGGACTCCAAGATGGCCGCTCTATACATTTTAACTTAAAATGTCTGATGGTCGTTCGCCTATAACTCTTGAACGAAATACTCGATTTTGAGCTTCAAAATTTGGCCAACATGTCTAGCTTTAAACTTTCTACAATTCCATAAACATTCCGGAATCGAAATCTGTTTTTTAATACTTCTGAATATTGACAATATGACATAAGTGCAAACCAAGAATATGTATATGAATATGAATGCTTGTTTTATTTTCTTTGTTTTAACAGATCGAATGAAGTGGAGTACATCCCGAAAACTGTCACTATGACAACGGAAGAGCGCAAAAGAAGACATAAACATGGAAGTAGCGTTCCTTGATAGAGCAGCTTTAAATAATTACAATATTCTATTTACATTTCAAGTTCTGTAACATGCATGATGCACTTAGGGAGTAGACCGCCTCCTTCACTTTAGATGTTGGAAGAGTCTAGATTCCATAGCTCAGAAGGAGGTCGGACACCTTATTGAGACTGGGGTAACTGGTTAGCTTTCAGTTGAGGTTGTGTTTAGCAATTTATATAGTTAAATTCAGGCCTAAACAGCCCGAGAAGCTAGGTGGTACTATGGTACGGTAGGCTATGTAAGTTTAAGCCTAGCTGAGGTCACAGGTTTAATCCTGAGTGTGGATTTTAGATTTTCTGTTTTACACTTAAAGATTTATTGAAAATGAAATTCTAAGTGTCGACATTACGTTATATAATTCTCAATAAGTGTCCGACCTCCTTCTGAGCTATAGAAGGTAGACTCTACCTTAGTGTTTGGTACATAATAGTCAATGTATATATATATATATAGCTATTTCAGTTATGTGCAAGTAAAACATGCGATAAATAAGTTCCAAAGAGCCGAAATACTTTTTTTCAGTCTCTTATATTTTCACGCCGGCGCTAAACAAGGCGTTTCGACCACGACGGCGACGGCAGCAAAAACGGCACTGGACAATAGGTTCAATGAGCGAAAATGATGCCTTTGCACGTGCGTTTTACATTTTGGTACATTTCTTAGCGGTCAGTGTAAAACACAGACTGCAGACCGGGGATGAAATGCAGACTGAGGGTAAAATGCAGACTGCAGACTGCAGACCAAGGGTAAAATGTAGACTGAGGGTAAAATAAAATATTAATAACCCTAACCCTAACCCTAACCCTAACCCTAACCCTAACCCTAACCCTAACCCTAATCTGCAGTCTGCATTTTACCCTCAGTCTGCATTTTACCCCCGGTCTGCAGTCTGCGTTTTACACTGACCGCATTTCTTAGTCGTTCCGCCCTGCAAAACAACAAAGTCAAACGATAAAATTATAGGTTTTGTGGAGAAAGTGAACACACGGCGATAAATTTTCCTTTCTCTATTTGAACTTAAGAGCCATCAGTACAAACTCAGCTCCTGGACAATCAGTCACATTAGACAAACTAAACAAATTGAAATAACTGCAAAGTAGTTTAAAATAGCGCGTATTCCTTCTTCTAGTGACGTTTTCCTTGTTGCCGCCGTCGTCGTTGCTTAAACTCCCTAATGCAAAACCGAAGCACTGATGGTGAAAATACTCTCGACACTCAACTAAAAACTGCTCTAATGAGACATCCATCGTTGTTATTATTTTGAGCGGAGTTCATATAAATTTTATATGAACATTATCGTAAATAGAAGTAAATTAAAGTACATTTTATTCCATATCATATCAACTTATGTAGTACACATGTAAATAAAGATAAAAGTAAACAACTTATTATCGATTCCGTTTTTTTTTTCGTAAATAAAGTAAAAGTGCCGTTTGATTACTAGTCAAGGTTTCGGAAGTTTGAAAACGTTAAAGCAAACTGAGTCAGTATTAAAAAGTCAGCTATTTGGTAAGAGTCAACATTTCGTATTACTGCGCCTTTCAATAACATGCGGAATAGCGTTCCGCCCAGGTGACGTCATATTTGGCAGCATTGCATTGTGGGATCGAAATGCGGACAAATATTTCAAAATGGCTGCCTCGGAAACACCAGTTTTTGCGATTCCTGTACATGTTGTGGATAATAGTCCAGTTTCGAATTCGCTATGACCGCTGAATTCAAACACCAATGACACATTGATACAGGGTTAGACTCGACCTGATGTAAAATATTCACAAATACCGGCAGAAGGTGCGTGAAATTTGAAAATTAAACAATAGACAGAGCTCTGAACAGGTCATCTTCTCGCCTGAATTTGTGAATATTTTACATCAGGTCGAGTCTAACCCTATATCAATGTGTCATTGGTGCTTGAATTCAGCGGTCATAGCGAATTCGAAACTGGACTATTGTCGAGTTGTACCCAAGAACACTGCTTCGTAGCACCTGTTTTTTCGTAGCTACCTGCATAGTTGCGTTATTCCCTGCCGTCAATCATAATTAATACGAAACCCAACGGACCATGTAAAAACGAAACAAACAAAATGAATCGAAATCTACCAATCATAATGCATGGACGTGACCTTTTGAACTCTTTGATGATTGACGGCAGTGTAAAACGCAACCGTTGGTGGAAATTTGAATTTCAAATTCCGCATGTTATTGAAAGGCGCAGTAAGGCGGGCTTCTACCTGGATTTGAATGAAATTTTAAGAGGTTTAAAGAAGGGATAGGAGAAAAAAAATGTTGTTTTGGAACACCAACAGACAGTTGATACCCACACAAGAGCACCCCAGGTTGATAGTGGACTATTTTGGTTTCCATCTATTTATTATTACCTATTATTTTCTTAAATCTTCCATATTTCTTATTTCCCTAAATTTCACAAATCCTTTGAGAAAAACTATTCCCTCCCAAAATACCCAAAAATGACCCAAAAATTTAAAAGACACACCATAATATAGACTCGCGTTTTAAGCAAGATATTTTTGGTTTGCTTGAAACGTAAACGTGAAAAATGGCATTTAGGTAAAGCCCCCTTTTAATGTTACAATATAACTTCGGGGGTGTTACCATGCAGTGTAACAGTTCTAGCGTCTCGAAATGATACTTTAAACCCCAATATCAAATTAAAGCTCATAGAGCTGGCTATCTAAATGTTATACCTTTTATTTCCTAATATAATGAATTGTCGAATGTTTTACGAGTTATTAATGCGAGCGAAATCAGCTTTTGAAAGCTACAACTAAAAGTGATTTTTATAGTTTGCTAATTTGCTTTGTTCTTGGGTTGCCGAACCCGAAGCGCTAAAAAAAAAAAAACGTTTCTACGTTTTCCCATATCTAATAGACAATATTCGCATTCTCGGTATTGAACTGGAACTAGCTTACAGTCTGGGCTAATGTGGTGGAATATCATTAAAAATATTTGCATGTGAAAAGATTCCCACATGAGCCTCGACTGCACGCTAGTTCCAGTTCAATACCGTGAATACGAATATTGTCTATTGCAGTGAAAAGTTACAGAAGATTTTAGAAATACAGCGAACAAATAGTAGAGTAATCGCGCGAAAATTGTTCTAAACGAAAATGTTCATCAAAAATTCCTAGATACTTTTTCTATTGTATGTTAACCCGGTTACTGTCCAAATTTGAGGGAAATCAAACAAATTACCTTTTAGTTTTAGCTTTTTAACCCTCGGACGTGCAACGGGGGGCGGGGGGCCCTTAACCCTATTCAGCCTGAGAGGGGGGGGGGGGGGGGGGAGGGGGCATAAAAAAAACATAAAATGATACCAAAAGTATCAAATTCCCATGTTCACGCGGACTGGCCTTTTCCCTTTCCATTTAGACCAGTAAGAACCAGTTCTTTCGGGACAGTCAGTTCTAACAAATGGAAAGCACTCTTAGTTACAAAGACCTTTGGAGCTGACTTGCTGTTAGCATTAGTAATCAACGTGAAGAACTTTTAACCCTCGGACGTACACGCAAACGTATACCCCAACCGTGGTACAAGGGGGGAGGGGGGGTGGGGGCGTTGTTGCAAACCCCCCCCCCCCTTGGGTTTTTGCGATGTTGCAATATTTCGGAAATCTTTAACATCTAATCGATAGTCCGCGATGTGCTCTACAAGATAAGGTAAATATTATGGGTTGTAAAGCCGCTGGGGGTCCGTGACGTCATCCAAATTCAAATTTATCGGGAAAATGCGGAAATTGCAAATATTGTTTGCTAGAGTTGTAAAATAACATACAATTAAACATTTTGATGCTTTTGGTAGCATTTTACATGTTTTTTGGCTGAAAAAAGGTGAAAACATGTATTTTTCTTCAAAAATGGCTTGACCACATGTTACTTATGACGTCATATCTCGTTACCATAGCAACCAGTTGTCACCAAATTTTACAAAACTGTGTCTCAAGGATAAATGCTACTGAAAACGGCATGTGGTAATCTTAAATGGTCTTGAAAATATCGGAGAAAAACCTTAAGGGGGACCCCCCCCCCCCCCCCCCCTTGTACGTCCGATCATCATCATCATCATCATCTTAACCGAGGGTTAAGGAAGCATTCATTATGTAACATGTAGTTTTGAGGACATTGGAGCTGACTCCAATGCATACATGCCTTTATGTTCAGTCTGTCGTTGTCGCAGTTATACTTAGCGTAATGAGGCATTAGTTTGGACAGTAATAGGTTATATTTAGAGACATTATTTTTGAACAGTCAGATAATTCACTATTATCTTTATGGATAGCCCTGATGCGGGGACACGTCCCTTTTAGTTGGACGAGGCAAATGTAACGAAATGTGTTAGTTATTTGTTATGCGCGAGCTAGAGGAAGACGGTAGTCGTAATAAGATGTCGTTAAGCGGTATACGTAATGGTAGGACATAAGAGGGGACTACGCGTTGTAACGGCGGCACAACACGGGGACACAACACATAGTTAGTTGTGCACTTGGAACTTGTTTAAAAATAAAGACTGTTGACTATTGGTTGTGGTCTTTCTCCTCCCGTTACAATATCGTACAAAAGGCACTAGTTATAGTTATTTGTGTATAGTTATAGTATGTTTCGCAAATCATCAGTGCGTCACTTCCTTTTCCGTGAGTTTCTACCATAAATTGATGATTTTGACAGTGACGTCTTGGCAAGGTGAAGGTTTGGTGCGTAAAAAAAACACGAGGAACAGTGTTTCATCAGATATCGAAACACCGCGAAGCGGGTTGAAAAACGAGGCGCAGCAGAGTTTTTTAAACCTACTTCAGGGTGTTTGGATACCTGATGAAACGCTCTTTCGAGTGTTTGATATAGCTTCTCAAACTGATCGTTAAATGAGGAGAAAACGAAGGAATAAAAGCACCAAAACCTATGCAAATTATATTAATTAAGACAGGATATCAAAACCTCCTTCACGGTGGTGATTTCCTTTGTGTTCTCGCCTCGTTATTAAGGATTTTGTGAATTAATTATTAGTTATTATTATGATCGACAGGCATACCTGTAAACATGGAGGTTAACTCAGCAAACGTCTCCAAAATGGCAAAGCATCTTGCCATTGTTGACATCATTATCGGGATTTTTCTGCTCTGTTGTGGCATCGCCGATCGAATCGTTCACGGAGGGTTTTATTGGGAGCGAACCGGCTTCTGTATTTTGGAGTTTGGATCGGCATATGGGTAAGCAATTGTTTGCTTTTGAACAAATTATATGAGACAACCAAAGAGAAACATTAAGCATAACTGACGTAGATGGTCGTTTTTTGTTTCCCTGGTTTTGTTACCGGTAGGTACTTTTATAACTAAAGTACATTTGTCTAAGCTAGCACAGTTTAACCTGTTCAAAACTCAAAACCCAGGCTCAAGAACGCAAGCCGAATCGGCGTCTGATTTAATGTATGAGCAGGAAGTAATGGAAGCCTCGCAAGGCTTCTCGAGATGACGTCAAACCAGTAAATCTAGTCCCGTAGCAAGGCTAAAATAACTGCGGAGCCGAGCAAATAGGCCGAGGAAAACTACCCCCGTCAAAAAATAGACTTTAGGTAAATATTATCAGTTGGGGCACTGCTGGGGGTACGTGACGTCATCCAAAATGGCCGCCAAGGTGGCCGCCATCTTGGATTCTACTAAAAATTCAAATTTATCAGAAAAATGCGGAAATTGCAAATTTTGTCTGCTAAAGTTGCAAAATAACATACAATCAAACATTTTGATGCTTTTGGTAGCATTTAATATGTTTTTTTTCGCTGAAAAAAGGTGAAAAACACGCTTTTTTCGTCAAAATGGGTTGACAACATGTTACTTATGACGTCATATTTTGTTACCATAGCAACCGGTTGTCGCCACACCCCGCCCTCTGTACGTCCGAGAGTTAATACGGCAGAGTTTTACCTAGAAAATAGTGATACCTTACCCCTTTTTGTTCGTTCTATTACTTGCAGATGTGCGTTACAGGAGGCCTTGGTATTCCTGCTAGCGGCAAAGAAAGTACAAGTTCCCGCAATGCTTTTGTAAGTATTCTTAGTCAGATGTCGGGCATGATAATTGTTCGTGTTGAACATGTATAACAGACGGAAGCGTATAATCCCAATTAAATTATGTTTTCTAATTCACCAGTCATCTGGTCGGGTTCCAATCTTTCCAGTTCACTGTCAGTTTTCACATTGGCTCTTAGTTTGTATATGACAACAGAAATAGGTGGAAATACACTTGACACATAGAAAAAATGCTATTCGCAGCCTTAATGTGATTTTTTCCTGCTGTTACTTTGTGAGAGTAAACTGTTATTGGAAACTGGGCAGTGTGTGCTGCTGCTAGTTGGCCCCTTGCCGTACATGCTGCACACAGCAACAGGCGAGTAATCTTACGTAGCCGTTACACGATTGTTAACTCGTGGTGGTAGTTTGTTATAGTTTGTGATTGGAAACTGAGCAGCAGTACACTGTTTACCCCTTAACTTGTACATGCTGCGCATAACAAGAACAGGCGAATAAAATTAATAAGCAATTCCATAATGTAAATGATTTAAATTCAGCATAAGCGTTCTGCTAGAGGGATCATCGGGTAATTAATGACTTCTGAAAAAATTGTGGTATTTGACAATGACTGACTTTTCGATAGTCTGAGCGAAAGTCATTTTCATGGAAAACCGTCAATTGAGGGCATAAATGTTTGACTGTTTCTGTTATTGGTCAGATTTATCATGATGTTATTGGTTGTTAAAACTAAATTCAGTGATTGATCCGTTTCGATCTGTCTATTGTTCCTGTAATTGATCTGTCTATTGATCTGTCTACTGCTTCTGTAATTGTCGTCTGTCAATTGTTGTAAAACGACAAATGACAAGGGCAACAACCAGAAATTAATACCATCAACTGACGGTTCACAATTTGCATGACTCTGAAGATGACTTCCGCTCTTTTTGTTGAAACAAGAGTTGTGGTTGACTTAAATTTGTAGTTCTGTTACTCTCGATGAAAACGCAGAAAAGTGTAAAGCAAAAGACTATATTACGATAAAGAAAAGTGGTTTAAAAACAATATACCTCTTTTCTTATTGAAAATAATACAGGGACAACAAGTGATGTACGGCGCTTCCAACCCAGCTGCGGAATACGTCATGACCCAACTGTCTGGTGGTTTTCCTGTGACCGTTCCAGTGCATGCAAGCGGTATTATGGTTGCAGCAGAGGACGTACAACCACCTATGGCCCTATTGCCTGTTTCCGATGCATCAGAAGAGCAACCTCTGATTGCCACAGACGGACCACAGCAGCAGGTTCAGCCACAGTTTGTGCAGATTGGTCCACCAAATGCAATATCGGGCATATGCTCCTCACCTCAGCAGGCTGCGATTCCTGATTCATATGGACATGTAGGGTACATACCGCTGCAAAACAAACAGGTATGGCTGACACTGTAGTTTGTATAAAAAACTGAATGCAAAATTATAGGACTCCAACACTTTAGCCAAAGGCCAATGTAGCCAGGACAATACTAAAACAAAGCTCCGAAGTAGGACCGTCAATTGCATGATTGCAGTAATATAGAACCACAGAGGAAAGAAGATGAGAATCTGGAGCCCAGAAGGACAATTAGACCGAAGCAGAAAGGAACAGGGAGATATAAATAACATGAAATATAAAGACCAAAGAATGGGATATCAGCATAACTACAGGACCCCAAGACAACATCCAAAGTCTCGCGAATTAAACCGCAGCAATACAAGACAGCAGTCAAACATGCCTTCCAAAGGTGCCTTCCAAAGGTGCAGGCCCTCGACTAACCAAGAATAAAAATATATAGAAAATATGGGGTGGAGTGCATGACTTGTAGCAAAGCTATCATAAATGCCATCATGTGGCTATATGAGGTTCGGGATAGGAGTCACAAAATTACTTACATTGATACAAATACACTGAAAAGCAGTATGTCTGAGCTCAAAATAATGGAACCTGATAAGGAAGACATAAGGGATGAATGCAATTGGACCAGTGACAAATTGCCTAACTTTTCTTCCCTGACAAATCACAGGCCCGTAGCAAGCGATAAATGTACAGCTACTGAAAACCGCATGTGCTAATCGTAAATGGTCTTGAAAATATCGGTGGAAAACCTTAAGGGGGGTGGCTCCCCATATATGCATGCCTCCCACGGCATGCATATGCAAGCAAGTGACACACCCAAACACCAACCCCGCGGTCTGGCCAGTACCTTACGCATGCGCACAGCCATATCACCCGGACATGGACAGCTGTTTCGTCGAGTGTTAGGACTCATCAGCATGGCATAGCCGTCGGACCCCTACACGACCCGAAAGTCGTTTTTAAGTGCCCTTTACTGCCAAAGCGGATGCAAGCATCTCTTTAAACGCCAGCTAAGAGGTTAAATATTTTCGAAATATTGTAACACCGTAAAAGCCCCCGGAGAGAGAGGGGGCTTGCAACCACACCCCCCACCTTTGTTCCACTGTGGTGTATAAGTTTGCGTGTACGCTCTAGGGTTAAGATATCAGTAAAGGTGGTTTCACGATCTCTAATTCTCGTGATTTAACGCACTCGTGTTCCAAGAAAATCCGAAGAACATGAGTATACATTTTCTGAAAGCTTAAGGTGGTCTTTCACACAAAAAAATGTTTGTTTTTCTTTTCCAAAACATTCCACCATCCTGATTAATAGAGTTATGTTCTCGGAGTTAAAAAATCAGTCACTTTAGGTTAAATTACCCATTGGTTTATTTTTAAACGGCCCCTTAAAGGGGCATTGTCATGCAGATTTTGCTGTGTTTTGGTCAAACTGCACTAAATATATGTGACAAAATACCTTAATAATATAAAGTGATTTTATCAAAGAAGAACAAACCATAATAAGTTTTTTCTGCGATTTTTCCACGACTCTTGGGAGGAACTTGAAAAAAAACTGGCCAATTTGTTTCAAGTTGCAATCCATTTCCATCCTGGCCATCCGCAGCCAAAGATAACGAATACTAGTCTCTGTGCACTGGTAAAGTATTTGTTAACACAACTGGACCGTCATTTTAAGGTTTCCATTGAAACAAATATGTTTTTTGGCTTTCCAAAGTGATACTAAAAGTAGCTGACAGTGTCCCTTTAAAATAAGGCCGATTTTTATAAGAACAATTACTTACCACCAAATGATTGGACGTCCATGGAGTCAACTTTACTTTGTTCATAAATAATCCATGTTGGCTCTGAACCTGGGAAAACAGTGAGCTTTAACTTGTTTTAATTATTCAATTTCATTTACTACATTATAGTTCCAGAAAATGGAGCTTTTTCAGGTTCGCCTCCTAAAGAATTATGTACTTTCATGATCCTGAAAATTTCAGAAAATTTCGCTAAAATGCGAGAGAGATTTTTATAAGTTTCTCAATCCGTGGATAAATGTTATTTGAGAAAAATAGTCTCAAAGTTAAGACAATAGATTTTAGATCAATTATAGGCGGGGGCGATTGCATTCATTTAGCACGTTTTATGAGCATTTAAAGGGGCAGTATCATGAGGGCGAAACTTGAAAACGTTGAGCCGGCGTTTTCAAGTTCAAAAAGGCTGTCGAGAAGTGGAGGTATTTGTTGAATCAAAAAATTCCGTTTAGATAGCCGGAAGAAAGAAAAAATCACTTTTAACAGTGATATGTACAAAATCCCGGTGCAAGAATAGTGAACAGTACCGCGCGTGGAACCTCGTAATACTGTCCCTTTATTTATTTCAAATTTTTCCAACACCCCCGTCAATAAAATAATGGTCCGTTCCTAACCTTATGCAGCCTGTTTTTTTTTTTTTAGTTCCTGAGCCTGGGGGTGGGGGGCACATTCCTCCTTGTAACTTCAAAAACATTAAGGCTATGACAATGAAACCTAGAGAGTACATAGTACGTCCAAAACTGTCTCCTTTGCGGTCCGCACAATGGAACGATGACGTCATATGACGTAGTTATTGATTGATTGATTGATTGATTTATTAGTTTTTCCACTAAATCGTTTTTAAAAAACTCATTACCTAATTATAGAGCGTATGCACATGACGTCACGGCGGCCATATTGGTGTACCAAAACAATAGAACGGCGGCCATGTTGGTGTACCAAAACAATCCTGTGGGATTTGAACGCTTTTCTTATGTTAACACTTTCTTTTGTTCCAATAAATTTGCATAGCTGCTTGCCACGTGAGTGCATACGCTCTATTAGGTAATTAGTTATACGGCCGCCATCTTGGATTTCTGAAATTTATTAAAACCTCTTAAAAACCAATAAATAAACGGTAAATGACGTAAAAATATAAGTTATACCAATAAACATTGTTTTTCTTCATTCAAAGGTACAAATATGCAAATTTAAAAAAAACATGGCTGTCAAAATCTTGTTGCCATGGAAACATCAAGTCACATGATCAATAAATTGTCATATGAAATTGTTCCCAGATAAATTTTAGGAAAATCACAAAGTTTGATGGCGTTTGAATACATATTAATGAAGTTATGTATGTTGAAAGTTAGCGCGGGCACTTTGTGACCCCCCGCCCCAGGCTGAATAGGATTAACCAATGAAAACAATAATTGTCAGGGCCGTTACCATAGGAAAAGTATATACCAATGTTCAGTTATTTCATAGTTCACTTGTTTAGTGCTGGGATTCTCAAGCGTTTAAGGATCCCAATGTTGCCATTTTCAAAAAGCGAAGCTAGACATCGTATCTTTGAGTTGAAGACCACCTTAATAAATGTAGAATAACTCCATATCATATCCATATACATTTCGAAAAAGTAAACCCGTAAGAAGTTTTAAAGAAAGAAGCCAGATTTACCATTCACCACTAAACCAAAATTATTATCTCTTTCATCTATCACCTAATATTATTCACACATTATATTAATATTTCCTATTGGAGAAGATTTAGAAAAATGTTTGAGTCGAGTCAGCTCTCTTTCAGCTTTCTACTGTCAGCTCTCTTTCAGCTTTCTGTCAGCTCTCTTTCAGCTCTCTTTCATCTGTCACCTAATATTATTTACAAATTATTTTAATATTTCCAATTAGAGAAGATTCAGAAAAATGTTTGAGCCGTGTCAGCTCCATTCTCATCCCCAGAGCCGCTTGGCCCTCTTAACCGCCGGAGCCTGAGTACGAGGGAGCATTGGATATTATTTTACATTTTTTTTATTCTTTTACAATTTCCGTGTTTGATGTCAAGCCAGTATTAAACATGGCGTGTAACTCGGCAAACGTCGCCAAAACTGCGAGGCTTCTTGCCATAGCACACATTATTAATGGGGTTTTACTACTTTGTTTTGGCGTCGCTGATCTTCAACTTTTGTATTACGTGCAATGGACCGGGATTCATGGTTTTGGAATTTGGATTGGAATATGGGTGAGCAGTTGTTCTTTATAGCTTAGTGTGTGTACGAATGATGCAGTAAAATCCAGACAATCTAAAGGCACCGAAAGTGACAACAACAACAACAACACTTTATTAAATAACAAAAATTAACGATTTAAATAGTACCTACCCACAAATAGTTGAAAAACTAGTCGAGGCGGGTAGGTATATTTAAGTTAGGCTTATTACGAGGGTTCAGGTTACAGCAGTTTAGATTACAATAAATAGAACTAAGAGTGTCCTTTCTTGTTTTAGGCACCTCTGATGGACATTTTTGTAAGAACAGTTTAACCTTTTTTGAATTATTTAGCTGAATAATTATGTAGTCGCAGAAAAATGTAATGTTTGAGGCGCTTTTACGGCTTTCCGAACACATTTTCCACCGACACGATCAGTACGATCAGTACGTGGGCTACCAACTGTGCTTTTAAAAGTGACATGAAAGTAAAGCGAGTGAAGGTTACTGAGATGTTTTACCGAGTCAATTTTTGGTTGATTAGAATCGTTTAAAATCGGGTTTTCGGCAAGGTAAACATTTAAATTGCATTATATCAGCAGTCTTGCTGATATTAGCACTCTTGCTCTTTCCGTTTCGCACTGATCCGTCAGGAACAGGACCGAGGAAGTCGAGACTTAGGGTTAACAGTGCACGCAATAGAGAAGATAGTGTTTGCCCAAAGTACAATAGGATTTGAATAAATGGATATATTTCTCTATTTATTTTTTCATTTGCCCAAAATCAACAACCGTACGTAATATAATGTAAAATGGAAACTAGCATTGTCTCCTGGGAGTGTTGCGTGACGGCCCAAATAGCGGCTGTGTATAGGAATTGGGACTACCGTAATATACTCTGGATGAGAAAGCGAATAATTTTTTTCCAAATGTGATAAAAAAAAAAATGTGACCAAAATTGGTCTGCGTGCATGATCTTTATGCCATGGAAATAATATAAAAGCAAGACCCGTGTTGAATTTGCCAAAAATCCAGTTTCGAAAGTACAATGAGGCTTGGATAACTACGGGTTACACATGAGGTACCAACCTTGATCCAGGTCGGCAAGTTGCAAACAAATAAATATATACCACTCTGACTTTTTGGGAACCGATGGTTGATGAAAATTGCAGCAATTTACTACAGACAACTACGCTCAACTTTAGACAGTTTTTGGCGGAGAGAGAACGACACATGGCGCCTGCTCTCAGTCACATCAACAACACGTTCAGAATATATTTTTGCGATTCGCAGCGCGCAATTCGATTATAAATTTGTGATATATGCTTAACCCTTTGACTCCCAAATTTCCACCAAAAAAAAAACGCTTTTTCAGGCTACAAATGCCATTTTATGGCTATTATCTAGCCCAATCGAGGCCGAACAGTCGAAGTTTTTGTGAATTTGAGTTCGGGCAAGCGCACTGATCGAAATTTCGACAGTTTTTGAACGAGGAAAACACGGCTTGCCTTATCTTTTTCTTTTTTTATTCTCAAGCCCGTTCTTTTAGTTTACTTTTTGTCTGTTTTTTTGCTCGGTTTTGTTGACCTTTTAATAGTCTTTCTTGACGATGTAAAGTATTCACCCAAGCGTCGCGGAATGTGGAAATTTTGAACGTCAAGTAGCTGTCGGTGGGAAGGACAAATTTTCCTTTGATTTTGTAACGTAAAGTTCAGAGGTTGTTTGCGTGAAACTCCAGTTCAATTCATCCAATCGGTCTCATCTGGGTATGTTTAGCAAGATTTCCTCCTTCCCTTGCCGATAATTGTCAAAAATATCTTCGGACGCTAAAACTGATGACGTCACAAATGGTACAATAGGTATGACCCTAAACCGTGTATATATACACGTGCTTGGGAGTCAAATGGTTAAACAAGTTTGCATTTTTTTCTATATACGACGGCGACCTACTTATTTAAATTAAGTTTAGACGGAGTTTAACAAAATCGCGGTCTAAAACAATTTCAGTGTGGCCAACCCGCCTAGTATTCAAACATTCCGTTTACTGTAAAGAGTGTCGAGAAGGCATGTAGTGCAGACGAGAAAATCACTTATCACTTATAAACAGATGTGAAGGGCCATTCCACTCTCAGTGTCAATCATGGAGACATTGCTGTGCGAATCCAAAAAAAAAACCGTGAACACTTTGATTTGATCAGTTTGACATTTCCCATTGTGTAGCAACCAATCAGAAGCGACTCGAAACCGCAAGAAGTCCAAACAAACGGTTGTCTTGAAACCACGCTTCTCTGTTTCCTTGCAAAAGAATCGTCGCCGCCTCACTGTATAGTTTTTTTTATTGCTAGTTTACCTTGCGTCTTTCTTTGTAAATTAAGTAGAAATCTGAGGGATGTTGCTGTAACGGCTAAAAACCAGACAGACATTTAGCTATACGTTTGCCTCATGCTCAGTTGTCGCGTTCATTGTCAGTGTTGTACACACGAAAACTTGTCCATCGCGGCCGTATCGCAAAAAACATTTAGCGAAAAAGCCGGATAATAAATCATGACAGTTCCTGAGGATTAGTTTCCCTGGAAAAGTGAATTTTTGAAAAAGCTACTGAACGAGGACAAAATCGGCTGTTCCGGCGAATGAAATTGTAAATTCGTCAACTTTTATTCCCAGCACGGTAATTTTTACAGCTACTACACAACATTTCTTTTGCTTTGATCTCTCGCTGATCAGCAGCTAGCTACTTTGCCGTGTGTGGCTTATTGCAACACGGCCTTGCAAAATTTGAAGGCGAGAATATTCGATGATATCTGATAATCACAGGTCACCAGATGAGGGTTTCTGTGGATCGAAAAATAATCGCCACCTGCAATAACCCGCTGTTTTTTTTTTTCCTTCTGCTTCTATAGGCTTTAAATTTCTTAACTTCCGAATCGAACCTTGGCCGTTTGGGAGATTTTTTCTCAACGAAATGTCACGGGGGAAAGCTTTGTACGGCGTGACATGACCGTTGACAAGAAAATCGCGCGCAATTATAAAAACCAGAACATGAGGCAAACGTATAGCTAAACGTCCGTCTGGTTTTTAGCCGTTACAGTAAAATCCCTCAGATTTCTACTTCATTTACAAAGACGAAAGGTAAACTAGCAATAAAAAAAACTACAGCGAGGCGGCGACGATTCTTTTGCAACGAAACAGAGAAGCGTGGTTTCGTGACTAACCGTTTGTTTGGACTTCTTGCGGTTTCGAGTCGCTTCTGATTGGTTGCTACACAATGGGAAATGTCTTAATTTGTTTCATCAAACTGTCAAGAAGATGACATATAAGCTTATAGTTTGACCATTCAAATGAAACATTTTCGATATGGTACTTTTGCATGGTACAATTTGTTTTTCAATGTGATGACACCATATGACGCAGAAATTGCGTCATAATAGGCCATTTTACAGTTTCTACTTAGTAACCTGGTCTTTGTGTGGAGATGAGGCTGGAGTTGACCTTGTTTTGATAGAAACCTTTCTTCTTATCATACGTAAATCATGTTGTTCTTATGTTAACTAACATGATTTAAGTATGAAAAGCAGGAAGGTTTGTATCAAAACAAACTCAACTCCAGCCTCACTTTCACTCAAGGGCCAGGATACTAAGCAGACAACTGTAAAATGGTCTATTCTGAATTGCTGTCCTCTCGGTTCCGCCAACTTAGATTTGCATAATTTTAGAAAAGCGCCAAAATTTAACTAGAAAAATACAAAACTGATCTTTTTAACGTTTAGAAATCATATGTTATTCTGAGCAGAAAATTCAACATTTTGGAAAACATGCTGGTCAAAATATGGTTGTCATGGAAATGTCACATGTCATAAACAAAACATTGCTTTTTTCTTTCTGTTACAGATGTGCATCACAGGGGCACTGGGCATTCCTGGCAGTGAAAGAACTAGTTTCCGCAATGTTTTTGTAAGTATCCTGTTGCGTTTTTTTTTCACTATTTGGGGTAAGGCCATGTAGAGAATTTGTTCTGCAATGTCGAAATAGTTGTTGAGACCTCTCCACGGAAAACCTAATAAAGTTGCAGAGAGCTCTTACTCTAGTCTTTCCTGTAATGTGTATATTTGTTGTATTTGTTTATGCAACAGGCAAAGAAAGCTGATGGAGACATGTGTTTATTAGCAGTGTGCTACATAAAACCCGCGTCAAATCCCTTTTTTACAAATTAAGTTATTCATTTCTTCTGCAAAGTTTTGGTCGTTTTATATTCTTGCAGTCTTTGTCAGTTTACAGTTGGCTTCTTGCTATCATTATTTATATATATATATATATATATATATATATTTCCCAATGGGCGAAACGAAATACAGGGTTTAAAGTTCTAAGAATCATTATACATACATGGCAAACTATGTAATATAAACTTTGTTGAAGAAGCGATGACAGTGTGTTAGTGGCCTGGTTTGTACTACTAACCTTTTTTTTGTTTAAGTTGTATTTCGTTACCTCTTTCAGGCTGATGTTTTCATGGGTTTCTCCATAACATCTGCTGTGTTTGGTTTAGTAATCATCATATGTTACAGCATCGGAATTTCCCAGCTAAATCACGCCTTGTATGACCATTTTAATGACCCCTACAATCCATACTCTTATGGTGGCTATAAAGCAGAATTGGCCATCTCTTCAGTCATATTGATCCTGGGTATTGTTGCGTTTGTGATTGGAATCTGGGCAGCACTATGCTGCTGTTTGTTAAAATCAAGTACATACCTACTGCTAAAACCTAGTACGTGCTGCACACAAAAACAGGTAAGTAACCTTAAATAGCCGTTACATGATAGTTAACTCGTGGTAGTCGTCTGCTATTAGTTTGTGATTGGAATCTGGGAAGCAGTAAGTTGTTTTTTGTTGCACAAGCTGCAAACAACAACAGGTTCCCAGGTGGTAGTTTGGTATTAATGATAGGAATCTGGGCAGCAGTATGCTGCAACAGGTGAGAATAGCACAGAACTAAACATCCCCCGGGAAGATGCCTGTGTAAAAGTTAAGTGAAACTCATCGGAAATGTTCAACGTTACCAACATGTCGTATTTTTACCTGTAAGACTGTGTCACAAAGTATATATTTCCGATAAAGTAGGTTGCATTTGAAGGCGACGTAACACTAGGCAAATGTTCTGTACAAATTGTCTCACAACGGCTTAGTCTGCTATGTTGCAGCTACATGAAGAGGCGGTGTTACACCTCTCAACGTTTCGTGCGACTTGTCTCCCAGGAGAATTAAAATTAACTCCATAATGTGTAAGCCCTTTTATTTTTTTTTTTACCATAGATGCTCGTGAGTGCATGGCATAGTCCGTCGCATTTGTTCCACTTTCAACACATATTTTGGACAAGTACACGACAAGAAAAACTGAAGGCTCCCAAATATATATTAAATTTTCCTTACCGACACAAATAAACTAATAGTAATCATAAACTGATAAGTGTGTTCGAAATGAAGTATCACAGGAGTTTTGGACCCTCGGGCTTCAATAAATTAAATCTAACTAAAATCCATGATACCCGAATAACAACAAACATTATTCAGAAAAAAAAAAACACATTAACTTACAGTGGCGTGAAAACCTAGCAGCGATTAAACACAAGCACAGAAACACCGTAAAAGAGCTTGTTTGATGGCTGCATAGCAACACAGCGAGAACAAACACGAGAGCACAAAATGGATTGTAGGAACTGAACAGTGAAGTAAATAGATTGATTTTATTATGAAATCTCTGTCAATCGTTTTTTCCCTTTCAATGTGACAAACGCGACCAATTGCTTTTCCCTTTTTCTGACGTTTTCAAAATTCGTCAGCCGTGTTATTTGTTAAAGTTAGAGGTAGGGTACCTAGCAGTTTGCTGGAACATCGATCGATCAAACGAAAAATTCTGATTTCAAAATTGTCAGCTTATGCTTATGCTTATGCCCACTTTTTGGACATTTAGAAAATGTTTATATGATCATTGCCTTCAACTGAAAAATTTACTACATATAACAAGGCCTACTCTGGGACCTTAAGTCGCCGTAACTTTAGGCGACTTTAAGCGATTTAAGGCGATTTAAGGCGACTTAAGGAAAAATTAGTTTAAAATATTGGCGACTTAAGGCAACTTTAGGCGACTTAAGGCGACTTAAGGCGATTTAAGGCGATTTAAGGCGACTTAAGGCGACTTAAGGCGATTTAAGGCGATTTAAGGCGACTTAAGGCGATTTAAGGCGACTTAAGGCAATTTAAGGCGACTTAAGGCGACTTAAGGCAACTTAAGGCGACTTAAGGTGACTGAAGGCAACTTCAGGCAACATAAAAGTGTTTCTAAAAAGTGATGAAACAAAAGTTATTGACAGTCTCTTCATCACTATACCTAAATACCAAGCCACTGGTCTCTGGAGAGAAATATGAGACAAGATTCAAGCCAGGTCCGATTGAGTCAGGACTTAAGTCAGTTTGCGACCAAGGACTCCCGTTCAGGTTAGGCATAGAGTTAAGGTTAGGGCTACAGCTTGAGTCCTGACATGAATCCTGGCGGCATTGATGATAGTTTATCTCATATTTCAATAAACAAAATTATCACAATCAGTTCACTTGGTCTCAGATAGACTTAAGTGACTGTAAATCTCCAGTTTCCAGATTTTAAAGCCCCTTTTAGCTATACTGAGATTAAATTATTACAATAACAACAACAACATTATATAAATAATATGAATGCTAAATTGTATTATGAACATTAATTAGCCAAACAAGAGGCAGGAACAATATTACTTATCTAGAATGAGAAAAAAATTCAGTTAGCTGCTTAAATGTTTTTAAGATATTACAATAAAAACAATAATCATACAAAAATATAAAGATCATATACACTGCCAAACAAAATCTTGGAAAAAAAAATCCAACTTTTTCACTCAAAAATGGATACCTGATCTGAATCAAACTAACATACATTTTCCTTGACTTATTTATACAACAATGAACAAAGGCATCGAATTAGTTAATTAAAAATCACTTCTCGATTTCACATATTACATAAATTTGGTTAATTTATCTGCCACTGTTGTGGCAGTTGCACAGTCAATTTTGGCTCGAAAGCTTGGCAAACGACATCCAAAACTGTTTGGTCAGGCACCCATGCCAGCCAATTTGTTGTTCTCCTGCCTTAGTCCAATAGAATATTCCAATATCATATTTGGTACCGTAAGCGAGGGTCCTTCTCAATAGCGCATCTTTCCCATTTTCTCCAACTATTTGTCCGGCTCCTGAAAACTTGGATGTTCCACTGACAGGGAACCGAACCCTCGTAGGAGACTTTCTAGCAGGGTTGATTAGTTCTGCTTCTAGGCCCGAAATGCTCTCACACTTTTCCACCTGGCAACATTTTAATTTAACCTGTCAAAACAAAACTACATAGTGTTACTGATGAGGCTGTTGACAGATTTACCGGCGTAGAAGTTAATTATTACCTCAAAAATTTCCAGAAAATAATGGATCACAAACGAATGCACAGCAAATGACAGAGTTGACAATATTTACATTGGCGTCCGCCATTTTGATTCTCCCAGAATTCCTTTCCAATCGTAGATGGTTTCCATGCTTCGCGCGTTTCTTTTCCTCCCGCGCGCGACTAGCTCCCGCGCTCGCTTAACCAATAAATTTCAGAAATTTACATCTACCTTACCTTGAATTGAGTTGTCGGAATTAGTTTTCTTTTCGCAATACAAGCAGGAAGCCAGTCAATGGCTACAAGAACGAGTTCAAAAATTCCGGGCCAGCTTGATTGCCACGAAGGTAAAGCACGTGAGTGGTAGCCTAGAGGGAGCCACGAAGCCTAGTCAGGCTGTACTGTAAAGTGGGAATGTGTTTCAATTTCAACAACAGCAACACTTCAGCTTTGGCTTTGTTTGCCGAATCAATTGAGTGCTAATTTTCTGAACATGAGTGCGCGCGCGCCCGCGCGCGTGGGCATCCATGTTTCAAAAAGAAGTCACGTGATCAAAACATGTGGCGGCCATGTTTGCTCGAGTGAGGCAAATGTTCCTGCTGGAAGCAGCTGCAAATTCTTTGCACATTCCTGCTTAATGGTTGATAACAAGAAATCCTTTTGACCTTTGTGACAGAGAGCCATCATAGTAACATAATCAACGCAAATTTTGCAATCTTGATTTAAATTCTTAATTTGTTTCATCAAACTGTCAAGAAGATGACATATAAGCTTACAAGTTGTAAAGAAGCTTCAAGTTTTCAAACGTTCAGTTACGATTGGTTGTAAATCGAATAATGTTGGATGGCTAGAACCCAGGTTAGAGGTTGTATGTGGGAGAAATGGCCCGTTTTTGGTTGCTCTTTCGCGTTGGGTAAGTAAGCTTAAAAGTTAAGTACATTTGTATACAGTTACATTGCCTTTGGATAAGCTTATGATCTTTTCAAGCTTACTTGCTCAATGTAAAAGTGATAAGCAATAATTGGGCTTAACCCCAAAATACTTTTCAAATTATTGTGATCTTAGTGATCCAAAACAGCTCTCACTGTTGTTATAATACCCTGAAGGTGAAGGAATGCCTGCACCATTACAGTAAGACTCATATCAGTATTGACTGCTGATCAGCAGTATTTCTTTTTTATGATGTTGCTCATATTAAATGTTGATTATAATAAAAGTCACAACTTCATCCTTTCAGCAACACTTTGTCCATGAAATATAAGTAAACCTATAGAAATAGCTGTCAATGTTTTGAAGATGAATGGGTGTACCCTCCTTGGGGATGGACCATTTTATTTTTAGGGGTGGGGGGTTGGGCATTTTGTTTTAGCAAGCATGAATTTTTTTTGACCATCTTTGAGGTTGTGCAAGAATTTTTTTGTATACTTTATCTATACTTTTCTTTACTTTTTTCTATACTTTATCTGTGCGTGAATTTTTTTTTCTTGGTATTTGCCCCCCCCCCCCCCCCCCTCAAAAATAAAATGGTCCATCCTTTATAGGGTTCAGCAAATATAATTGAAGCAACTAGGGAATGGTGCATAACTATTGAAGCATGGTGTTTTACTGCATGGAGCCATACCCTTGCAGTGTATAATCATATATGGGAACTAAAAAAGAGATTTGGGGCAATAAAATTATTATATACAGCTATTTCAATTAACGTTGTCAGATGAAAAAGGCGAAAAGCCAAGACCGCAACGTAGTATGGGGTTGTTATGCAATACTATTTACTCTAACCCATACTACCTTGCGGTCTTGACTTTAAGCTTTTATCTGACAACGTTAATTGAAATAGCTGTATTCAAGAAATAGTAAAAGAGGCCTTTTTTAAGGTTAACGACTTCAGGCGACCTTAAGCGACAAAGGGCGACTTAAGGCGACTTAAGGCGACTTTAGGCGACTTAAGGTCCCAGAGTAGGCCTATAACAATTAGTGTAGAAACTTTACAATCTTCAGATGACGTATCCAATAGAACTGGAGCACATCCAGCTGTACACGATTTTTTCTGCTTTGTTAAACTTACTTTTGTATATATTTTTTTGTTGAATATAGTGCCATGCAACCTCGTTCCAAGGGTTTTTCCCGTATGGACGACAGGTTATATGTACTGCCAACCCAGCATCGTGTAACATCATGAACCAGCTGTCTGATGGTGTTCCTGTGGCCGTTCCAGAAGAAACAGACGGTGGTATGGTCGCAGCACAGGAAGTCAAGTCACCTTATTTCCCGGTGTCTGTTTCTGGTGAACCAGTGGGACAGTCTGCTTCGTCTGTTGCGATAGCCACAGGTAGCCCATCTCGGCAGGTTAAGCCACAGTTTGTGGAGATTGGTCCACCTAATGCAATATCGACCACAAGCTCCCCACCTCAGCATCCTGAGATGCCTCATTCACATGGCCAAGGAGGATACATACAACTGCAGAAAGAACAGGTATGACAGACACTCTAGCAAGTACGGGAGGATAGTTGTAGTAAAACTACAATCTCGTTCCCGGGTTCTCTCTTCTTCCTGTCCCCTGTCGAGAGGGACGCCTAAGCAAGGGTTACACTTAACAGTCATGGCGCTCGAATTTCAGGTCGAATTGGAATTTAGAAGTGTTAGTTTTTGCGGAATGGAGAAAAAAACATAGTACCAGGAGAAAAAAAACCCTCGGAGCAAGGATGATAACTAACAACAAACTCAACCCACATATAACGGCGAGGCAATTTTCCATTCTGTAAACAAGCGATGTCATTTTAGCGACACTAAGAAAATTTTTCACCAATAAGAGAATATATTTTTTTCTATCAGACAAAGAAATATGCAATTAATAACCTAGAATCGAACCCGGATCCTCTGCATGCTAACATCTCTCCGTCGCCACTAGACCACTGGGTTGATCCGGCAAACCCAAGAAAAATTTAATTATAAAGGGTGCTTTTCTTAATGCTACATCTATTTAACTATTATAGCGCGAAAGCGCGCGTGATATCGCCTAATACTTAGCCGACGAGGCCGTAGGCCGAGTCGGCTAAAATTAGGCGATATCACGCAAGCTTGAGCGCTATAATAGTTTTATAATTCAACACATTGATAACAAAGCATAGTTTGAAGAAAAAATATCGCCGACAAGCCTTTTATTTAAAAAAAAAAAGCTTACAGATGTTTTACCGCGCGAAACTTGCAACATCACAGAGTTCATGAATGAAAGTGGCGCCTTTGTCAATATTGTGCAAGCTTGCATGAACACTATAACTGTTTTATAATTCAACACATTGATAACAAATCACAGTTTCGAGAAGAAAATCATTGAGATATACAACCTTTCATTAAGTAAAAAGGCTAACTACAATATTTTACCTCGCACCATTTCTTAAACAACAAACAGTGAATGCCGAAACTTTTGCCAAGCTAAAATTAATTTATCGTACACAATCAGTTGACAGTTTCTACGAAGAGCTTTCATCTGCTCAAAGAACGGAACAGGGTAGTGACTACAAGAATTAAAACACAGTAAAATGGCATAGAATGTCTTAGTTACAAGTGTTTCGTATCTTAAAAAGTTCAATTCAGAATCAAAACAAATTGAACAAACACACGGCTACGAACCTAAACATAGCGGCGAAAAGGCGGAAAGAACTACAGCGTGGACAGTGAGCTTACAAAAATTCACAGCTAAAGGATACAAGAAACGGTTAAAACATCGTACCTGTAATTGATTTGGCTTTTTAGTCCCTTCCATAAGCACCAAATTTTAAAACATCGAAGTACGAGCTGAGTCGATCAATGTTGTTTACAAACTTGGAATGCTCGTTTTTTAGCTCCCACAGCCGTAATGACGAGATCGGAAACTTTTCTGAGGAAACATCAAGTCTATATCATATTCCAGAGGTGATTACCAAAGGAACTTCACGAAAATTGTGCTCCTTCATTCACTTCTTGTCGAGCGGTTAAACTTTGAACCAGTTTTCATTCAGCTACGCCAAGAAACACTGCGACCGCGACAACGCGAAAATTTCGCGCCTTTTTTGTCCAATCATGTGAACAGTATTTTTCTCTTTTCTTTTCTTCTCTTTTTTTCTTTCTTTTCCCTTTTTTAACTAATAGTTCACGCACTTTTTCGCGAAAAAACACGAAATTGCAGGCAGCAGTCATTTTCACTTTCCTTCAAAATGCGAAATTTACCGCCATCGCTGGTTATATGTCATGTAGACATAACATCTATCGATAACTTTTTTACCATATTTGGGCAGTGTATCAATGTGTTGAATTATAAAACTGGTTACCCTATCCCCAAATCTAACCTTATCGCGAATCTAGCTTAGCTCTAATAATCGCTTTACCTAGGCCCAATTTTATCTAATAATGATAGCCTACTTTCGTCCTAATCTAGGCATAAACTAGAAAGAGTTGGCCTCGACCATTACAAAAGGCTTGGTTACTAATGCTAATGATGGCATCGACCGTTAAAAATGGCATCGCTTGTTCACGAAAGGGAAATCAGCAACGGCGAATCCCGGAATCGAACTCGACAGTATTTGTCAGACTGTGTATTTGTAGGCAGTAGGATAAATATTTAAGGAGGACGGTTGGAATCTTGCTTCTGATAACCTGCATAGAATTTGGTTTGGTGAAGTGATACATTCCCGCCAGGTATACCCACAGACAAAGCCAATTGGACCTAGATGTGTAAGATATGGGAAAATCACCCCGAAGCTTTGCACGTTGGTAGATCTGGAGAGAAAATGTTTTATCGTGGCGTTGTTTATGTTGTTGTTTTTTTAAATGTTTATCATTTTGCAAGGGTCCAGACCAAAACTTTACTGAATTAGGCTGAATTACGAAGCGAGCTTCTTTTATAAAGGAGAACGTCTAGGGCCGATGCCGCGCATTCCACCGGGTCACGATGGGAGTGTTAAGAAGTGTATGATTGTTTATTTTAGGCTTTGTGTGCGTATTTCCCTAGTGAGAATACTTGTTTTATTTCCTTCCTTTACAGATCTAAGTGAAGACGTAAGAGATGCAACGATTAAATTGGGGCAAATTCCGATAATTGTCACTACGAACAACGGACGAGCGCAAAAGTAAACAAGAACATGAACATGGAAGTAGAGTTCTTTGGAAGTGCAGCTAAATTATGTACAATTAAAACATTATTTTTTTTTAATTCCTTAGGACCATTTCATTAGGATCTTTTGTATCAGCCATATACCCGTATTTCGTCGAATAATAGCCGTCCCTCGATTTATCGCCCCCCCCCCCTCGATTAATCGCCCCTCCCCCCAATTTTTTGGTGGAAATATTTAGAATAATCGCCTCCTTCGATTAATCCTCCCCCCCCCCCCCCCCCCTTCACCACCACCATCGCCTCCCTTTTCTTTCACATCCTCCCAGTAAAGTTTAAAATTCACTTCTTGTATAGGAAACAGTCATTACAATTGAGGCCTGTGCAAACGAACGCAATATGTTGGCACAACATGTTGCGCGCAACATGCTGTGATCGTTTGTACACCATGTTGGGTAATGTTGCATGATGTTGTCACATGTTGCATGAAGTTTGAAATCGGTCAAACTTTTCGCCCAACATCTACCAACATCAAGGCCAGAAATTCCGGTCATCGCAACGGCGCACGCGTTGTTTCCCTCAGGCCTTAATGGAGGTTCATCTGCGCGTCTCAATTCATTTATGCTGTCGACCACGTTTCTATAAACATTCGTGATCAAACCGATTAACGGTCTACTGACCGATCATCCTCATTTGTCATAAAAGCCGGCGCCCTGCATGATGTTAAAATTCCATTAAACGCATTGAAACGTATCATCTTCGACACTCTATTTGAAATGTAAACGTTCTCTTGCACCGAGCCGTAATGTAACTTTAAAAGGGTGTAAGGGAAATAAATAGTTTTTCTAATCACCACATAAACAAATCCAGTAATCAGAACACCTTATAGGAGAAGCTACCACTGTATTTTTACAGTAATTATTAACTTAGGGAAGGTCCATTATTTATGAGTTGCCTAATTTCAATCTCACTTGTTTCTAGTTTAAAAAGCAAGGTGTAAAACCAAACGATAACCTCAGATTGAATTAGGTACGTTTAGTTCATGTTACAAATGATTCCTGTTTTCTTACACCCGTGTCGACTTCACTGTTTGCTCGCTTTAGCAATATTGCAGCCGAGCAGAGCGGGCAATCATTGACTGCGAGAAACTCAACTATTTTTTGAGTCTTTCGATGACTTGTCTGAATTGCTAAAATAATGCTATCGTTTAGTACGTTTCTAGTGGAAACAAAAATATTCGCAGACAAACAGTTAACGCTGCACTATTTGTTGACCTTCAGGCACTGATGGAGTAAAAGCGGCCGCCCTGCATGATGTAAAATTAAATGTAAAACTTATTAATGATGCTATTAAACGCATTGAAACGTATCGTCTTCGAAATTGTTTTAACTGTAAGCGCTCTCTACCACTGAGTCGAATGTAACCTGAGTAAGCAAGGAATACAATCAAACGATAGTCCCAGATTGAATTAGGTGCGTTTAATTTACTTCATATGTTACAAATCATTCTTGTTTTCTTAAATGCAATGTTACAATGGTTTTTGCTCGACGGATATGCGATTTGTGGTAGATGATTAATCCAGTTCACTGCACTGAAGATTAGTGATCTAAAAAAAAGCATCTTCCTCCGCAATTTGCAAAACGGTTCCAGAATCTATAAAACGTAAAGAATAGTGGAACAGTGGAAAGTTCAGCTAATCGTCCCACATTATGTGTTACGAGTTATTTTCCCGTTCTCGTTTTCTCTGATCGTAAAAGAGAGCGGTCCAGGACATGACGTTGGAATTTAATTAACGATGTTAAACTTTTAACCACAGTCTGTTCCACTCAGCCGAAATTGAAAAAAAGGAGGTGCAAGGTAAGTAAATATATATTTTTAGTGAGTTATCATGAGCAAAGCCCAGAAATAAAAACTACTTTCAAAGTAGCTATCAGTGGATTTTTTACAGCATAGGTTCTTATCTGGGCGAGATTCCATAATTGATGATTTGCATAATTTCACTCACTTGTATTTAGTTTAGACGGGGAACTACTTTCGCTCGCTTGGTCGATTGCCGATCGTGTGATTTGCTCGCCCGCTCGACTATCCAGAGAGGAACGGCTAGCAGTCTCCCAAACGATAGCCTCAGATTGAATAAGGTACGTTTACTTCATGTTACAGATAATTTCTGTTTTCTTACATGCACTGTTAATATGGTTCTCTCGATTGACATGCGATTTGTGGTTGATGATTAATCCAGTTCACCAGTTCACTGTTGATGATTTATCCAGTTCACTGCATTAAATCCCGGGATGGGGGGGGGGGGGGGGGGGGGACTCCGATATAAAAATGACGGGGTGCTTGTCGTAGCTTTTAGGGGTCAAAATTTGTAGATTGGTGCCGCTTAGAGTACTAAAATATAAAATGACCAAGCTGAATAATGAAGCCGAATTCTTTGAGCTTGAATTAAGCTAAAATACAAGCGAAAAATATATACATGTACAGTGCCACCGTATAATAATTATATATATATATATATATATATATATAGAAAGAGTAGAACTGGATATTCGTAAAACAGTGCTCAATACATTAATGTAGAGCGAAGTATATGTTTATGGAGGAAACAAATAAACTACGCTTTCATCCCGACAAGCCTGTTTCGTGGTTGCACACTCATCAGGGGATTCAATAAGAATATTCTTTACCATCGCTTCTTATATACAAAATAATTTACATAATAACAATAACAAATCTATGCGGCGCGAAGGTTATGTGTCTATAAAACTCTATAAACGTTTTCATTGCTGCTGCAATTAAAAGAAAAACCGATATAGCTCTTATTTTGTTCTGTGAGTTTGTCACAAATACGTTTAAAACAGTTTTACTGACTTATGGAGGGGGAGGTGAACTTTAAATATATTTTGTGTACATACCTGTAACAAAGTGTTTTTCTCTCAATGTACTAAGAAAATAGTCTGTTTAAAGTCTGTTTGGAAACAGCTCCTGATTTCAGTATTTTGCACACTCATCAGGGGATTCAATAAGAATATTCTTTACCATCGCTTCTTATATACAAAATAATTTACATAATAACAATAACAAATCTATGCGGCGCGAAGGTTATGTGTCTATAAAACTCTATAAACGTTTTCATTGCTGCTGCAATTAAAAGAAAAACCGATATAGCTCTTATTTTGTTCTGTGAGTTTGTCACAAATACGTTTAAAACAGTTTTACTGACTTATGGAGGGGGAGGTGAACTTTAAATATATTTTGTGTACATACCTGTAACAAAGTGTTTTTCTCTCAATGTACTAAGAAAATAGTCTGTTTAAAGTCTGTTTGGAAACAGCTCCTGATTTCAGTATTTTAAAATCGCCTTTCAAATAGCTCTGACTTGTGAATTCAACTTCAAACATGTTTTAAATAGACTATCTATGAGCTGTTTTCCATCTTTTAACTGTGCAACCAATTTCAAAAACGCGATTCTGTTGTATAAGAGCGAAGTGTTCCATAGTTGTATATATAAAGGGTATACATGTCTTCAATTGGTAATACCCAACCCTCAAATTATTCCAAGAAGGCTCCGAGGGGTGGAATTATTCGCTTAAACTACCCACAGCGATTTCTAAAAAAGTAGCCGAAATAGATAGTAGCCCTGATAATTTTTTCCGCCACGGAAAGAGACAATCGCTGGATCTAGCAAAATAGTAGTAGGTACGATGCCCGCCACGGCCTCACCAAAAATAAGGGGTAACTCACCCCCACGGAAGCTTCCTGGAATAATTGCCGACCCCTCCACGGAGCCTTCCCCACGAGCCGACTGAAGGAGGTCCGTGGGGAAGGCTCCGTGGAGCGGTCGGCAATTATTCCAGGAAGCTTCCGTGGGGGTGAGTTACGCTTATTTTTGGCGAGGCCGTGCGGGCACCGTACCTACTACTTCCCTTGAAGCCTCGGTTTTATTTCTTAGTCGGTCACTTTCCACTGCGGTCCGCCGTTTTCCTCGTTTGCATCGCTAACCATTACACATTGTATTTCTTTGCGAAACATAGCAAAGACACTTTCACCGGGTGGATCGACGCACAAGTGACCAATAAGAGTAAATCAAGTCAATTGGAACCCAAAAATGGCGATAAAACGCGTATTATATTATATCTACAACTATTTTTGCAGTGTGATACAGGAATGGAGGGATATGCACTTCACTGGATCATTCTTTTTAATGACATTATTGTTTTGAAAAGGTATCATTAAACTTTGTTGGGAATAGAGATCAAAACAATTTTGGGATCATGGATGAGACAAATGGGTACAAAAAGGATCATTGAATAAAACAATACCTCGTCACGACCCTACTATTTAGTAGAAAATGAATTAACAAATGCAATGTACTGGTTGCTTTGCCTCTGGCTTTTTCTTAGGTCAACAGGAAGATGTCAAATAAAGCTTACGAGACCGTAGCAACCGATGAAGATAATGACGCGGATCAGTCTTCTCATCCTACGAAATCAGTAAATTGTTTCTCTCTTCTGACCTTTTGGTGGATGAACAGCATATTTAGAACAGGGAGCAAGCGGCCATTGAACCAATCCGATTTCCTACCGCTTCACGAGAAAGACAGAACACGTGATCTAACAGAGGGACTTCAAAAAGAATGGAATGATCATGTACAAGAATGTAACAACACCCGTGGAAAACATCCCAAACTGTGGAAATGTGTTTTAAGGACGCTCCCCTGGAAGGAGATTGTATTTATTACTAGTATTTGGACCACCGATTCCATCTGCCGTCTTGTTCATCCACTTGTGCTTGGTTTACTACTTCGTTTGTTAAGTTCTATCGAGATGGACCGCACCCGAGCGTATACGTGCTGTTTGGCATTAACATTATTGCCATTATATACCATCTGCCCACAAATCCTAGCTTACAGAATGGAGTTGTTTGGTATGAGGCTTAGTAGTGCGATTAAGGGAATTGTTTATCTTAAGGTAAAAGTGACAATTTTTCCTGATCCGTTATACATAAGCATGATCCAAAGGTGCCTGCCCACACACTCACAAGGAACACCAGTAATGTTCTTTAAACTGAATGGATTTTCGAGCAATTAAGTTACTCGCCCAGCTACCAGTATCTATTAAGTATATCGTACCTTGAGAGCCCCTTCCTGTACAAGAAATGACGAGAAGACCGCTAAAAATCAACTGTCGAAACCGTCGAACTTTGCATCACACCTTCGGTGATCTTTCAAAATACCATGACTGTCACGCAATATACGAAAGTCTTGAATTACAAGCCAAGCGGACAATCATGGCTACGTGTGGTTATGCCCGGGTTGGGGAGGGGGGGGGGGGGGGGAATTCAACAAAGTTTTGTACGGGGATGTTCCGCCGCAAGGTCCAAACCCTTACCCTTTCATATAGTTTTTGACAGAAAAGGTACCCCTTTCATATACCTTTCATTGAAAATGGTACCCCTTTCATATAGCCTTTACGTGCGTCTGTTTGATATATTGTGAAAGGTTCTTTTCTAATACTTAAATGGCAGTTTCCCCTGCCTTTTTTATACTTCAACTTGTGTTTTCCCCACCCTTTCCTATACTTCGTGAAATTCCCACCCCCCCCCCCCCCCCCCCGGGGTGGTTATGCGGCATTTGTTGGAGAAATTTGTGGCTGTAGCTCAAACAATCCTGCAAACACAAGTAAACATGTGCAAAAAGGATATCAGTGCACATCTGAACGGCCACAAAGTGTAGGATTCTTCACTAGATTCGGAGGCAAGCCTTTTGCTGGCGCGTGCAGAAAAAACCATGAAGTAACTTTTAAAGTATTATAACACTTTCGATCACGAATAGTCCCTATTTTCTCTTAGAGATAGTCTAGCGAAAAGTGAAATAGTGTTCACAAACAAGCGTGGGAGAAAGTTGTCGGCCTTGCCGATACATGTACTCAACAAATGAGAACAATGAAAGCGCGTCAAGTTACCATGCAGCTGGTGACTCGCAAGTTTTGCTTTCCGCTCGACTATCAAAGACGGTCGGAGACCAATCGTTAACCGCCACCGAAGGCCGACTAATTTAGGCCCGGTTCAGACGCCGAACTTTTCATGAGCCGAACCTAATACCTTGAATTAAGTACATGAAAAGTTCGGCGTCTGAATCAGTTAAGAACGGCTATTTGAATTTGGAACGGCTCAGCCGTTCTTTCCGCCTGGCTCAGCCGGGAATTTCGGCTTTGGAACGGCTTTGATTCAGACGCCGAACTTTTCATGAGCCGAACCTAATGCATAAATTATTATAACGACTGGTGCGTGTTCTGACATCTTTGCCTGAAAATCGCTGACCTTTCGATCTGTTTCTCTTCAAACTGAATTAAGTTCGGCGTCTCAATCAACAGGCGTACTTTTGTTAATTTGGGTCGGTCCAAATTCGAATTAAGTTCGGCTCATGAAAAGTTCGGCGTCTAAACCGGGCCTAAAGGAGCGGCGTAAAGCGCGGGTCAAAATGAAGACTTGACTGAGAACCGGAAACAGCGCAAAGAAACGTACTTCATAGTTTTGGCATTGATTAATGCGTCACATATTATTTTGAAATGCTCCCGGGATCCCTATCAATTGTAATTGACAAACACTCTAAAGTTGGAGCCGTTAAAGACTTCATAATGCTTTTAGCTTTATCTCGTTTATGTTGTTTGGCCAAAAACATTACACCTTAAAAGCCAAATAATCGATATTTTTCTTTTCCAAACCCTCGAACGCCCACACCCACCTTCTGCCCCCCTGTCGTAGTCTACAGCTTATACACTAATGACACAACAAGCGCAAAAACTGACGCCATCATCTCTAGTTTTTAATCTAATTAAGTACGAATTTTTAAGATGACTGAAGCCTTCCGAACAGATTTCCACCAAAGCGATTGGTTGGGTTCTCCTGAATATACGACGGATTTTTGTTTTCTTTTCCTGGATTTGGAAACAATACAGCTAGCTGGCTTATACCTGTAAACATAGGCCGTTTAATATTTTTATCATCCTTTTGGCCGGTACTGCACTTACTTTAAAAACTGTTTACTGTTTTTAGGGGTATTTTGGTCAATTTTTAATTGAACTCAACAAATTATAATAATGATACCTCCAAAATGATATATACCTCTACATAGTAAAAGGAATGTGCTTAATTTTATTCTATTTCTGTTTTTTTTTTTTACCTTTGTTGTAACTGAATTACAAGCCAACGGGCAAACCAGTGCATTAATAAAATTCTTTGGCAGATAACGACTTCACTAAGGCGAGACAAACCTAGTGAGCCTTGAGTCAGGGGCACCCAACGATCGTTTTCTGTTAAATATCCGTTCAAAAAGGTTTAGGTTCCCTAGAAATTTCGAATTTCGAATTTCGAGATGGCAGTTCCATTCATCTGAGATTTTCGGATTTTCTTTATAATGGCTGCTCGTACTTTTTTTCGAAAATCGCGCTTTTCCTTCGAAGTTTTCTAGAATTTTCTTAAAAAATTTAAGCCCTTAACATTTTCTATACCGACTTTGGATTTGTAGCGAGGAGAGTATGAAGAGAGTTCTCTGTCGCCCTAGAAGATTCGATATCACATTTGAAATCCCTATGGTTTTTGAATAATCTTCTCACATCCTTCATGCTATAAAAAGGTTCCCTAAAATTTTCGGCTATCAAAAGGCATCATTGGTTGACCTAACCTTTTCGAGAATCTCCAAAAACGACCTGAGGTTTTCGGGAAATGGGTAAAACATGCCTAATAAATTCGTGAAGACCAAAGTTCCCCTAGAACGACCGAACAGTTAAAGATTTTCTAGGGAAGCTTATAATTCAGTTATATAGTTTTAAAAGCACTTTGGACAGCCTAAAACGGTGTTTTAAGGAATTTTGGGAAAAACCGTCGTTTAGTGCCCCTGTTGAGTATTGTGCAGTACATTTCATCGGAATTATTTCCTATTCTAGACAGCATTTTCTTATTGCTAAAAGTTGAGAGTCTGAAGTAAATAAAATTTATGGGAAATTCTTCGCCCTCCCCCCCCACCAACACGTGGCGTAGCTGGTAACGCAAGACCTCCGTACTTTGCGTGACAGGTTTGGTATTTTGAAAGATCACCCAAGGTGCAACACAAAGTTCGGCGGGTTCGAAGGTTGATTTTTAACGGTCTGCTCGTCATTTAGTTATTTAGATATCCAGGAAGGGGCTCTCAAGGTAATGATAGTTGTGCGAGTAACCTATCTTATTTTCTGTTGCGACCATTTTACAAAATGAATGTAAATAAAAATATTTCGACTGTCAGAAAGATAAACTCAATTTATGCAAATGTTTTCACGCTACAATAAAGTAAAAAAAATGCTAGGCGGCAGAAGGTCTGTATGTTAGCAGCGCTTGCGATATTTATACAGGGAGTTCGTTAAAAATTTTCGCGCCACTAAAGAAAACACCGCTTATTTCTGATCTGATGACTTTACTTAAGGTTGAAGCTTACCAGGAGGCTTAAAGTTTGGATCATAGCCGCAGAAAATCAGGAATTAGCGGTTGTTACTTGAAAACCCTGATCACTACTTTCATTGCCGTTAGTGAAGGTCAAACGGTCATGCTTTGAGGATAAATACGATGTACATATTGCGCTCTTAATTTTTTCCATTTCATTTACCCAAGAAGTTTATTTCGTAAAATCGTAGAAACATTGCTTATTCCGACGAATGTAGTCTTATCTGGCGAAGTTATGTACCAAGACGTGTTTTTTGCTTCTGAATTTGGCCTTATTTTCGCATAGGACAATTCCACTCAAAACGGTTATTTTTGGAAAATCTGTCAAAAATTCTGGTTTTCATAAAATTGATATTTGACAATGCTTACGTTTGGAAGAAATACTCTCCTTTTAGTATATGGCTTTCATTTTTATTTCTAGAGGTTTAAACAAGTGACACTTCCAAGTCGGTTTTCCTTGCTCCTGGGTCATCTGAGTGGAAAAGTCGCCGTTACGAAAAAATATTAAAGTAAACAAACTGAAAAATATATTTTTACAAATGGTTTAGTAAGACCTTTGTTATGACAAAGTTTGAAAATTTCCGAATCTTGCATGGTCGAAGGCGAAAATTAGGGAAAGCCGCTTTTAAAAACGAAAACCATTGGGTATTCGTAGTTTTAAATAAATTTGAAATAGCTGAAAACAACAATGAAGGTCTGAATTGGGCTGACTGCTGATCAACCGACTTAGCTTATTGGCTTACCGACCGACTGATGTATATGATGAGTTTTCCACTTATGAATCAATTAGCTGGTGGATTGAATGATTGACTGATTGTTGATGAGTTGACTGACTGAATGTCAGATTAACCAATTGACTGACTAATCCTTACAGGCCGACCTAATGACTGACTGGATGTTTTACTATGCAAGTGACAGTCTGATTTAACGATTTACGTACCTATGAACTGATTTTGATTTTTGATTTTGAACTAATTGGTTGACATATTTTTTGATGGACTGATGGAGTGACCATGCACATGAGACTGACCAACTGTTTGACCGAGCAAAGGACGGGTGGACTAACTTGCTGACTAATTCACTGAGTGGTTGGCTAATGGAGTAACTAACAGACCAACTAACCAACATATTTACTCAATGATTAACTAACTAGCTGAACAATTGACAAACTGACCAAACATTTGATGGACTGACTGTTAAGCTAATTAACTGATTGTTCCACTAAATGGACCAACTGGTTATCCATTAGACTAACTGACTGAGCGACAGATCAACCAACAGATCGATTGATTGACAGATTGATTGATTGATTGATTGATTGATGATTTATTGACTAACTAATTGATCGATCTACCGACACCCAGACCATCTCAGTGATAAGCCATCAGAAGTGGCAGTAGTTGATCAACGGACCATCTGAGCAAATGATCCGCTTGATAACTGAGGGCAGGAGCATAGTGTTTTTAATATTGTTCTCAAATTATGCCAAAGTTATGGCCAAATCGCGTTCAATTTAGCTAATTAAAATGCGTCTAAAAGTGTTCTTCATATATATTATATATTTTTCATTGATATTCTGTGCCGATCGATGGACGTTTTTCATTGTAGAACCCTGGGCGCATTAATTAACGAGTTTTATCATTGTCTGTTTTCATGTGTCTACAGATTCTTCTTATCAGTCGGCAGAGCCTTCGGGAAACATCAACTGGGAACATTATTGACTTAATATCAAATGACGTTCAAAGGATCGAACAGGCACCTCTTAAGACACAAGCTGTGTTCTTGGGTTTTTTCGAACTGGTAGTTGGAATTTTCTTAGTGTTATACTTCACCGGTTGGCAGCCACTAATTGGTGTTCTGTTTCTAACTGCCTTAATCCCTGGCATCATGATAATCTCATCTGTTTGTGCTCGACTACGGGAGGAGACCGCTGAAGTGACGGACCGACAAATTTCGCTGATGAATGAGCTTGTGTGTGGAATACGTGCTCTTAAGACGCATGCGTGGGAAGACCTCTATCGAGAAAAAGTGCAACAAGTAAGAAGGTGAGTGGATAATTAATGCGATTAGATATTGTATGCATTACTGTCAATGTCACATGGCTCGTGATGACAACTTAAGCTTGAACTCACTTATATACACTTTATGTCACGAGGTTCCTGCAAAACACGGTCAATCTTTTTATCTATGCTAATAAAAAAGGTGTTCTTTAAAGAACTAGGTCTACACAGTATAGACACAAATTTGTAAATAACGAGTTACAACCCATACTTTATCTGGCCAAATGCTATAAACTGTGAAAATTTTATGAAGATTTCACCGGAGGAAATTGAAAATCACAATTAAATCCATGTAAACAATGAAAAACGCATTTGCTTGGGCAGTTTTAATTCAAGACTGAAGCCATTATATTAACAGAGATGGGTGTGGAACACTGTTTCATCATTACGTTTTACATTTTGATAGGTTTTAGTGAACTGGGTGTAAAAAGGAATGTGAAAACCAGGTTACAAAAAGCAACACAAGCGCGCGCAACATCAACTATTATTACTCCATGGAGCTACCTTAACATTGTTAGCGAAGATGTTTCATCGAAATCAAAACATTTATCCAACAAAAAAATGTTCGTCAAACATTATCTATCATGGCGTGCTGAACGTTCTAACATTATCTAACCAACAAAATGTTGTACAACACTGTTAGAACGTGTAGCCGGGGATTGACAATGCACGAGAAACAAGTTTGCTATTTTCTTAATAAAATGTCCCATGATTTGCGCGCTTCCACCGATTTCATTTAGGTAAATTGGTGGTGTTGCATTGTAGGTTGAAATGAAATTCAGGTTAAAATGATTTCAACCGAGCTTGATTTTGAATTACCTTTGTTTCTGATTTATGATAATGAATCAAAGACAAAAGAGATTCAAAATCAAACTGCGTTGAAATCATTTTAACCTGAATTTCATTTACAACAGTGGCATTTGGCAATAAAACATGATTGGACATTATGCAAGCGAAATTTCAATATTCCGGTGGGACAGTTCGCTTAAAAGGAGCAGCATATGCCTGGGACTTGCTGCTTCTTCTAGATATTCTTATATGTTTATTTTCTTTTTTCCTTGAAGCGTTTAGTTTTTAATCACCAAGTCTATTTGGTGACTTGCTTTTCATTTTTATGTTTCATTCCAGGTAGTTTTATTCACTGAACTTGCATGTGTCCATTACTGAAACCTCACATAGGGAACATTTTACATTATTATCACTTATTTATATTATGGCTGTCTGTTTAATTTATAGGAGTGAGATTTTGGTTCTTCTAAAAAAGAGTCCCCTGTTATCAATTATAGAGAGTTTGATGTATTCAGGTTCTGTGGCAACGTTTATATCGATGTTCACCCTTGTGCTTACTGGCCACTTTCTATCGTCTTCAACGGCTTTCATTGTACTCTCTTATATGAATGTTCTTCGATTATGCGTATCCAATAGGCTGGGGATTTGTATTCCTTTGGCTTTTGAAGTCCTTGTCTCCTTCAAAAGAATTGAAAGATTCCTCCTTTTGAGTAACATGCATCTGAATCCTTTGGAGTACAAGCAAAGTTCTCGTGGACAAAACAAGATCGTTAAACCTGATGCAATTAATCAGTATTCACAAGTGTTGGTCAGGGAGCCAATACTGCAAGACGAACTGGCTATTCAGAACGTCATCCTTGGAAAACAAAATACAGATCATCTTGTTTCTAAAAATGAACAAGTGAAACAGTATACACTGCTTGAGCAAACCAATATGCATTTATCCGTTTTGAATCTCACATGTAAATTAAGTGAATTGAATGGTGATAAGTATCTTATTCGAGATATCAGTTTTGACGCATCGGATAAAAGCCTGACGGTCATCACTGGTCAAGTTGGCAGTGGAAAGTCAACACTGTTGGCGGCGATCGCAGGCGAGGTGAACAAATCATGTGGTGACATGGTCTGTACTGGAAGCATAGCTTATGTCCCTCAGACGGCTTGGGTTTATTCTGGAACTCTTAGAGAAAACGTGTTGTTTGGTGAGAATTATGACAAAAACAGATATGCTAAAGTGATCGACGCATGCGGGCTACGAGAAGACATCAACAGATTTCCAAATGGCGATATTTCATTTATTGGAGAACATGGTATTCTACTGAGTGGAGGTCAGAGGGCTCGAGTCCACCTGGCACGCGCGGTATACGCTGATGCAGATGTCTATCTACTGGATGATCCTCTAAGCGCAGTGGATGCCAAAGTCGAGGAACATATATTTAACGAGTGTGTTTGCAAGCTGCTACGAGATAAAATTACAATTCTAGTGACGTACACAGAGAAGCACATGATAGTAGCTGATCACGTTGTGGTCCTTTATAGAGGTAGCGTACTAGGAAAAGGAAGCTATTATGAATTGCAAAGTGACAGGAAATTACTTGATACTATCCTAGCTGCATCTGCCGCCACCAACAAAGAGAAGTTAACGCCTGTAGCGAGCCATGAAACTGAAACAACGCAATTGGATACAACTCCAGTCATTGGTAGCATTGCTGAGCATTTTCAGATCTCAGAAGAAGAAAAGGCCACTGGGAAAATTTCACCTGCATTGTACTGGGATTATTTTAGAGCTGGAATGCACCCCGTTGTGATGATTGCCGTGGTTACTCTCTTCCTAGCAACCCAAGGTTAGTGCCGTTTAGGTTCTTAAGCCGGTTGGAAGCCTTATTTTGCTTGCAATAATGGGGATGTGCCCTTTGTGTTTTATTAAGGAAACAGATAACGAGACCAAGTGCGTTGTTGTGTTTTATAAACACGGGGAATATTAAAAAGCACGAGAGAAGTGATAAGAGAAGCACAAGCCGTGGGCGAGTGCTTTTTGCTCTTGTCGAGTGTTTTTTGTTTTTTTGTAATTTCCAAGTGCTTATATAACTGAACAATGCACGAGGAATAAGTTCACTTTTCCTTTCCAAAATATCCTACGATATGCGCACGCTCATACTGGTGACGTTACTGAAAAAGTTTGCGCTGACGTAAGGCGCGTGCTTTATAAAAGAAATAATGAACTCAGTTTAACCAATCAAAATTTTGGCCTTTTAATTTTAACAATTTTCAATTTTTCATCGATATAAACAATAGCTAACAATTAAAGCGCGCATTTATTTTATTATTTTATAAGACGCAATATGAAAAAACATGGTTTGGCCTTCTTTAGTAATATGATATAGTTTGGAAGCTGCCGGTCCGCTCTAATTGGTTGATAAACCATGCTTTATTGATCGGAATAGTAGGAGCGACCAAGTTCGCGCTTGTATCTCAAATGTTAGATAGATAGATAGAAACTTTATTTAAGTGTCAAAAGACCTTATAGCCTGGGTAAACCCATACTAATTTGGGGACACATAAAAATATTAAAAAAAAGTATAAAATATCTAATATTAATCTAAAACCTAAAATATATTTAATATTTAAAATTTATATAAAGCTAACAATCTATTAATTGATAATAAAAGCTAAAATTTATAAAAAAAGAAAATGATAAAATTGTATTGTTATGATGAGCAGAGGGTACAATCCTTGCAACCATCATCTATTAACAGAGTTATGTCGTATTTACGAATCTTATTTTTAAAAGCATTCAACGTTTTTGCTGATCTATCAGCTGTAGATAACTTTCCCCATAACCCTGGGCCTTGATAGCTTAAAGAGTGTTTACCATGCGTTATTGTATTGTACCTAGGAATTGAGAAATCTGATTGCCTTAAGTTGTAGGAAGAAGTGTGGTTATTAAAAATATTACAAATATTAGTGGGGCATAATTTATGCTTAACTTTGTACATAAGGATGCAGATATCCTGCAAGCGCCTGTTCATCAGCGTTGGCAACTCGGCCCTCTCAAGTAGTTGAGTATAACTTGCATGCTTGTCCCTATACACCGCCCTTAGTCCTCTTTCTTGCAATCTTTCTAGTTTTCGCGAGTCACTGGATCTACAAAAATGCCAGACTAAGTGGCAATACGTAAGATACGGCAGAACTGCTGATTTAAATAGTACTAGCTTTGCCTTTGTTGGAATTAAGTTTCTAAGTCTCATGAGAACGCCGATCCTTTGACTTGCCTTATTGCAAATTGAGCTTATGTGATCAGTAAAGTTGTAAAGTTTCAGAAAAATTTAGCCATGGAAACGCGCGAAAAGCTGCTGTTTGATTTGCTTTCTTTGGCTTCCTAGCACGCAAATTTATTAAACTAGCATCATGAGCGCGCTGAAATAGAGGTGGGGTTAAATAGAGTATTTACGAACGGGAACGTAAAGTAAAATATGTCAATAAAACAGACAAAAAATGTAATGTTTGTTGTTTTCCCTTTATAGTTTTGATAGTTTCGCCTGATGTATGGCTTTCGTATGTGACCAAGATGACCTGGAAACAACAACGAGATAAGACAACTTGGCGCATTTACGCCAGTTTTGCCTCCGCTGCCTTAATTTCCGCTGTCATTCGTGGCAGTGTTTTCTTCCATGTTTCTCTAAGATCCGCTGAAAACCTCCACAACAAAATGGTAACCTGCGTTCTAAAAGCGCCAGTATTATTTTTCGACACGAACCCGGCAGGACGAATTTTGAACAGATTTTCTAAAGACATTGGATCAATTGATGAGCTCCTACCCCGGATGTTTCTTTCGGTTATCCAGTTGCTCTTGCTGGTGATTGTAGCTGTATTGATGCCCGCATTTACAAATTTCTGGCTCTGTTTTGTTTCCTTTCCCACTATAATCATTTTATTGTACCTGGCATGGTATTACTTGAAGACTTCGCGAGAGATGAAAAGATGGCAGTCAATATGCCGCAGCCCTGTTTTTTCACACTTCTCAGAGACCATGGATGGTTTGGACACCATCCGCACGCGAAAAAAGGAAAAAGATTTCATCGAACAATTTTATCGGTAAGCTTTAAGGTTACAGTGTACCTTCAGATCGAAAATTTATCGAATTTTTTTTTTTGCGTTAAAATTAAGTTTACAGAATGAACTTTCATCCAAAAAAAAATTATCGAAAAATAGTGAAAATTGACCGAGAAATGACGGTATAACTTTTGTGGGCGGAGTTTGTTTATTAAGCGATATGTTTTTTTAAGCGCCGTTTTCTCAAAGTTAATTTTTCGCTTGTTGGGGACACTTTAAAGAGCTACAACTCAAAGGGAATTTGTTCGATTTTCCTTAAATTTGGACAGAAGCTAGGCTAACATATAATCAACAAAAACGTGTCGGCGAATTTCTTAATTCCGAAAACTTTTTCGTCAAGAGCCATTTCCGTGCGATCATTCCAATTTTTTTTCTCCCCTTTTCGAAAATATTCTGTAACTTTTCGCTGCAATTGAATATGGGAAATCGCCGACACGTTTTTTTAGCGCTTCGTGTCCGGAAACCCGAGAACAAATCAAATTAGCAAAATATAATAATCGCTTTCAGTTATAGCGTTTTAAAGCTGATTCGGACTTTCGAATTTAGACGTCGTAAAAAATTCGACAATTCATTTTATTAGCAAATTGTTTCCATATTTAGATAGCCAGCTCTATAAGCTTTAATTTGATATCTGGGTTTAGGTATATTAAGTGTAATCTTAAGACGCTAGAGCTGTTATGCTGGAGACACCCCCGAAGGTACACTGTAACCTTAAGCGTTGCAAACAAACGTTTCTTTTTCAATTTTTTTCCCACTGCCTTATGTGAGTGCATTTTGATTGGGAATAATGCTAAGCATTCTGTTTAACAAATAGATTCCATTTGGCCGTGTGTCTGTTCAGTTATAGATCACAGATGATTTCCAAATGTGGTAGGAACAAAAAAGTGCCACACGAGCCGCAGGCGAGTGTGTCACTGATGTTCTTAGAAAAATTTCTTCTCTGCGATCGCAATCGCAACGATCGCAACGATCGCAACGGTTGGTTTCCATATGATCGCAAGGGTCGCAAGAATCGCAGCGATCGTCGATCGTAACGATCGCTGCGATCGTTGCGATCGTTGCGATTATATGGAAACCAGGCTTAAGGCGATTACTATGCGACTTTCTAAGGTATTAGATAGTATAATTGACCCGGACCAGACTTGTTCTGTTCCGGACCGCACGATCACTCATAATGTAACTCTTTTGCGCGATGTCCTTGACTATATCGAACGTACGGATGAGACTGGCATTCTTGTCAGTCTGGATCAAGAAAAGGCATTTGATTGCGTCAATCGTACTTTCCTTTTGAATGTTTTGAAGCGCTTTGGCTTTGGCCCTGATTTTTTGAAATGGATCACTACTTTCTACTCTGGCGCTAATATGCGAATTATTTTGAATAATTGGTTAGCAGACCCCATCCCTTTGCAGCGTGGAGTTCGACAGGGGGACCCTCTATCGCCATTACTCTATGTAATATGCGTGGAGGTTCTCGCCTGTCAAGTTCGCAATTCTCCCTACATTCGCGGTTTTCTTGTACCAGGCGCAAAAGGGTTACAATTTAAGGTCCGGCAATATGCTGACGACACAACCTCCTTTCTTAAGGATTTTCAATCGCTTGAACACCTATTTCGCATTATTGCTATTTACGAACGTGGTTCAGGTGCCAAACTGAACCGCTCGAAAACTTAGACCATGTGGCTTGGCGCGTGGAAGTCGCGCGCGGATGAGCCACTTGGCCTCACGTGGGTTAAAAAAATGAAAGTGCTTGGCGTGGTTTTCGGTACAATTACCGTTGAACAAGACAATTGGATGCCTAAAGTGAACAAACTCGAGAAATCAGTCAATCTTTGGAAATCACGCTCTCTTTCCTTTTCCGGTAAATGTTTGATTCTTAACATTTTGGCTTTTAGCAAGCTTTTCTATCTCGCGAAAGTTTTGGTAGTGCCCAAATGGGTTTTTCGCAGGGTTAACCAAGCTATCTGGCCCTTTCTCTGGGGTTCTAAGATCGAAACCGTAAGTCGGAATACATGTTTTTGTCCCACAAAGGAGGGGGTTCTTGGTTTAACAAACCTCCCCCTTAAATGCGACGCGTTGCGGGTCTTGGAATAAGGCCACAATTCACAATGGCAGCCATCATTTTGAAGCTGTTGTGAAATTTGCCCTTCATTCCATTAAAGGCCGGATCAAATTAGATTACTTTCGTTTATCCCCCGCGCGCTTTGAGTCGCTATGGGTTAAGCCTGGGGTATGTTACATACGAGATAACGTTTTATTGTTCTTGTTCTAGTTAGTAATACTTAGTGTTATAGCTCTTGGATACCGAACTTTGATCTTTATTTAGTGTTAAGAGATTTATTTAATTTTCGTCTACTGTGTTATTTTCCCCCTCCCCCTTTGCTTTTGGTTGATCGTAATAAAATTAATATCTTACAAAAAAAAGAGAGTAAAATTACGAACTTGCCTCATAGCGCTCGACTGTTCGAAGATTTGTTCCAGTTTAGGTATTTTTCAAGCCGCCGAGAACACTTTTCGTCTTGGTTTCTTCTTTTGGTGTTCGTAAACAGCTCCTGCTAAACATTTTTGAGGCTTTCACTTGCTCAATCCAGAATAATCTCGCAAACATTTTCAAAACTGTGCGCCATGTTGGACAAAACAAAGCAAACATTTTTTTCTATTACGTCAGCCGTGCGTCTGTACTCTGATAGATCATAGGCAACCACCAATCACAGCGCGCATAGTATTCAGTTCATTGTATAATATCATCTTCTAGATAACTTGTATTATGAATCTCAACGATCAATAAGACTAGAAAAACTAAAACATTTAAGCAAACGTTGAAAAATGAAACATTCAACTACTCAGGTATATTGTAAAGGCCTGGTCAGTTACGGAACATCCAAAAACTAAGGGGGGTGATCTATCTCATAAAGCATGGAACATATTGATATGAAACTTGGCCAAAGGCTTAAACTTGATACAAAGATTAATTTTGATAAGAAGTTGTCACAAAAAGAGTCACGCAACTGATTAAGGTATCAAATTTCCACGTTTTTCTTTGGGCTAAGTGCAGGAGAACTTAAACCACTATGACTGACAAAATATCGTTTGGAAATTTTTAAGTGCACAAAGTCATACATGAAACTACCTGAAAGGCGTGTCCAGGTCACGTAACGATTGAAATGTCACGAGTTTGTTGGCGTATGAAAACATTTGTGGACTAAAAATCGTAATAAGAACGCTTCCGGTTCATGTTTTTAGTATACTGAATTTGGGAACGAGTCGACCAAATCTGGGGACGAGACGGCCATAATTGGCGACGAAATAACAGGGGACGAAATGGCTTGGGAGTCGAAGTGATTCCGCGTGATGGCCAGGGGTTAAATTTGATCACACTCGACAGGTCTTTACCTTTGTGTATCCTTCTACCATTTCTCCGCAGACATCAAGATCTACACAATCAAGTGTTTTCCATGGTGTTAGCGAGCAGCCGGTGGCTTGCAGTTAGAGCGGATGCCCTGTGTGCAATGTTTATCGGCGCAGTGGCTTTTATTTCTGTTGCTGTCTCTCAGAATCCAGGTAGGTGATTAAAGAATTTTCTGACAATTTCGCAAAATTAACTGAGAAGTTGCAAACGGATAATAAATGCTCGATCCCAGGTTGTCTTTAGGTTTTGATTTTATTGGAATAGTTTCCATCACTTACTGCAAAGTTTCCATCACATTCTGGTCTATTCGGTAATGTCCATAATCTGTGTTGAATGGTTTAAACAAGTGTTGCTAGTACTCCGGGGATTGTTTATTCATAGTTTTAAACATGAATTTCGCTTTTTACTTAATCCTTCTGATATTAAAGTTATCCCATCCTAGTCCGGATTTGCGAAGGGTGATACCACTAGAATGGTAGTCATACTTATATTTTAGTGATAACCCTAGCCGTTATTAATTATTTGGATGCTACCACAGGTGCAAACCGGACGATGTGATGCATAACAACTCCGATAAATGAAAATACCGTCTATTGTATCCCACTCTCGGTTCCGGAAGAGGATTCCTGCTCTCGCAGGCTAACCGTATATTTTGCCAAAAAGAAAATATAATCCCTGTAATAACGCCTTATAAAAAAAAGATTTTCCTTGATTTTATGAACAGGGCATATTTAAAGTCAGAAAAAAAGTCGTTAACAACTAGGTGTCTCTTTTGTTTTCAGCAATGGCTGGCCTGGCTCTTGCCTACGTGATGGAAACAGCCAAAGTCTCTCAATATACTGTGAGAAATTTTTCAGAAGTTGAGAATCTTATGACATCAGTCGAGCGCGTCATGGCTTACACCAACATCGACTCAGAGCCAGGATACAAGTTCAAAACACTTCCACCAATAAACTGGCCTCGTAATGGTCACGTGAGCTTTAAAAAGGTTGCTTTGAGGTATTACCCCAACGGACCACAAGTGCTGAAAAATTTAAGCTTTGAGATTCAAGGGAAGACGAAACTAGGAATCGTCGGGCGAACCGGAGATGGAAAATCGTCTCTTGTAGCAGCTCTTCTACGCATGCCTGAAGCTGAGGGAGAGATATACATCGATGACGTTGCTGTGAAAAGCATTCAACTGCAGGAATCACGGAAATGTATTTCTGTTCTCAGTCAATCGCCCTTCCTATTTAGTGGATCACTCAGAAAGAACCTCGACCCTTTGGAGAAACACAGGGATGATGAGCTGTGGAATGTTCTTGAAGAAGTGAAACTTAGCAGTTTGGTTGAAAACCTCGAGGGACAACTTGACTTTGCGCTTTTAGAGAGAGGTGAGAACCTAAGTGTTGGTGAACGGCAGTTGATCTGCTTGGCTAGCACTTTACTACAACAAAGTAAGATCATCATATTGGATGAACTAACGGCGCACGTGGATCCCAATACAGAGAGGACCATCTGGAGCACCGTGCACGAGAAACTGAAGAATTCCACTGTCATCACTATAGCTCATCGGTTGAACACGATCAAAGACTGTGATGTAATCTTAGTGTTACGAGAAGGCCAGGTGGCTGAGCTGGACACCATTGATTCACTTCTAGGTAGGGAGGGAGGGATTTTCCACAACATGGCTGCTGCTCAACCAAGTAGTTAATTGCCATTTTTGCACTATTCTAGATCGGTTCTCTGGAATTATCTCGTCACACTTTATGCGATTTTATCCGATGATTCAAATGTTCAGTAGAACTATACCTTGTACGGCATAATAAACAGTAGCAAAAATAGTACTGCTCGGCAGCTTTTGATTGGCACACCTTAAGATTTTATCCACAGACTCTCTTAACTTGTACAGCATAATAAACAGTACAACAGGAAAGTACCTCTTTGCAATTTTTATTTGAATGGTCACACTTCAGGATTTCATTCACAGATTCAAAAGTTAGAACCACCTTCTACAGCATATAAAACATAACAAACAGTAGCAAAAATAGTTCTGCTCGGCAGCTTTTGATTGTCACGCCTAAAGATTTTATCCACAGATTCAAAAGTTAGATCCACCTTGTACAGCATAATAAACAGTACCACAGGAAAGTACTGCTCAAATATACTAGAAATGTGACACTTCCATGGGAAACATCTTTTGACAAGTATGTTTACACTTTACCCAAATTTAAAATTTCATGCGTATATAATCGTCAAAATGAATCTTTTTCAAGTGTATTGCTGTACAGCTTACTATATGTACATGTAAGTTCGTTTTAGCATCAATAAGAATCAATAATATGAAGTATATAGCGTTGTAATTCTTACCTCATATAACGTCTTCACATAGAAGACTACTCTTGAAGTTGCATGAGTGGAAGGGGGGGGGGGGGGGGGGGGATCTGTCTCCTTCCGCTCAGATAAGGCCAAAAACGGCCTGGTAAATATAGGATTAATAGAATAGGATTAAAAGAAAAGACTGAAAAATTTATGGCAAATGAAATAACAAAAACTAAATACAGTTATACCCTCAAACGTGTACTACACGGACTTATATTAGTCGATTACTTGAAATATTTCCTGAGAATTCTTCCCTAAATTAATTACTGTGACCTTACATCTATTACGTGGTTACCTCTATTAAGCAGTCTACCAGGTCATCTATTTCTAGTTCCCAGTGAGTTATGTTTACTTAAGTTGAGGCAGCGTGACCGACTTGTAATCCGGAGGCCCCGGTTTCAAGTCTGCCTCTCTGACCACCAGCTGGATTTGTAACATGGTTGTCCTTTGTGCCATGCTTGACCGTGCTATGTAAACAGCCAACTGGTTAGCCTCCCACCAGTAGAGATTCTTAACAATGTTTAGCTTACTTTGCATATTAATTTTCAATGATTAATAGTATCCTCAATTAGCACTGTAGTGCTTTTAAGCACTTCGACAATTAAATAAAGTGATTTATTGATTTATTTTTAGTTATTTTTAAATTATGTTTTCACCTGTATCAAACGGTATCTGTGTTAAGAACACCATACGAACACAGTCAACTCTCTCAAAGCGGACACCCCTGTAAGGCGGACACCCCGGTAAAGAGGACACCCCAGTAAGGCAGACACCCCTGTAACTCGGTCACCCCTGTTAGGCGGACACCTCTCTAAGACGGACTTCGACATTTGGCTGTTCCTGGCCGTGTTTAATATAATCCCTATAAATAAGACGGACACCTCTGTGATGCTGTGTTCACGTCAGCACCAGAACATGTTTTGAGTAAACATGTTTGCAATTTCATTTTTCATATCAGTAAGTTGTTAATTTCAAGACTCATTTCACGCCTGATTGTATAATTTATGCTGTTTTACGAAGCAGGCGTAAGCTCGCATAAACTCTTTATAGTTACACATGAACCGTTGCATGATTTTGTTGTTTAAGATCCGACTTCTCAATTTCTTCGGGAACGAAGGGCGAAGAGACGACATTTGCGTTCACGTGTTTCGTATGGTTTTGATCGAAACTACCTCAATCATGCTCAAACAAATTCAAACATGCTCAAACATATTTCGATCATGATTCGCGCAATGCACCGCCTGATGTGAACACTTTTCGAAGTGAAACATGTTTCATTCGTGATCAGACTAAATATGTTTCGTCTTAGTGTGAACACGGCATAAGTCAGACGGCTAAAACTAAAGCAGAAAAAGCAATTGGCTCAATTAGCAGTAGTGCCGCTTTTCGGAAGATGTGACCCCGCTCAACCGGATCCGCATGAGCGGTGCAAATCGGACCTATGATCGCACTCACCTCCCAACAACATGGCTCTTATCCCTGCTCCGAGATCCTCCGAGGGCTACTCCACGTTTTCCACATCCAAAAAAGCAACGTTGTAAATATTCCAATTCGATTTGGAACGTAAGTGCATGTTTGAACGGGTTCCTGAGATCTAACTGTTTGACATTTTTACTCAGGTACTTGGCTCTGTCTTGTCTTTAATTCACTGAGTGTAATCAATAGTCGAGGTCATGCCAGGATTAAATTGCACATCGTGAGCCCTAGACAAAAGACGTAAACAACTCAGCAACAGCAATATTCGCAGTAGCTAGTCAGTTGATCATTGTTTGCGGAAGATATTTTACCGGACGTGACATCAAAATTTACGTTCTTCGTTCGCTTTTATTATGGCGATCGACCCAGGCAAGATAAGATGTGTCTCCGTTGCGCATATTGTTACTGGGTCTCTGTTGATCATCTGCGGCGTCCTTCAACTTGTTCGTGGCATGAAGTTTCTTTGGACAGACTCTGTGCATTTTGGCATTTGGATTGGAACATGGGTAAGTACAATACAGACAATCTGCATCTTTTAACACAGTACGAATGTGTGTCAATTAACAATCAGGGGAATGTTGACAATACAGAATGTACAAGGAACTGTTTACTAGGATCCAAAACGGAAAAGAAGTCTGAATTTGACAACGTCGATGAGTATATGAAAGAAATCATATAGCTATGACATGCGGAAATGTAAAAAGGTAAAAATATATTAATCAAATAATCAAATATCAATTTTATATATTATGGAAATAATAATCTTCGAGAACCCGTCTCCTAATGTTTTTCGAGTTGCTTTATGAATTTCTGCATGGAAGTTTGAAAGCAGACATGCTTTTCCTCTGTGATACAAATTAATACGCGGAAATGGACTGAAATGAAAATGATCCTCACCAGTGAGTCCCGTATCGTCATATATGTATCTTATCGTGTTTTCATGATTATGGCCAGGAGCTTGCTTCAAGCTTGCTTTATTATCTTGAAATAGGCAGGGAAAAATAAAACAGCAAAAGCAATGAAACAAGAATGGCAATTTATATTTCCGGCCTGATCGCAACCGGCTGTCACGAAATCAAATGTGATGATACCATTCCCATTTTAGGAATGAGATTACTGTTACTTTTACCTAGTACGCCTGAACAACGTACTTAGTTGCTAGCTGTAAATGTTTTCAATAACTAATAAAAAGTGCCAGATGGACGCACTATAAGACGAAGTTTCAATATATTCTACTGGGAAGCGTCGTGCAAACCCATCTGCCAAAGTAAAAATCACTAAAGGTCCGTAAGATAAGTTGAATGTAAAAAGAAAAGTGTCGTGCGAATGTACGAACAAAGTAAGGGAGTTGGATACAACAATGAAAGTGCCCTATGAACGAATGAATGAACCAACGTGCATTAGAACTTGTGTACGAACGTACTATCGTTATACGTACTATTGTACCAAAGTGCTGCGTACATTAATATTTCCGTATGAACGTATTAAAGTACTAGCGTACGAACGTAACATCGTACTATAAGGTGACGATATTACTAACGTACGATCGCACTATCGTACTAACTACATTACTATTTCCGTATGAACATATTAACGTACTAGCGCACGAACGTAACATCGTACTATAAGGTGACAATATTACTAACGTACGATCGGACTATCGTACCAACTACAGTACTATTTCCGTATGAACGCATTAAGTAATGATCCGCATAAGAAGGAAAGTGCTCGATTGAATGTCAACTTTTTTCATTGTTACAACTAGTGATCTCATTGGCCTAGACTTAAAGACCGCTAAAAAGTTAGATTTCAAGGTGCATTTTGTTTGATTTTTTAAAGGTTTCATGTAATTTAAGCCCCAATCGCAAAACAAGCAAATTTTTAAAGAAATTGTATTTGGGGAACTTCATCAAAGCAGCAAAATTATTAGCTATTGTCTTCTGCTATTCTGATTGGTTAAGCACGAACATTTCCTAAAATTTATCTGACGCAAATGGATATTCTTTATTGTTATACTGAAATATAATTATAAACCATTAGCTCCTCCCCTATTTTTGAAATCAAAGACATTCTATGTGAGAAAGAGCCAATGCCGCAGAACAATGAAGTTTACTGTAGTTCTTATGTGGAGCGTTACTTAACGTACTAGCGTACTAGCGTACGAACGTAATATCGTACTATAAGGTGACGATATTACTAAAGTGCGATCGTACTAAGTACATCACTGTTTACATTCTACCAATAATGACAATTCGACCGTTGAAGGGCGGCCTATGAACACACAAGAAAACGATGATATCGCCTACTTACATGCTGATGCCATCACTGCTTCTGACGACGTCGAGCAGGTAGCCGTTAAGTTTCTAAAATTCAGGTGGAAACTCCACGAACTCAACTATTTCGAAATAAAAATTAGCAACCGATTTGTAGCTTTTGTCTCCAAAGTTTCCGTCTTTTCCGTCTCTGACTGAGAGCGACTTTACCAGAGAGTTCTTCTTCGACATGATGGCTTTACGACGGACACGAAAGACAGACACGAAAGTCTGATGCTACCAACACCGGTGAGCTGAATTATTATATACGGCGGTATCATTTTTACAATTGAGACGTAAGTGTTAATACACCCCCTTTTGTTTGTACTGACAGTGAGAAAATACGACCACCAGCGTACTCAAATAAGAATGGATATAATGAAGTGCTAACGTGTACAAAATGATTTAACGAGTTTTTGATCTGGTTAAAGTAAATTGATGTGTAAGAAGAATTGATTGATCTTGTGCCCAGTCAGGCAACGTTGCTCTATACTTTTTCTTCAAACCTGAAACACGTCGAGAGATAAAGCTCATACGCAAAATTTTGAAGCGATAAATCAGTTGTCATAATTATTACTATCTGTAGCGGTATTGCCAATTCAAAAAGCCGAACGTACGAATCGCTTTTATGTAAGTGTCAAAGGTATTTAGCACGCGAGTACTAACTGGGGACACTTTCCAGATCTAAGTATATTTCTTTTATTTGCTGTGCGTCACTACAGTTCAGCGGCGGCTTCGAAATCCCTTTAAAGGTGTTTTCAAAATAGCTGCATCCCAGAGTTCATGCACCAAAAATTGAGGTGAATCCTGCCAATTGCTTGTGAGACGCTCATCGATCAAATCGGCACGAGTTGTCCATTTTGAGATCTCGTTGGATCGCGATGAAATCGATGCCAAAAAGCAGCATACTTTAAAGATTAGGTAAAGATCTAACTCCCTCTAAAGCGTCTAAAAAGTAAGCCTGTGAACAGGCTTTCCGGTGGAGGACAAAGCGAAGAAGTACAGGTGAGAAAACGCGAGCAGACAAGGTGCCTGTTCACTAGACAGATTATAAAAATTGGATTTAGCTCAAGTTTTATCTAGAGCTCGTTTCGTGAGCCAATCACTTCGCACGCCGACAAAAAGGCTTATATTTAAGTAATGCTGGGACGCTAGTACGTTCGTACAAGTCAACATTCATCGTATAGTTCGTTCATTCCTCCGTACGGTAATTGTGCAATTAACTCATTATTAGTACGTATTAGTACCATACACTGGCACGTGAAGGAATATTCAGGTACGTACTTGCTAGTACGTTCGTACATTGGTTCATCATACGGCACTTGTGCGTTCGTACAATTCAAGTTTATAGTACTTACGGCTCTTACCCTATAGTACGTTCGTACAAGTCAAGTTCGTTCATAATTAGTACGTTCGTACAAGACATATTATCCAAGTCATATCGTTCATAATTAGTAAAAAAGTACGTTCGTACATTGGTTCATAATACGGCAATTGTATGTTCGTACAATTCATAGTTTATTGTACCTCGGCGTACACTTACCCTATAGCACGTTCGTACAAGTCAAGTTCGTTCATAATTAGTACGTTCGTACAAGGCATATCATACAAGTCATATCGTTCATAATAAGTAATCATAATCATACGGCACTTGTATGTTCGTACAATTCATAGTACGTCAGTATGTTCGTAGAAGTCAATTTCGTTCTTTATCTTGGCTACAATTCCTTTACAAGTTAGTACTTTAGTTCGTAAGTAAGTTAGAATTTTATCTTTCTTCGTAATTAGTACGTTCGTACATTGGTTCATACCGTACTTGTGCAATAACCTATACACAGAGCATTAAACGAAGGATAAAGCAACTACCTGTCTTATTGAGGCTCTGGACACGTGTAATAGTTACGTTAAGTCCCCGTACTAACAAGAAAAACACAAAAAGGGTCTTCTAAAACGGGCAGCATGTGTGTGATGAACTGCAATCCACTGTCATATTTTATCTCCAAACTACTCCTTTTGGTTTTCTCTATAGAATCGTTTTATCTAACCACGTTGTATATTCGGTGACATTTGTCGATATAACATGGAAATTAGGTAGGGAAATTTTGTTATTTCGCCGGACAGGACAGTGTCCCTTTAATGCTGCTACAAAAAGCCTGAAGTCTGAATTTCTGATCCATGAGAATTATATCAAGTTTCGCTAATTTAGAACTGACTCGATTATCAAAACTGCTTTGCACATTCTGACACTACCAGAAATGAAATTTGTATAACCGAACCCGGGAGACCTTACAATTTCGTTTTTAGTCCATTCCAACCAAACAGGACAGACGGTCGATGACCTTAATGCTTCTGATGCCATACCTACAATCATAGACAAAAGTGTTGGGAAGGTTGGCAGCTTTTACCACTGGATTCTTTCTCTCCCCTCCCCCTTTTACAATGTTGGTTATAACTAGAATTTTTTAATGCAAAATTGTTGGCTGAAATCCCAACATTGGAAAGGGGGAATGGGGGAGACTCTGAAGAGTGACAGTTGATCATTATTTAACGTTAACAGAGCATCGGTGTAATTCCGCACTTACGCTATTCGTTTTTACAACCTTCCCAACTACTTTCGTCTGCAATTGTAGTTTTTTATGACTAATGTTAAAGTTGGACTTAAAGGGACACAGTTCCACCAAAATAACCGCAAACTTTCATTTACCTTGCTTCTATAGAAGAATTCATTGCCTGACGAGTGAATTCCTCGTATATTTCGGTAAGCATGCACAGTGAATGTTTAAAAAAAATCCATTGAGCCGTTTCTCAGATTTTTGCAAAAGCCATTAAAATCGAAAATTACCCAAAAATTGCACATGAAGTGATGTTAGGAAAAAAAGTAGTTCTCAAGATCGCAAAATAGAAAGTAAACAAAACTTTCAAGGTTTACAAACATAACATCAAGCTTCTTTTTGACACTATCATTAAGTAATTCCACAAAATCAGTGTTAATCTCTCGATCAATTTAATACCAGTACACAAATAGTAAGGTTCGAAATGCTATTGCGATTTATTGCTCACTATTTTAAAAGAAAGTACACATACTATATAAAGAAAGTACACAAACATCGTCCTTCGAAGATGCCATGCAATATCACTTCTCAGGTATGCAATTCCACGCTAAATACCCTCGCTTTGTTAGCCAATAATAATGCGAGTTTTCTTGGACGTATGCGATTCTATAGAAAAATTCATTGCCTGACGAGTGAATTCCACGTTAAATTTCACGCGAAAAACCGATATCGCCCGAATCGCGAAGCGAGGGCGATATCGGTTTTTCAAGTGAAATTTAACGTGGAATTCACGAGTCTAGCAATGAATTTTTCTTGAATCGCATATGTCAAAGAAAAACAAAGTTTCCAGCGAGAAAGCCATTTCAAAGCCAACTATCAAGAGCGAGCGAATAGAAATCAAGACTGATTCAAAATCACGAATTTGAATCACGCGCGCGGTTAGGAGAAAACCTTGTGGTAGCGACAAATTTTAGTTTTGTTTATCAGTAAACGCCATTTTATGACTGAAATTGATGCTGTTTGTACACAAAACTACATAATGTGGACTGTGGAGCCGAACTGCGAACATTTGTGGAGGAAATTAACCTTCAACACTTCGGAAGTTTGTTATCGCCGGCCGGCAAATACGAATAAGTAAACACCACAGGAAACCCAAGCGTAATGTTCGCATATTAATGATATTTGAAAATATAAGACATTGTATGGAATTTCGAATTCAACGTTTTAAGCAATATATAAAATCAAAATTGCTGAATAAAATCGATGAAACATTCACTGGTGTTGTATTCTATCTTTATACAGTGTTTCTACGCTATTTGAACGATGTTTAGTCCATTTATCTTACCTTGTATAATATAATGGAAAGGAAGGAGAGTTCGGAGCTTTCGGCGTTCGACACGTGTCCACAAATGGCTCATTTTTCGCACAAAAATAGATGCTGTTCCCATTCTGACTGGTCCTCCTCACAGTAGAATAACGTTAAATTGCATTTCTTCTAACAACTTGAACATCCCTTGGTGATTATGACGAACAAGCCGCTCCACAAAATCACATAGCACTACAAAATAGGCGCCAGAGAGCGTGAAGAACAGAAGAGACCACGGTGCGCGGTCAACACTGGGTACCAGAGTAAAATCAAACCCCACAGGGAAGGGAACGTTCAATTTTGTCAACCTGTCATTTTTGTTGCGCCTACCACCCGGTTAGTACCAAGTTGTCATTCTGCTGGTCATGCTTTCGACGTTAAAACGGCCTCTTGAAGAGGAGGAGACAAGGAAGAAGCGACGGAATACAACACCAGTGAATGTTTCAACGATTTTATTCAGCAATTTTGATTTTATATATTGCTTAAAACGTTGAATTCGAAATTCCATACAATGTCTTATATTTTCAAATATCATTAATATGCAAACATTACGCTTGGTTGTCCTGTGGTAAACACCACGCTAAATGGGGAAAAACTTTTGGACAACGAAGAAGGCAAATTTGTGAGTACTAATGGATTATTTATTAAACATTCCGTAAAAAAATATGCTTATCTTATCGCGAGTCGATCACTTCAATTCATAAGTTGACAAGGAAAGGATCCGGACGCACATCTCAGTCCGCTCGAACTGGAATATTTTTATTCTCACCTTATTTTCGCGACTCATTTCTAAGAATACCAGACTACTAATATTATTACTTTTATTTTTGCCTTTTGTACCTCTTATACTTTTTTACACCGGAATTCTTTGAGACTGTACAAGACAGGATACAAGTTGTACATGTACGATCGGATACAAGTTTTGGTTTGGAAATAAGAAAGTTCGCTGAAAGCTCTACTTCGGACAGCATCTTGTTTATTTTTAAAGCAACCAGACGGCCGTTTCGGTGTATAATGAAAATTACTTTTTATTAGCTCGGTACAATAGGCTTGTTTTCATAACCTTCTTTGTTTGATTTAGACAGGTTTTATTTTCTTTCTAAGAATGAAATATTGGTTTTTGCCAGTAGCTCGCTCTCTTCTTGTAGGACTACAGTGTAAATGGCTTCTTCACTCTCAAAAAATTCACATTTTGGTTATAAGATTGAAAAGAACAGGAATTCACTCTAGATAAATTTATCATTTGTGAAAAGCACGTCACTCTGTATTTTTGGCTTCAAATTAAAGCTCGCTATTTTAAAAGAAAGTATAGTACATAGTATATAAAGAAAGTACACAAACATCGTCCTTCGAAGATGCTATGCAATATCAGTTCTCAGCTATGCAATTCCACGCTAAATACCCTCGCTTCAATAGCCAATAAGAATGCGAGTTTTCTTTGACGTATGCGATTCTATGTTTTATCGCTAAATGTCACCGAATATACTACTTAATTGGATAAAAAGATCCAGCAGAGCAAAACAAAAGCAGTTGTTAGGAGATCAAGTGCTGGCCCCGGTTGTTCAAACGGTGGATAGTGCTATCCACCGGATAAATCACTATCCGGCGGATAACACAAAGGATTTTGTTAATCATGCTTATCCACTGGACAGTGATTTATCCGCTGGATAGCACTATCTACCTTCTGAACAACCGGGGCCAGGATTGCAAGATTGGAAGTGGAATACATTTCATCAAATTTGATTTCTTGACAGGCGATCAAGAAATCAAAATTGTTCTTTAGTTGGTATTTATTTGCTTTCATCACTTTTGGCATTTTTGCCTTCCTATTTCAAGATAACAATTAAAAGTAAACTTAATTAAAGCAAGCTCATGGCCATAATCATGAAAATACGATATATCACCGAGACAGTGCCCCTTTAAACCAGCCAAAAAAATAACTATAACACATTATTACTGTTTTTGTTTATTAAGTGCGTTTTTTATTTTGATTATAGATTTTACATGTATCTGTACTGTTCTTTTGTAGATGTGCCTTACAGGAATTATGGGTATCATCGCCAGTTTTAGGATTAAAACTTTTGTAAGTTGAGAAGTTTTCAAAAAGTAACTATAAAATATAGTGTCATTTCTATTTACTATTTCGTAATTTTAATACCTGGCGTTAATTGGTCATCATTTGGCTCTGTTATTCAGGAATTCTAATGAATGTTAACGGTTTTTCTCAGTGACGTTCACCAAAACGCCTTGAATGGAATGGTACGTGTTACTGACAAAGTCAACAAACAAACAAAATACATCAGCCAGTCAGTTACAAATAACTAAATAACTCTAAGACCATGCAAATCAGCAAAACACCTACACTGGAACAAATAAAGTTAAAATAATAATTTAGTTAGAAGTCACTTTGTTTTGGTCTTTCAGACTGGTATCTTCTTGACCTCTTCTGTCGTTTCTGCTTTGTTCGCGCTGGCAATCATGGCAAGTTACACCTATACCGCGGCTACGGTTCATTGGGAAATATATTGGCAATCAGCTCAACTAAATCTCGCTATCACTTCAACCACATTTATCCTCGGCATTGTGGCGCTTATAATAGGAATTTGGGCAGTAATTTATGGTTGTGAAGCTTGTTGCGATAACACTCCGGAAAGACAGGTACACGTTCAACTATTAACAGTGAAATCTCGATAACTCTACGACCGCTTATAACTGAAACTTTTCACCAAGTCGAACCATATGTTCTTTTTTTTTCCTGCCTAACGTTGCGATATAATTTATTTTAACCCTCGATAATTCGAACTCTAGATTATTCCAACAGTTTTGTGGTTTTCTTGACGATTCGAGTTATCGGGTTTACTGTATGACGATGACATTCCAACTAGCTTGTCAGACCGCGGTTTTAAATGAAATTATGTTGCGATTGAGATGGACGTCTTCGAGATAATATGGCCATGGTGAAGAAATGGCAGACGATTTCACTATTAGTTACATTAGAAGGAGATGAATCTGCTAGATAAAACTTACCTTTTCACGTTCATTTAGTATTGAAAAGCTGACGTTTCAAGTGTCATAGTGAATACGTTCGCACTATACATTGCCGGCAGGTTTTGCAGTAATATTTCCAGTCTATAAGTTTAACAAACCTTGCTTTGAGAACTTCTGACCCTTGCAGATTCCTAGAACAGTAATGATTGCAAAAAAATAGAAATGCATCAAAGTCCAAAGTGTCGTTGTCTCACCATTAATCTGCATTATTATTTCCGTTTCTTTTTTCTATGCCACGGAAAACAGGTGGTGTTTGCTTCCAACCGTGTTGTCCCTGTGGTTGATCCAGAACAAGCAGGTGGTGTTGTGGTTGCAGCACATGGAGTCCAACCTCCAATAATGATGGTTCCTACTTCTTGAAGAGTAAAGGGACAACCTCAGTTTGCCCAGGCAGGTTCACCCATGACCATGACGACTGCGAGCGACTCTGTTCTGGACGAATTTACCGATCACCTAAAAATCATCTTCACTTGATTATTATACATGCCGCAGTGAACGGTTAGAAGAAGAAAAGCAGATACATATTTACTTTAACTACGTTAATGTTCGGACGTTCAACTTTTGGACAAAACTAAAAACTTTGGACCCCAGCAGCGCCATAACCCATAATATTTACATTATATTGGAGTAAAATATGAGGGAAGCAGACCTGATGTAGTGGCGAGAGCACTCGCCTCCCACCAATGTGGTCTGGATTCGACTCCCATAATTGATGACATATGTGGGTTTGTCGCTGTCTCTCGTCCATGACATTTGGCCCGATGGGATTCCCGATAGGATTCCCGATAGGATTCCCAATAGGATTTCTTAAATTCGGTTTCTGTGGAATGGCATGAAAGTAGGTTATAAGGTTGAGATTTGTACAAATCACATTGAATATGCTAGAAATGTGACACTTTCTTGGCAACCATCTTTTTATAGTTTACATGTTTACAGTTTACCCAAATTTTTTCATGCTTATATAATCGTTAAAGTAAAACTCTTTCAAGTGTATTGCTGTACAGCTTACTATGTAAGTTCGTTTGAGCATCTCAATCTTTATAAGAATCGATAATAAAACGTATATAGTGTTGTAATTCTTACCTCATGTAACGTCTTCACATAGAAGACTACTCTTTAAGTTGCTTGAAGGGAGGGGGATCTGCCTCCCTCCGCTGAGATAAGGCCAAAAACTACCTGGTCCAAATAGGATCAATAGAATAGGATTAATAGGGAAAAAAATGAAAAATTTAAAGCAAATGAAATAAAAAAAAATCATGTTTTATTAGAAATCTTACAGTTAGGTGCTTTACAGAAAGGACCTAAATTACACAAAAATGCAGTTAGTTACCGTCAAAAGTGTCCTACGTGGACTTATATTGGTTGATTAGTTGAAATATTTCCTGAGAATTCTTCCCTTAATTACTGTAACCTTATCCCTGTTAAGTGTTTACCTCTATTAAGTGGTCGAGATCATCTATCCTAGGTCCCAATGGGTGATGCCATGCTTGACCATGCCATGCCATGCTTGACCATGCCATACCATGTTTGACCATGCCATGCCATGCTTGACCATGCCATGCCATGCTTGACCATGCCATACCATGTTTGACCTAAATTACACCTAAATTACACAAAAATGCAGTTAGTTACCGTCAAAAGTGTCCTACGTGGACTTATATTGGTTGATTAGTTGAAATATTTCCTGAGAATTCTTCCCTTAATTACTGTAACCTTATCCCTGTTAAGTGTTTACCTCTATTAAGTGGTCGAGATCATCTATCCTAGGTCCCAATGGGTGATGCCATGCTTGACCATGCCATGCCATGCTTGACCATGCCATACCATGTTTGACCATGCCATGCCATGCTTGACCATGCCATGCCATGCTTGACCATGCCATACCATGTTTGACCATGTCATACCATGCTTGACCATGCCATACCATGCTTGACCATGCCATGCCATGCTTGACCATGCCATGCCATGCTTGACCATGCCATGCCATGCTTGACCATGCCATGCCATGCTTGACCATGCCATGCCATGCTTGACCATGCTATGCCATGCTTGACCATGCCATACCATGCTTGACCATGCCATGCCATGCTTGACCATGCTATGCCATGCTTGACCATGCTATGCCATGCTTGACCATGCCATGCCATGCTTGACCATGCCATACCATGCTTGATCATGCCATGCCATGCTTGACCATGCTATGCCATGCTTGACCATGCCATGCCATGCTTGACCATGCCATGCCATGCTTGACCATGCCATACCATGCTTGACCATGCAATGCCATGCTTGACCATGCCATGCCATGCTTGACCATGCCATGCCATGCTTGCCAATGCCATGCCATGCTTGACCATGTCATACCATGCTTGACCATGCCATACCATGCTTGACTATGCCATGTCATGCTTGACCATGCCATACCATGCTTGACCATGCCATACCATGCTTGACCATGCCATGCCATGCTTGACCATGCTATGTAAACAGCCAACTGGTTAGCCTCCCACCAGTTGAGATTCTTAAAAAAGTTTAGCTTACTTTGGATATTTATTTTCAATGATTAATAGTATCCCCAGTTATATTTTTCTCCTGTATCAAACGGTCTCCCTGTTAAGAACACCATACGAACACAGTCTCTCAAAGCGGACACTCCAGTAAGGCGGACACTCCTGTAAGGCGGACACCCTGTTAGGCGGACACCCTTGTAAGGCGAGCACCCCTGTTAGGTGGACACCTCTCTAAGATGGACTTGGACATTTGGCTGTTCCTTGTCGAACTTAATATAATCTCTATAAATAAGACGGACACCTCTGTGATGCTGTGTTCACATCAGCACCAGAACATGTTTTGAGTAAACATGTTTGCAATTTCATTTTTCATGTCAGTACGCTGTTAATTTCAAGACTCATTTCACGCCTGATTGTATAATTTATGCTGTTTTACGAAGCAGGCGCATAAACTCTTTATAGTTACACATGAACCGTTGCATGATTTTGTGGAACGAAGGGCGAAGGGAAGGGGCGTCACGTAATTTCAATCGTGCTCAGACTAAACGTATTTCGATCATAATGCAATGAAACCACACTTTCCCTTAGGTACAGTTTATTCAAACCTTTAACTCTTGAATACTGGGCATTTTGTTTCTGCATTTTTTGCTTTCAAATTTCCCGCGCGTCGCCATGTTTGTTTTCGCAAAGTTTGATGGGAAATTATGACGTCATTGCGTTGTCGTGAGCTTTCAATACAACGGTTTAAGTCAATATTACGTAAATTTATAAATATATATATGCTTTTAATGCATTTTTGACTGAATATTGTACGGTTCTACCGCGAAATCTTCTTCTGTAAACTCCATATTGACATCTTCGACAACACAATGATGTCATAAATTACCATAAAGAAAACATGGCGGCCCGCGGGAAATTTAAACTGAAAAAAAAACACTTCACATTCAGTAACCAGTTACGGAGATACCGTCTTAAAACACCAGCCTGAGTTAGAGATAAGCATTACGAATACTTTGGATCTAGAACTGTTTTTCAGCCGAGGTTCCCTTTAATTAATGTTTTACGGAGCATGTATAAGCTCGCATAAAATAATTATAATTACACATAAACCGTTGCATGATTTTGTTGTTTAATATCCGACTTCTCAATTTCTTCGGGAACGAAGGGCGAAGGGACGACATTTGCGTTCACGTGTTTCGTATGGCTTTGATCGAAACTATCTCAATCGTGCTCAGAATAAACATATTTCGATCATGATTCGAGCAATGCACCGCCTGATGTGAACTCTTTTCAAAGTGAAACATGTTCATTCGTGATCAGACTAAATACGTTTCGTCCTAGTGTTAACACGGCATAAGTGAGACGGCTAAAATTAAAGCAGGAAAAGCAATAGGCTCAATTACCAGTAGTGCCGCTTTTCGGAAAATGTGACTGCGCTCAAAACCGGACCCGCATGAGCTGTGCAAATCGGACCTATGATCGCACTCGCCTCCCAACAACATGGCCCCGGTTCAAATGGCTCTCGTCCCTGCTCGCTCTGAGATCCTCCGAGATCTACTCCGCGCTTCCTCCTACATCCAAAAAAGCAACGTTGTAAATTCCAATTCGATTTGGAACGTACGGGTTCCTGAGATCTACGTACTACATGCACGAGTTTAACTAATACATGGTAATTGTTTGACATTTTTACTCAGGCACTTGGCTCTGTCTTGTCACTGAGTGTAATCAATACTCGAGGTCATGCCAGGATTAAATTGTACATCGTGAGCCCTATTCAAAATACGTAAACAACGCAGCGACAGCAATATCCACAGTTAAGCTAGTCAGTTGATCATTGTTTGCGGAAGATATTCTACCAGACGTTACATCAAAATTTACGTTCTTCTTTCGTTTTTATTATGGCGATCTACCCAGGCAAGATAAGATGTGTCTCCATAGCGCATATTGTTACTGGGAATCTGTTGATCATCTGTGGCGTCATCCAACTTGTTCGTGGCATGAAGTTTCTTTGGACAGACTCTGTTTATTTTGGCATTTGGATTGGGACATGGGTAAGTACAGTACAGACAGTCCACATATTTTAATACAGTACGAATGTGTGTCAATTATCAATCAGGTGAATGTTGACAATACAGAATGTACAAGGTACTGTTTACTAGGATCCAAAACGGAAAGTCTGAATTTGACAACGTCGATGAGTGTATGAAAGAAATCATATAGACTAGCTATGACATGTGGAAATGTAAAAAGGTAAAAATATATTAATCAAATATCAATTTTATATATTATGGAAAGAATAATCTTCGAAAACTCGTCTCCTAATGTTTTTCAAGTTGCTTTATCAATTTCTGCATGGAAGTTTGAAAGCAGACATGCTTTTCCTCTGTGATACAAATTGATATGCGGAAATGGAATGAAATGAAAATGATCCTCGCCAGTAAGTCCCGTATCGTATTGTATTGTATCGTATCGTGTTTTCATGATTATGGCCAGGAGCTTCCTTCAAGCTTGCTTTATGATCTTGAAATAGGAAGGCAAAAAAAAAAAAAACCAGTAAAAGCAATGAAACAAGAATGGCAATTTCTATTTCCTGATCGCAAACTGTCACGAAATCAAATGCGATGAACTGCAATCCACTGTCATATTTTATCTCCAAACTACTCCTTTTGGTTTTCTCTATAGAATCGTCTTATCTAACCACGTTGTATATTCGGTGACATATTCGATATAACATGGAAATTAGGTAGCGAAATTAGGTAGCGAAATTTTGTTATTCGGCGGGACAGACCCTTTAATGCTAGGCTACAAATAATGCCTCATGTCTGAAATTGTGATCCATTGCAAGAATATTAAGTTTCGCCAATTTAGAACTGACTCGATTGTCAAAACTGCCATGCACATTCCACCCTAGATCCAGAGGTCCGTCCTCTGAATATCATGAGTGAAATTAACCGCATAAACGGTTAGAAGAAGCCTCGTTGTCGCGGCTTCGCCGTTCAAACTCGCCGTTTTCACTAAAAAGTAAAAACCTCTGGCACCTAGGGTATGCACATTCCTGACATTCTGACACTACGAGAAATGAAATTTTTATAACCGAACGTATGAGACTTTACAGTTTCGTTTTTAGTCCATTCCAACCACACAGGACAGACAGTCGACGACCTTGATGCTTCTGATGCCATTCCTAGTTTTTATGACTTAAATGATTTCTTGTTAAAGTTGGACTTAAAGGGACACAGTTCCGCCAAAATAACAAACTTTTGCTTACCTTGCTTCTATAGAAAAATTCATTGCCTGACGAGTGAATTCCACGTTAAATTTCACGCGAAAAACCGATATCTTCGCGATAAGGGCGATATCGGTTTTTCTTGTAGGACTGCAGTGTGAATGGCTTCTTCACCCTCTACAAAGTTCACATTTTGGTTAAAATTGGGAAGAACAGGAATTCACTGTGGATAAATTTATCATTCGTGAATAGCACGTCTGTATTTTTCGCTTGAAATCAAAGCTCACTATTTTAAAAGAAAGTACACATACTATATAAAGAAAGTACACAAACATCGTCCTTCGAAGATGCCATGCAATATCACTTCTCAGGTATGCAATTCCACGCTAAATACCCTCGCTTCGTTAGCCAATAATAATGTGAGTTTTCTTGGACGTATGCGTTTCTATGTTTTATCGGGTATATTGTAAAACATCGACCGGACTGGATTTGTAAAACATGGACTGGATTTGTAAAACATGGATTTTAAATCCATGTTTTACAAATCCATATTTTACAAATCCATGTTTTACAAATCCATGTTTTACAAATCCATGTTTTACAAGTCCAGTCCATGTTTTTTTCAATTTGCCGTTTTATAGCTAAATGTCACCAAATATACTACTTAATTGGATAAAAAGATTCAGCAGAGCAAAACAAACGCAGTAGTTAGGAGATAGATTGGAGGATTGCAAGATTGGAAGTGGAAAACATTTCATCAAATTTGATTTCTTGACAGGCGATCAAGAAATAAAAATTGTTCTTTATATAGTTGGTATTTCTGTGCTTTCATCGCGTTTGGTATTTTTCCTTCCTATTTCAAGATAATAATTAAAAGTAAGCTTAATTAAAGCAAGCTCATGGCCATAATCATGAATATACGATATATCACCGAGACAGTGCCCCTTTAAACCAGCCAAAACACTTTATTACTGTTTTTGTTTTTTAAGTGCGTTGTTCATTTTGATTATTGATTTTACATGTATCTGTACTGTTCTTTTGTAGATATGCCTTACAGGAATTATGGGTATCATCGCCAGTTTTAGGATTAAAACTTTTGTAAGTTGAGAAGTTTTCAAAACGTAACTATAAAATATAGTGTCATTTCTATTTACTATTTCGTAATTTTAATAACTGGCGTTAATTGGTCATCATTTGGCTCTGTTATTCAGGAATTCTAATGAATGTTAACGGTTTTTCTCAGTGACGTTCACCAAACCGCCTTGAATGGAATGGTACGTGTTACTGACAAAGTCAACAAACAAACAAAATACATCAGCCAGTCAGTTACAAATAACTAAATAACTCTAAGACCATGCAAATCAGCAAAACACCTACACTGGAACAAATAAAGTTAAAATAATAATATAGTTAGAAGTCAATTTGTTTTGGTCTTTCAGACTGGTATCTTCTTGGCCTCTTCTGTCGTTTCTGCTTTGTTCGCGCTGGCAATCATGGCAAGTTACACCTATACCGCGGCTACGGTTCATTGGCAAATATATTGGCAATCAGCTCAACTAAATCTCGCTTTCACTTCAACCACATTTATCCTCGGCATTGTGGCGCTTATAATAGCAATTTGGGCAGTAATTTATGGTTGTGAAGCCTGTTGCAATAACACTCCGGAAGGACAGGTACACGTTCATCTATCAAAGTTCAAAGTGTCGTTGTCTCACTATTAATCTGCATCATTATTTCCGTTTCTTTTTTCTATGCCACGGAAAACAGGTGGTGCAGGCTTCCAACCGTGTTGTCCCTGTGGTTGATCCAGAACAAGCAGGTGGTGTTGTGGTTGCAGAAAATGGAGTCCAACCTCCAATAATGATGGTTCCTACTTCTTGAGGAGTAAAGGGACAACCTCAGTTTGCCCAGGCAGGTCCACTCATGACCATGACGACTGCGAGCGACTCTGTTCTGGACGAATTGACCGATCACCTAAAAATCATCTTCACTTGATTATTATACATGCCGTAGCGAACAAGAAAAGAAAAGCAGATGCATATTTACTTTTTAAAGTAAAACTACTAGTTAAAACTACTTTAATGTTCGGACGTTCAACTTTTGGACAAAACTAAAAACTTTGGAACAAAGGCAGCCGAACATTTAAATGCCCAATCTAATCCAAACAGAGGCGTTATTATTGATTAAAGAGAAAAAAAAAATGCATCAAAAACTACTTCAAATACGCATCTTGCACGTTATCACTTTTGTCATCTAAAAAGCAACAAAAATGTATTCTTAACTTTATTAAGAAATAGTTAGGCCAGGATTTATTAACCGCATTTGAACATAAACTGTAACTACATTGAAGTTTTTGTTGGACAAATGATCCATAAGTCACTTATCTTCCTGTACCAGTTGCAGCAACTTTCTCTCTTTTTAATTATTAATAATCTAGAAGCTCGGAGATGAGGAAAATTGTCAACTATCCTAAAGCCAAATGATACTTTTCGCGTAGGGTGTTCGAAATGTACCGAAAAAACGTGCAATACGACTTTCTGTTATTATACTTTAGTCATAAGGTAGATTGATTTACATAACTGTGTTACATTTTATCTTGTATGTAAGGTTGAGGGTCGCTGGTTTGTTACTTTTCAGTGCAACTCTCGTTAAATAAAGTCATTACTTGTTCTTACAATATTAATGTCTGATGTATAATATCCAGTAGATAGGCATTAGCAAAACCAATTGTGTTATCCGCTGGATAGTGATTTATCCGTTGAATAGCGCTATCCACCTTTTGAGCAACCGGGGCCTGTGTTGTGTGTTGCAATGACGTGACTGCGGTTTCAGTGACGTCACGCACGTGTCAGGACGTGCACCTATCATCCCGGAACACAAGTTATGAAATCATGCTCAGTTACATAGCTCACAATCAGTTGCTTTCGAAAGTGGCAGATACCTACAACAAAACATCGCTGTCTTTCTTTCGTTTGTAACATGGCGAGGAATCCAAACGCCATGAGAGGTTTATCTATCGCCCACATAGTTATTGGTATACTTCTGTTTAGCTTTGGTATCGCTGATCGTGTTTTGGTGTTTCCCTTGTTTCCCCCACTATGGCCGAGTAATGTGTATTTTGGCATTTGGATCGGTATCTGGGTAAGTACATCAACCGAATGCAGCTCATTGACTAGCGGATGTGTGTTCAGTATATAAAGGTATTTTAAAAACTCTTCAACCTGATCAGGGACATCCAAAGAGGAATGCTTAGGAAAACGCTTGACTGGCGTTGTACTGTTTTTCCGTGTCATTTTAGTGCCATTAAAGGAGACTAATATGTAAAACACTTCCAAATTCCAATTCGATCTGGAATCCGAGGGCCACAGGTTTGTTAGTCTTATGACTATTTAGTGTCACCCTCGTTAAATAAAGACGATTTATTTATTTATTTATTTTATTTTATTTTATTTTATTTTATTTAGGAAAAGGAATCTTATGGCCCCATATCATTTTATTGCCATTAAAGGAGACTTTGTAAAAGCTAATACAGTTTGTTATTTTCGGTCCTTGTAGCGGAACATTTCAGCGGCAGAAAATATAAGGAAAAGTGATTTTATCCCCCGAAATCACTACCTGCTTTCTCCTTTCCAAAAATCCCTGACCTTATTTCGTACCCAGTCTACCCAAAACGACAGTTTTGTATCCCTCCGCAAACAAAATTATTGGCGTTAAATTTTCCGATGTAACAAAAGTTTGAAGCAACAGATATCATTTTTCAGGTTGTTATTGTAAGAAAGCTGTGCGTTGGTATGTAGGTTACGTAACCATGTCTGATCCAGGTTTACTGTTATTCAGTATTCAGTTATGTTTAAGGCCGTTTATGCTTGATCAATGAACGAGATACCCCCTCCTGTCACTCCACGAAAAAAATGGATTTACATGGGTGACAAAACAGTAGTAAAAATGTAGTAAAGACCAAATTTGCACAACTTTGCCCATGCAGTGATTTTACTTCATCTGTGAAATAGTTAGTAGAATAGTACGCACTTTTAGACTATAATTCCTTTGTTTTCTTTTGTTTAATTTTGACTATCACAGACTAATTGTTAGATAGTGCTTCACAGATGAAGTAAAATCACTCTATTTGCAGCAAATCAAACTTGATGTTTGCACTTTATTTGCAAAGAAAGCAAAGATGGTAAATGCCGCATTTTCTTTATGTTTGCTTGGCATAAAGATGAGCAAATATGAGATTTGCTTGGAATAGCAAAGATATTGTAAATTTTGCGCAGATGTATATTTACACCACATTTGCACAGAATTTGCACGTGAGCAAAGATGTATGTTTACATTTACTTCACACCCAGTACAAATTTGGTTCAAATTTAGAGACCTAAATTTGCTACATATTTGCTCAATGTGCAAACTTGAGTAAATTCATTTTTTCGTCCAGTGTGTACGTCTGTTACTTGTACTACATGTAAGTTACAAATTATTTTGTTATCGTTTCACTGCAGAGTGATTAGACAACAATTTTTCTTTTAGGGAAACTTTGGGCCAGTTATTTAAACGAAGTCTAACTTACTGACCGTGGTTTAAGACAATTAATGGACCTCCACGTATGTTTCCAAATTATTATTATTTCTGGTCTGTGCCATTTGCTCTCTTCACAATGTTTACAGCAAACAACGTTTAAATATTAACAATGGCGAAATTCGGAAACTGGTTTAGACCGTGGTTTTGTTAAACACGGTCTAAACTTCGTTTAAATAACCAGCTCTTTATGTTTTCACTCTTATCAGTCTAATCCACCGTAGGAAAAAAGATGGCGGCTGTTCATTTTACCACAATACCTTGCGGACCTAACACAGCACATAACGTACAAAGAAAGCCAAATTTTTACAGTATTTGTTCCAGTACTAAGGACAATGTGTAGACCAGGTTTGAAGATTTTATAACTTTTCTTTACATTTTTATGAACATTGTTAAGGTTTTTGTGCGCTAAGAATTATGGGTAAATGTTATTTTGCAACTCTAGCAAACAATATTAAATTTTGCAATTTCCGCATTTTCCGATAAATTTGAATTTTTAGTATAATCCAAGATGGCGGCCGTCTGATACAAATTTAAAAGGTGTACTATATTTCGGCTGGCGTAACCAACCTTCTTCAGGTACAATGAGGTAAATTTTACATACGTTTTAACGGAAATACCTAGAGCTCCTCCTAGAAAAATATCAATGATAGACGGAAATAAGATGCTAGCTGATAACGAAAAATACACAGAAAACAATGAAAGGAAACTATTAAAATAATACGAAAATGAATAATTAGTATTATTCGCGAATGTTGAGGCCATGAGGTACAAGTGTTTTGCCTTTTGAGATTAAAAAAGCTTCTTTGGATTTACGTATTGACTCTCGGTTAGAGAATAATTTTTTTTCAATGGGGATTAGTTGCATGTCATTAGCAGTGTGATTAGGAGAAGAGAGAAAATGTTCGGCGGCATTGGATGACGTCACGGACCCCAGCAGCGCCACAACCCATAATATTTACCTAATCTTGTAGAGCACATCGTGGGCTATCTATTAGATGTAAAGTATTTCCGAAATATTGCAACATCGCAACAGCCCCCCCCCCCCCCCCCCCCCCCCCCTCCCCCGAGGTAAATGACTGTTGAAATCATTCAAACGGGCCTTTATGTCTTTCTTGTCATTAAAACATTTTTTTACAAAACCGACCAGTTTCTAGGCAACGTTTACGGTCTCTTTGTTTAATTAATTCACATACATATATGGCGTCGCACTTGCTTTTTTACTTTCTTTTGTTCTGTTTATGTTGGTACTTATATTGGTACTTATATCGGTTTATGTTGGTACTTATATTGGTACTTATACGTAGTCTTGGCCGAGTGGTTAAGGCGATGGACTTGAAATCCATTGGGGTCTCCCCGCGCAGGTTCGAATCCTGCCGACTACGGTATTTTTTTAGTTTAGAAGTAATGGCTACGGTACGACACACTGCGAATCAAAGAATGCGGGTAAAAATTCAAATTAGTTAGGGATAAACACCGAGAACGGAGGGAATAATCCATATACATGTATATGTATATGGATTAATACCGACGTTCGAGGTGTTTATCTGACTTATTTCATGATATTATTCATGCGGTATCTTTCATATAAATCCTTCCTCCAAGAGAACAAAAGCTGGCCAATTAGTCAATTCACATCTACGTCAGATAGATGAAATAAGAACTGAGCAGAACATTAACGTGGGACCGTCCGAGCAATCGAAAGGCACAAAAGTACACAGGCATATTTCTATCGTAGACGATGGCGAACTTGAAAAGAGGAAGGAATCTCGAATACCGCCAAATACAAGAATAACACATCGTGGGCAGTCCGCGCTTGGTCTGAATGGGCAGAGGAACGGAAAGAAATTATGTCAAGCAAAGGCGAAAGCGGACCTAGATATCGCAAAGTCTATCCTGAAGTAAAGTGAAGTAGTTGTATAAAATTAAGATCTTAAGTTCATCCAGAGGAACGATTTGATTCTGTAAAGTAGGCTCACTTAATAGCCTATGAAACGGATTTAAAATTGAAAGTCGGTGGAGGGCAGTGATAAAGTAGCAGATAAGAGCGGGACCGATAAATTGAAATTATGACTATTTTAAAATGAGGGATTTATACAGATAAATCCCTCGTTTCAGGGATTTATCTGTAAAAATCCCTGCAACGAGGGATTTATCTGTATAAATCCCTGCAACGAGGGATTTATCTGTATAAATCCCTCATTATATTCATAATTTCAATTCATTAGCCCCGCTCTTCCCTGCTACTTTATCAAGCCCTCCCCGGACTTTCAATTAGTTTACTAATTACCTGGGTTGAAAGTTAAATAAAGGTTCTTGAATAACAAAAGAAAATGTGTGAATCATGAAATAATTATTTTTAAAGCCTTCCCTCCCAAAAGATTTTTAAAGACGATTAAGCATGCTATCAGTCTTAGAACAAAGATAGCTTATACTCTTCCCAGAACACCATTCGGTCGTTTCGTTCCTGATTTATGCATTTTTACCGACGTTTTTCCGATAGGTTGAATACTGAAATAGCATTTAATAAGTTTTTTTCTTATTGTTTCTCGACGCTTTGTATTTATACATTATTACAGTGCAACTAACCTACAATAATGTTTTTCGCTCTGCTAATGTTTTCTTGATTTCTTTTATGTTATGAAGTCAATTTAGATGCATGTAAAAAAATCTAAATAAGATTCAATGAGTGTTTTCTTTTTTTATTTTATTTACTGTTTTCAGTTTGTTTTTGAATGTGTTGTTGTAAAAACCTCTTGTTCTTCTTCATTCTCACAGCTGATGTAAAACCGAACCGTTAGTAGGACAAATACCTTTACATCGTCAGCAGAGTGGCGCAGTGGAAGCGTGCTGGGCCCATAACCCAGAGGTCCGAGGATCAAAACCTCGCTCTGCTAAGAGGTTTTTCTTTCCTTTTGCATTTTAGTTATTTATATTTGGGTTGGTGTGTTTTTTTTGTGATCGTCTTTATTTGTTCATTTTTTCCTGATGATGATGATGATGATCATGATGATCATGATGATGATGATTATGATGGTGAATTAGTACACCGTAGTGATTCATGTCCCTAAACGACACCATGATGATCCATAGCAATGACCAGTTGCAAGGGATCGGGTTAAAATAAACGTCGGACTAGAAAACTTCAAATAAACGTCGGACTTCAAACCTCAAATCAATGCATGGGGGCGTATTTGAAATCCCGAGCTTGTAGAGCAGGCGATAAGTTAGAAAAACATGGTCTCGCAGGTGTAGTCAGTACAAAGGTACCAAAAATGAAATATAAATTTTTAGGAAACATACGTTTTCATGGTAAATTGTAGTGTTTGTATGTTATCAGCTTCACAGTCGGTAAGCTCAACAAACCTTTCAGAAGATTTTGCTAGTCAACTTTGATCGAAATGCAGATGTTTTGCAACGCATGATCACTGTGGCCTCTTCCTATTGGCTAATCATCTTGTCTCAGGTACTATAAACTACGCAGCGGAAAGCCTACCATACATTACTTTACCGATCAATATCTTCATGCAATTCCATTCATGGTTTGCACATAACGTCATAAACGTTACTACCGGTATATGCCTGATGCCTGACACTTTTTTCTTTTTATGTTTGATTTTGAGCATCGCGCTTTGAACATCAAGTTTTTTAGCATCAATTCAATGTTTATGTAACTAGATTCTATTTGCTTACTTTATTGCCTTTGTATGTAGCTATTACCCTGTTTTGTTTTTGTCACCCTGTTAATTTGTCAGTTCTCTCTTTATAAATGTAAATGTAAAAGCGCGTAATTGTTTAATAAAAATAAATAAATAAATAAATAAAAAGTAAAATAAAATAAAATAAAATAAAATAAAACTCTAAACTAAACATCCTACCCGTGTTACAAACTTTCATAAAAAGTTTTAGGTTTTAACGATGTTTTGCTTCTGATTTGTAGAGGTTTGAAATGTCGTACGCAATTCGTCACGCTATTTCAGATAAACCGTGAAAAAAGACAAATTGAACTAGCTACAAGTTTTTTTGTATTATAGATGCTTATAAGTGGATTTAAGGAACTTACGTATAATTAAGACTTTGAATTTTGCCACCATGTTTGTGTCCCCAAGTGTGGGACACCAAGATGGCCGCTCCACATATCTTTAATGAAAATTTATAATACTCGTTCGTCTGTAACTCTTCAACGAAACGCTCTTGCGCACCACAATTTGATCCAGATGTGTGGTTTCAAACTCTTTACAATTCAAAAATGTTTTTCTCCGATCTTTTCAAGACCATTTATCGTTAGCACATGCCGTCTTCAGTAGCAGTTCGCTTATTCTTGAGACACATTTTGGTTAAGTTTGGCGACAACCAGTTGCTATGGTATTAAGAGATAGGACGTCATAAGTTAGAATACGGTCAAGCCATTTTAGAATAAAAATGCGTCTTTTCACCTTATTAGTTAATTTCGGTGAAAAAAAAAAAAACATGAAATGTCACAAAAAGCATCAAAATGTTTAATTCATATGTATATATGGAATCCATCCGCCTTTTAATTTTTTTTTTTCTGTTAACGCTGGTATCAAAGTAGTCGTGGCCGAGTGGTTAAGGCGATGGACTAGAAATCCATTGGGGTCTCCCCGCGCAGGTTCGAATCCTGCCGACTACGGTGTTATCTTTTTAGTACTTTAGAAGTAATTGTTACGGTACGATACACTACAATAGAATTCTCGGAACGAGGAAAAGGAAGCGTGTAAAAATTCCAAAAGGTTTTTACTGGTTTATATATTTCAGTACAGACGTTCTTCCGATTAGTTGAATGAATACTAAAAAAGCATTTAAAAAGTTCCATTTCGTTTTGTTTTGCAACGCTGTTGTTTTATACCTAACATGGGCTACCAGTTTGGGAAAGTTTAAAAAAAAAAGCTAGGAGAGATTGCAATATCTGCTGTTTATTTGTTGTTGTTGTGTTTTTTTGTTCATCGTTAGCAGAGTGGCGCAGTGGAAGCGTGCTGTAGGCCCATAAACCTGCCAGAGTTCCGAGGATCAAAACCTCGCTGTGCTATTTTTTTTCTTTGTTTTATGATATGAAAGTAACTTAGATGCATGTAAAAACATTCTAAATGAGATTTAATGAGTGTTTAGTTTGTTTTTGAACGTGTTGTTGTAAAAACCTCTTGTTCTTCTTCATTCTCACAGCTGATGTAAACATAAATCGTTATCAGAACAAACACCTTCGCATCCTAGCAGACTGGCGCAGTGGAAGCGTGCTGGGCCCATAACCCAGAGGTCCGAGGATCAAAACCTCGCTCTGCTAAGAAGTTTTTCCTTCTCTTTGTATTTTAGTTTTTTTTAGATTTAGGGTAGAGTGTTTATTTTTTGGGCCATTTTTGTTTGTTTATTGTTTGTTTTTTTGTTTCAAAAAGATATCTTTAGTTGCTAAATTCTCACAGTGGAAACAAAAGTAAACCATTGTCACAATATTTTACCTGTGTTATCTGCTGTTTATCTTTTTTTTTTTCATTGTTAGCAAAGGAGCGCAGAGGAAGCGTGCTGCGCCCATAACCCAGAAGCCTGAGGATCAAAGTGGCGTGTTTATTTTTTGAGCCATTTTTGTTTGTATTTCGTTTGTTTGTTTGTTTGTTTCAAAAAAATATCTTTAGTTGTAAAATTGTCATAGTGGATCCAAAAGTAAGCCATTGTCACGATATTTGTATCTGTGTTATCTGCTGTTTATCTGTTTCTTTCTTGTTACCATCGTCAGCAGAGTGGCGCAGTGGAAGCGTGCTGGGCCCATAACCCAGAGGTCCGAGGATCAAAACCTCGCTCTGCTAAATAAGAAGTTTTTCTTTCTTTGTGCATTTTTAGTTATTTAGCTTTAAGTTGGTGTGTTTTTTTGTGACCGTCTTTATTTGTGCATTTTTTTCCAAAATTCTCGTTCGTTTGCGAAATTTTCTGAGCGGATCCAAATTAAGCAAACTGTTCTTACAACATTTTTAGCTGTAATAACTGTTGTTTTTCTGTTATTTTCATCAATAGCAGAGTGGCGCAGTGTAAGCGTGCTGTGGGCCAACAAACCCGCCAGAGGTCTGAGGATCAAACCCTTGTTCTGCTATTGTTTTTTTTTTTCATTCTTTTATGATATGAAATCAATTTAGAAGCATATAAAAACAATCTAAATAAGATTCAATTAGTGTTTTTTTTATTTACTGTTTTTCAGTTTGTTTTGAACGCGTTGTTGTAAAAACCACTTGTTCTTCTTCATCCTCACAGCTGATGTAAAAATAAACAGTTATTAGGACAAACACTTTTACATCGTAGCAGAGTGGCGCAGTGGAAGCGTGCTGGGCCCATAACCCAGAGGTCCGAGGATCAAAACCTCGCTCTGCTAATTTTTTTTTTTTTTTTCGTATTTCATTGGTTTCTTTGTGTGTTAACGGTCATTTTAGGAATTTGAGTTTCGAATTAACAATCAATTAACAGTCTTTTTTACAATAATTTACAATAAAACCATCAACTTTATTCTTCAACTCGTGTTTTTATTCTGGCCCTGAGAAGGTTACATCAGTTAAACACTGACGCTCTTTTAGTTAGCGGTGAATGATAAACCTAATTTTCAATTCCAGTTTGACTGTTAGATAAATTTTAAAAGATTCATGACCTTTTTCTTTAGGACATGAAGATGAGTTCGTGCCGAAACACCTCCAAAATAAAAACATGCACTGTTAACCTCGGATGTACAAGTGGTGGTTTTCTCCGATATTTTCAATACCATTTACGATTAGCACATGCTGTTTTCAGTAGCTGTTCGTTTATCCTTTTAATAAGAAATATTTTGGTAAAGTTTGGCGACAACCAGTTGCTATGGTAACCAGATATGACGTCATAAGTAACATATGGTCAAGCCGTATTTGAAAAAAAATGCGTGTTTTTCACCTTTTTTCAGTTAAAAAAACGTATAAAATACTACCAAAAGCATCAAAATTTTAATTATATGTTAGTTTGCAACTCTAGCAAACAATATTTGCAATTTCCGCATTTTTCCGATAAATTTGAATTTTTAGTAAAATCCAAGATGGCGGCCGTTTTGGTGGCCATTTTGGATGACGTCATGGACCCACAGTAGCGCCACAACCCATAATATTTACCTTATCTTGTAGAGAACATCGCGGGCTATCTATTAGATACAAAATATTTCCGACACATTACAACATCGCAAAAACCCAAGGGGGGTTGTAGCAACCCCCCCCCCCCCCCCCACCCTTGTACCACGGTGGGGGTATAAGTTTGCGTGTACGTCCCAGGGTTAATGATGTTGTCTCCGAAGAAATTGTTGAAATCATTCAAACGGGCCTTTATGTCTTTGTTGTCATTAAACTTTTTTTTACAAAACTGACCAGTTTCTAGGCAACAGTTTAATTCATATACATATATGACATCGCACCCGCTTTTTTAATTTCTTTGTTCTGTTTATGTCAGTACTTATAAGAAGTCGTGGCCGAGTGGTTAAGGCGATGGACTAGAAATCCATTGGGGTCTCCCGCGCAGGTTCGAATCCTGCCGACTACGGTGTTATTTTTGTAGTAGTTTAGAGGATCAAAACCTCACTCTGCTAATGTTTTCTGTCTTTTTTATGATGTGAAAGTAATTTAGATGCATGTAAAAAAATTCTAAATGAGATTCAATGAGTGTTCAGTTTATTTTTGAACGTGTTGTTGTAAAAACCTCTTGTTCTTCTTCATTTTCACAGCTGATGTAAATGTAAATCGTTATTTGGACAAACACATTTGCATCCTAGCATAGTGGCGCAGAGGTCCGAGAATCAAAACCTCGCTGTGCTGAGAAGTTTTTCCTTCGTTTTGTATTTTAGTTTTTCAGATTTAGGGTGGAGTGTTTATTTTTTTGGCCATTTGTGTTTGTTTATTGTTTGTTTCAAAAATATATCTTTAGTTTTGAAATTTTCACAGTGGATCCGAAAGTAAGCCGTTGTCACAATATTTTTACCTGTATTTTCTGCTGTTTGTCTGTTTCTTTCTTTTCATTGTAAGCAGAATAACGCAGTGGAAACGTGTTGGGCCCATAACCCAGAGGTCCGAAGAGGATCAAAACCTCGCTCTGCTACAAAGTTCTTCTCTCCTTTTGCATGTTTACTTATTTAGACTTAGGTTGGTGTGTTGTTTTTTTTGTGACCGTCTTCATGTGTTCATTTTTTGCAAAATTCTCGTTCGTTTGCGAAATTTTCACAGCGGATCCGAATTAAGGAAACCGTTTTCACAACATTTGTAACTGTAATATCTTCTGTTTTTCTGTTCTTTTCATCGATAGCAGAGTGGCGCAGCGGAAGCGTGCTGGGCCCATAACCCAGAGGTCCGAGGATCAAAACCTCGCTCTACTAATTTTTTTTGTACTTCATTGCTTTCTTTGTGTGTTAACGGTCATTTTAGCAATTTGAATTTGGAATTATCGAAAAATTAACAGTCTTTTTTACAATAATTTACAACAAAAACATGAGCTTTATGCTCCAACTCATGTTTTCATTCTTGCCTTGAGAAGATCATATCAGTTAAGCACTGACGCTCTTTTAGTTGTCGATGAATGATTAACCTTTTAATTTTCCATTCCAGTTTGACCGTTGGACAAAATTTGAAAGATTCATGACCTTTTTCTTTAGGACATGAAGATGAATTCGTGCCGAAAACACTCTCAAAATAAAATACATGCACAGTTACTATTGGCTCCGAAGAAAATGTTGAAATTATTCAAAAGGGCCTTTATGTCTTTGTTGTTTTTTAAAAAAACATATTTTTAATAACCGACCAGTTTCAAGGCAACGTTTACGGTCCATTTGTTTAATTAATTCATAGGCATATATGGAATTGCACCCGCCTTTTTAATTCCTTTTTTTCTGTTTATGTTGGTACTTATAAGTAGTCGTGGCCGAGTGGTTAAGGCGATGGACTAGAAATCCATTGGTGTCTCCCCGCGCAGGTTCGAATCCTGCCGACTACGGTGTTATTCTTTTAGTAGTTTAACCAATGGATACGGTAAGATACACAACAATAAAATTCTCGGAACGAACCAAAGGATGCGTGTAAAAATTCTAATTATTATTTTTGAAGCCTTCCCTCCCAAAAGATTTTTAAAGACGATTAAGCATGCTATCAGTCTTAGAACAGAGATAGCTTATACCCTTCCCAGAATACCATTCGGTCGTTTCATTCCAGATTTATACATTTTTACCGACGTTCTTCCGATAAGTTGAATACTGAAAAAGCATTTAATAAGTTTTATTTCGTTTTGTTTCTCAACGCTGTTGTTTTATATATTGAGATATTGACTACAACTTTTGGAAGGTTAAAAAGCTAGGACACATTGTAAGATCTGTTCTTTATTTGTTGTAATAAGATTTTTTTTTTCATCGTTAGCAGAGTGGCGCAGTGGAAGCGCGCTGTGGGCCCATAAACCCCCCAGAGGTCCGAGGATCAAAACCTCGCTCTGCTAATGGTTTTTTTTTCTGTTTTTATGATATTAAATCAATATAGCTGCATTTAAAAAAAACTAAATAAGATTCAATGAGTGTTTCTTTTTATTAACTAATTGATTTATTTATTTCTTTACTGTTTTTCAGTTCGTTTTTGAAAGTGTTGTTGAAAAACCACTTGTTCTTCTTCATTCTCACAGCTGATGTAAAGATAAATCGTTATTAGGACAAACACCTTTGCATCCTAGCAGAGTGGCGCAGTGGAAGCGTGCTGGGCCCATAACCCAGAGGTCCGAGGATCAAAACCTCGCTCTGCTAAGACGTTTTTCCTTCTGTTTGTATTTTAGTTTTTTAGATTCAGGATGAAATGTTTATTTTTTGGGCCATTTTTGTTTGTTTATTGTTTGTTTGTTTTTTTCAAAAAATATCTTAAGTTGTGAAATTTTCATAGTGGATCCAAAAGTAAGCCATTGTCAAAATATTTTTACTTGTATTTTCTGCTGTTTATCTATTACGTTAGCAGAGTAGCGCAGTGGAAGCGTGCTGTGCCCATAATCCAGCGGTACAGGATCTCTGTTTGCATTTTTAATTATTTTGATTTAGGTTGGTGTGTTTTCTTTGTGACCGTCTTTATTTGTTCATTTTTCCAAAACTCTCGTTCGTTTGCGAAATTTTCACAGCGGATCCAAATTAAGTAAACTGTTTTCACAACATTTTTAGCTCCAATATCTTCTGTTTTTCTGTTCTTGTCATCGATAGCCCATCATCAATAACCCAGAGGTCCGATGATCAAAACCTCGCTCTGCTATTTTTGTTTCGTATTTCATTGGTTTCTTTGTGTGCTGACGGTCACTTTAGCAGTTTGAGTTTGCACGATGACGTCATTTGACTACTACTACCTGAATTCATTTCGTTTTTCCTTCTTATTTAAATTTGGTAATCTCAGTGCGGTTTAAATAACAATAGCCCTAATTTGCACTACAAAACAAAACACTGAAGGATTCTGGTAGTAGTAGTCAAATGACGTCATCGTGCAAATGGCCTATTAACGATCAATTAACCCTCGGTCGAAGAAGACCATCTAAGATTAGCACATGCTGTTTCTAGTAGCTGTTCATTTTTCCTTGAGACACAGTTTGGTAAAGTTTGGCGACAACCAGTTGCTATGGTAACGAGATATGACGTCATAAGTAACATGAAGTCAACCCATTTTTAAATAAAAATGCATGTTTTCACCAATTTTTTCAGCGAAAAAAACTTATAAAATGCTACCAAAATCATCAAAATGTTTAATTGTATGTTATTTTGCAACGCTAGCAAACAATATTTGCAATTTCCGCATTTTCCCGATAAATTTGAATTTTTAGTAAAATCCAAGATGGCGGCCATCTCGGCCGCCATTTTGGATGACGTCACGGACCCCAGCAGCGCCACAACAGTAGTTGTATAAGCCCATATGGGCAAATTTATGCATTGTGTTCTGTTTGGCCAACAGGTCGAAATCCAGCTATCTGATTGGTGGAATCGTACCACGTGACTTTTTTGCATAATATTTGCGTGGGATAATTTATGCAAACGCGCGTAGATCCACGCAAAGAACAATGGCTGACATAATATTCGCGCGTGAACCCCAAGCGCAATTGAAACTCTTGAAAGGGGGTACGAGTAGTGGTTTGCCCTAGTTTTGGGCTTTTTTCCGAAGATTAATTTATTCATTAAAACAATAGGTCGGAATTTCCGAAGACAATCGTAACCCTTGGTCTATTCAAAAATCCAAAGTGTCACATCCATGTTGTCCCACATGGAAGAGAAAGGTCCGCATCACCTTCGCGTCTGCAGATTCCGCCTTCAAGTGTTTGGAAGATGGTGTCAAGTTCAACGACTCCCGTCTTCCCGTTCAGTCTGCTGACCCCCGTTCGTGGTCTATGTGCGTGACTGTCCAAGTGAAGTGTCCGACGCTGCCGTGAGGGAAAGTCTCGATGTCCATCCTCAGGGAGATTTCATCTGTCCTTCGTGTGGCGGGCTTCGACTGCCGAGTGTGGTACGCTGGCCAGCCCTCCGTGTGTCCCATTTGCCGGAAGCCTGGTCACCGTGTGAAGCAGTGCCCCGACCACGGGAAGTGCCGTCGCTGCCACAAGCCCGGCCATGTTGCCCGACAGTGCAGGAGGGCCTGGGGTTCCGCTTCGGCGCCGCCCTCTGGCCGGACTGCTGCTGCCGGGCCAGCCTTGACGGTTCGTGCTCCCCCTCGCCCTCCCGCTGTCCAGCCGGATGCCGGAACCACTGACCCGCCGTCCGCTGATATGGACTCTTGCTCTGAGAGTGAGGTGTCCCTTCTGGAAGATGACCTCGCGGTGGCCCGTTCTATCCCACCTGGTTCCATCAGCCCACGGCGCACGCGATCCTTTGGTAAGGCCCGGTCCCCCTCTAGGGTGGAGGACAGGGAAGACCGGGTTGTGGGAGAGCATCACAGTGCTCGCACTCCCAGTCAGGGTTCAGTTCCTCTTAAGCAGATAGCCGTCAACCCACACCGTGGTTGTTGCAGCCCCCCTTGGGTTTTTGCGATGTTGCAATATGATTTTACATCTAATAGATAGCCCGCGATGTGCTCTACACGATAAGGTAAATATTATGGGTTGTGAGTAGTAGTATAAGCCCATATGGGCAAGGTTATGCATTGGGTTCTGATTGGCTAACAGGTCGAAATCCAGCTATCTGATTGGTGGAATCGTACCACGTGACTTTTTTGCATAATATTATTTGCGTTGGATAATTTATGAAGCTTGTCCTCCCAGACCTCACGACGGTGTGGGTTGGGTGGGTATAAATTTGCGTGTACGTCCGAGGGTTAAGTTAAAGAGTCTTTTTTACAAAAATTTACAATAAAAACATGAGCTTTATGCTTCCTCATGTTTTCATTCTGGCCCTGAGAAGGTTCCATCAGTTAAGCACTGACGCTCTTTTAGTTAGCGGTGAATGATTAACCTTTTAATTTTCCATTCCAGTTTGACTGTTAGACAAACTTTGAAAGATTCATGACCTTTTTCTTTAGGACATGAAGATGAATACGTGCCGAAACACCTCCAAAATAAAATTCATGCACAGTTAATGTTGGCTCCGAAGAAAATGTTGAAATCATTCAAAAGGGCCTTTATGTCTTTGTTGTTATCAAAACATTTTTTTTAATAAACCGACCAGTTTCAAGGCAACGTTTACGGTCCATTTGTTTAATTAATTCATATGCATATATGGAATCGCACCCGCTTTTTTAGCTCCTTTTTTTTCTGTTTATGTTGGTACTTAAAAGTAGTCGTGGCCAAGTGGTTAAGGCGATGGACTAGAAATCCACTGGGGTCTCCCCGCGCAGGTTCGAACCCTGCCGACTACGGTGTTATTCTTTTAGTAGTTTAAGCAATGGATACGGCACGATACACTACAATAAAATTCTCGGAACGAACCGAAGGATGTGTGTAAAAATTCTAATTATTATTTTTGAAGCCTTCCCTCCCAAAAGATTTTTATAGACGATTAAGCATGCTATCAGTCTTAGAACAGAGATAGCTTATACCCTTCCCAGAATACCATTCGGTCGTTTCATTCCAGATTTATACATTTTTACCGACGTTCTTTCGATAAGTTGAATACTGAAAAAGCATTTAATAAGTTTTATTTCGTTTTGTTTCTCAACGCTGTTGTTTTATATATTGAGATATTGACTACAACTTTTGGAAGGTTAAAAAGCCAGGACACATTGTAAGATCTGCTGTTTATTTGTTGTAATAAGTTTTTTTTTTGTTCATCGTTAGCAGAGTGGTGCAGTGGAAGCGTGCTGTGGGCCCATAAACCCGCCAGAGGTCCGAGGATCAAAACCTCGCTCTGCTATTTTTGTTTCGTATTTCATTGGTTTCTTTGTGTACTGACGGTAACTTTAGCAGTTTGAGTTTCGAATAGGACATTTTCACGATGACGTCATTTGACTACTACTACCAGAATTCATTTCGTTTTTCCTTTCTTATTTAAATTTTGTAATCCCAGTGCGGTTTAAATAACAATAGCCCTAATTTGCACTACAAAACAAAAAACTGAAGGATTCTGGTAGTAGTAGTCAAATGACGTCATCGTGCAAATGGCCTATTAACGATCAATTAACCCTCCGACGAACAAGGGGAATGGTTGCACACCCCCTCCCCCTTAAGGTTTTTCTCCGATATTTTCAAGACCATCTAAGATTAGCACATGCTGTTTCTAGTAGCTGTTCATTTTTCCTTGAGACACAGTTTGGTAAAGTTTGGCGACAACCAATTGCTATGGTAACGAGATATGACGTCATAAGTAACATGAAGTCAAACCATTTTTAAATAAAGATGCGTGTTTTCACCTTTTTTCAGCGAAAAAAACATATAAAATGCTACCAAAAGCATCAAAATGTTTAATTGTACGTTATTTTGCAACGCTACCAAACCATATTTGCAATTTCCGCATTTTCTCGATAAATTTGTATTTTTAGTAAAATCCAAGATGGCGGCCATCTCGGCCGCCATTTTGGATGACCTCACGGAACCCAGCAGCGCCACAACAGTAGTAGTATAAGCTCATATGGGCAAATTTATGCATTGGGTTCTGATTGGCTAACAGGTCGAAATCCAGCTATCTGATTGGTGGAATCGTACCACGCGACTTTTTTGCATAATATTATTTGCGTTGGATAATTTATGAAGCTTGTCCTCCCAGACCTCACGACGGTGTGGGTTGGGTGGGTATAAATTTGCGTGTACGTCCGAGGGTTAAGTTAAAGAGTCTTTTTTAC